>ML677343.1:482637-534147 GCA_007922305.1 Dermatemys mawii | reverse complement strand
GGGGGGGGGGGGGTGAGGCCCACTTCCAGCAGGTGATCTGGAGGTGTGAACACCCAGAGAGGAGAAACTGCTTTTGTAATTGGAGAGCCATTCACAGCCAATATTAAGTCCAGACCTGATAGTGTCCAGTTTGCAGCTGAACTGGCACAACTGGTTGCTGAGCTCTGTGACTTTATCCTCACGCACAATTATTTCAAATTTGGTGACAATATATACCTCCAGACCAGTGGCACTGCTATGGGCACCCGCATGGCCCCACAGTATGCCAACATCTTTATGGCTGACCTGGAACAACGCTTCCTCAGCTCTCGTTCACTCACGCCCCTTCTCTATCTGCGCTACATTGATAACATCTTCATCATCTGGACCTATAGGAAAGAAACTCTGGAAGAATTCCACCACGATTTCAACAGCTTCCACCCCACCATCAACCTCAGCCTGGACCAGTCTACACGGGAGGTCCACTTCCTGGACACCATGGCGCAAATAAGTAACGGTTACATAAACACCACCCTATACCGAAAACTTACTGATCGCTTTGCCTACCTTCAAGTCTCCAGCTTCCATCCCGGACACACTATACATTCCATTGTCTATAGCCAAGCACTGAGGTACAACCGCATTTGCTCCAACCCCTCAGACTGAGACCAACACCTACAAGATCTTCACTAAGCATTCTTAAAACTGCAATACCTGCATAAGGAAGTAAGGAAACAGATCAACAGGGCCAGACGTGTACCCAGAAGCCTTCTGCTGCAAGACAAACCCCAGAAAGAAAACAACAGAACACCACTGGCCATCACCATCACCTACAGTCCTCAGTTAAAACCTCTCCAACACATCATCAGTGATCTACAACCCATCCTGGACAATGACCCCTCACTTTCACAGGCCTTGGGAGGCAGACCAGTCCTCGCCCACAACCTGCCAACCTGAAGCAGATTCTCACTAGCAACCACACACTGCACCATAGCAACTCTAACTCAGGAACCAATCCATGCAACAAACCTCGATGCCGACTCTGCCCACATAGCTACACCGGTGACACCATCACAGGACGTAACCAGATCTGCCACACCATCACAGGTTCATTCACCTGCACTTCTACCAATATAATATATGCCATCATGTGCCAGCAATGCCATCATGTGCCAGCAATGCCCCCCTGCTATGTACATCGGCCAAACTGGACAATCCCTACGTAAAAGGATAAATGGACACAAATCAGATATTAGGAATGGCAATATACAAAAGCCTGTAGGAGAACACTTCAACCTGCTTGGACATACAGTGGCAGACCTAAAGACAGCCATCCTCCAGCAAAAAAACTTCAAAACCAGACTTCAAAGAGAAACTGCTGAGCTCCAGTTCATCTGCAAATTGGACGCTATCAGGTCTGGACTTAATATTGGCTGTGAATGGCTCGCCAATTACAAAAGCAGTTTCTCCTCTCTGGGTGTTCACACCTCCAGATCACCTGCTGGAAGTGGGCCTCACACCACACCACACCCCCCCATTGAATTTACCTTGCTTTCTTGCCTGCTATTTATACCTGTCTCTGGAGATTTCCACAACATTCGTCTGATGAAGTGGGTCTTAGATTTTAGGGATCGTGAGCTTCTGTGGGCTGTTAGTCTATAAGGTGCTACAAGACTCTGTCACTTTTAGAGAAACATAGTTAGGCCAGTATTCTTCTTAGTAGTATTATAGCAGCACCTACAGGCCTGAACTGAGATTGTTAGGCACAAATACATAGTAAGAGGACTGCCCTCAGTTGGCTCCCTATCTAGGGCAAGGGTTCTCAATCTGGGGGTCATGACCTCTCAGGGGGTCACGGGGTTATTACACGGGTGGTTGTGAGTCAGAGGCAGGACCAGGCTCTTCCCAGTGTGGGTGCTGAGGTGGGACCAGTGGTGTGCGAACTGGGAGGCGCCCCAGAGGTTCTCAGGAGGAGGTAGGGCAGGCAAAGAAACTTTGTCAGTATCACTTTTCACAGCAGCCGTAGCGGCCCGTTGCCACCCTTACTGCTGCGCTGTCGCTGGGGGTGATGCTGCCGTAGGAGCTGTATCGCGCTGGCAGCCGGCAGGGCGGAAAGGGGTGGCCAATACAAAACGTTGAGAACCACCGAACTAGACAGATAAGACATTGAAAAAAAGAGGGGCGGGGGAATGGAAGGGACGTGCTCATAGAGCAATAGAACATAGGCTGCCTATCTCCCAAGCCAGGGCTATAACGTCTCACTGTGACGCAGGCCATTATCCTAAATATGTATAGCCCCAGTTAAGTCCATCAAATACCGCCTGATCATGGATTTCTGCTAGCACTGGGCAGTCAGCTAGGCTGTCATTGTGAGGGCGGAGAGAGATCTTTCGCCTCCTTTTCATGGCACCAGAGCCTTATCAGCCCACAATAAATCCTGCTGATCCTAGGAGATGAAAATTGCTACAAGCAATTCTGATCAATGATCCTTTATATCACAAAAAAGCAACAAAAGCCACATGGGGGTGAGCCATAGTGAGCTAGCAAGCCAAGATTTTGGTAGTTCAGTTTTTTCCAGTATGTGCTCAGCTGCAGTGTAAATCTTACTCTTTTGAGAATTCTGCACCAAAAAATTAAAAATTCTGCACACAATATTTTAAAATTCTGCACAATTCATTTGTCAAAATAACACAATGTAATCACTCTGGTTTAAATGATTTAAAACATTTAAAACAAATATTTAAAACAAACAAAAGGAAGTTCTTCTTCTTCACACAGCGTACAGTCAACCTGTGGAACTCCTTGCCTGAGGAGGCTGTGAAGGCTAGGACTATAACAGGGTTTAAAAAAGAACTGGATAAATTCATGAATTTAAGTCCACGAATGGCTATTAGCCAGGCTGGGTAAGGAATGGTGTCCCTAGCCTCTGTTTGTCAGAAGGGGGAGATGGATGGCAGGAGAGAGATCACATGATCATTACCTGTTAGGTTCACTCACTCTGGGGCACCTGGCACTGGCCACTGTCGGTAGACAGGATACTGGGCTAGATGGACCTTTGATCTGACCCATTATGGCCTCTCTTATGTTTTTATTTTAGTAATTGTATTTAAACTATAATACAATGGATATAGAATAGGAGCGGGGAGCACTGGAGGAAACCCCCAAACCTCTTTGCCTAATAGTAAAGTAGCTTGGTTCTAATCTTTATTTCTAGTTATTAGTCAGCAAATATATTCAGCCATATGCTCAGTGTTACATCATAGGCAACCAACGAGCAAGTGAGGGCTGGGGACTCAAACTCACAGTTTATATTGGATACTGACCAGCTCCAGAAAGGTCTGTAGCAAACAGTTCATGGAGCACGTTTTGATAGGAAATTTTTTCAGTACAAAAATGTAGACCAGTTCTAATCATGAAAACACCATAAGCATTTATAGGGCTATACTGTCCTTTATACCCTTCTGGCAGTGTGAAGGAGCCTTAAAACGTTCATACCTTTTGTATACTCCTGGTGGAATTCACAAAGACAATGGGAACAATAGTGAATTGTTCCCATTGTCTCTGTAAATTCTGTACATGTGCAGTGATGCAGAATTCCCCCAGGAGTAAAATTTTCCAAGCCCGATACTCTGTCGTCTTCCTCCTGGGACTGAATTACTTCAGCAACTTCATCTGCTGTAACAAAGCCAACGCTTGATCCTTTGAGATCGCTGGGAGATCTAAGGCTCTTCAGAAGTTCCATTATTAGAAGTCTTCTGTTGCAGAATTTTGCTTGCTGTATAACTTGTAAATAGTAGCAAACTCCTCAGCCATTCCAAGTAGATTGGGTTGCGTAATGTTCCCTTTTTTGTAACCTGGTTATGTGTGCTAGTCCTTGTGTAACATCCATCAACCCTACAGAGCTGATGCTTTAATAACTAACTGCATACCACACTTGGCAGGATTCCATTAGCACGCCATGTATGACTGGGTTTAGAATGGGTGAAGGGGTGGAAGGCATGTGGCAGGGGATTCAAACCATGATGCAAGCCAGGAGCTCTTTGAAATTCCTTTGGAGTCAAGCCTGCCCCACAAGGTGAAAGCCGATGAGCCAGCTGATGAAGGGAAAGGAAGCTTGGGGTAAGTTTGTGCCTGAATGAATCTTTACAGTAACTTCCCCTCAGTTTTGTTTGCCTGAAATCTCACTTCCCTACCCCTCCCCCCGCCCCAATACCCAGCCCTTCAACATCCTATCTGCAGCTTTCGAGAACGAAAGCACTCACTTTTTGACTGACTCACTCACTAGCGTGTTAGACATTAATATTTGTAGCGAACCATAGACTCGTGGGCCTGGATGTGACCTTGAAAGATCTCGAGTCCAGTCCCCTGCACTCCTGGCAGGACTGAGTATTATCTAGGACTATTCCTGATACCTGCTCTTAATCTCCAGTGATGGAGATTCCACAACCTCCCTAGATAACCTAGAATCCATTCCAGTGGCTGCCTGCAAGACCCTGGCTGTGGAGGTGGCGACAACGGCCCACCCCCGCACCTGGGCCTGGGCCTGGCTACTGGAGACAGTCACAGGGGCCAAGTGAGCCCACTGGAGCAGACTTCTGCTCACGCCAGTGGGTGCTCGACCCCTCTCTGTCCCTGGCCCCAACCCGACTCCACCTATGTCCCACCCCCTCCTGCCCCTACCCACATTTCAACTCATTCCCCAAAATCCCCGCTCCATCCCTGCTCCTATTCCAACTTCTTCTCCAAATCCCCGTATGGGCCCTGCCTTCTCCCCTGAGCATGCCACTTTCCCGCTTCTCTCTCTCCCTCCCGGAGCTTGCTATGGCCCCACACAGCTGTTTGGTGGCAGCAAGCGTGGGGAGGTAGGTGGAGGAGCGGGGACACAGCACACTCAGGGGAGGAGGTAGCGGTGGAGGAAGAGGTGAAGTGGTGCAGGGGGGTGTGGAGCGGAGCTTGGCTTCCCCTCGGTACAGAGTACCCACTCATTTTTACCCAAGGGTGCTCCAGCCCTGGAGCAACCACAGAGTTGGCGCCTATGAGTGAGCTGGAGTCTCCGCCCCCCCCTGATGTTTCTGGGTCACTAAGCTCCTGTCCTCAGCAGCCAGCCTGGACGCTGGGTGGCCCATCACTGCCACTGCCCCAGCAACGCTCTTTCCCAGGCAGCTGCTGTGCTGCACAGAGCATCAACCCGGAGTGGCCAGCTTCGGCCAGCGTGAGCAGTGACTCCCTCTGGCTCCCAGGGGGGAGTGTGGGAGGCAAGGCAGATGACACTAACCTGGGAGGAGTGGTAGATACACTGGAGGGTAGGGACAGGATACAGAGGGACCTAGACAAATTAGAGGATTGGGCCAAAAGAAATCAGATGAGGTTCAACAAGGACAAGTGCAGAGTCCTGCAGTTAGGATGGAAGAATCCCATGCACTGCTACAGACTAGGGACCGAATGGCTAGGCAGCAGTTCTATAGAAAAGGACCTAGGGGTTACAGTGGACGAGAAGCTGGACATGAGTCAACAGTGTGCCCTTGTTGCCAAGAAGGCTAAAGGCATGCTGGGCTGTATAAATAGGGGCATTGCCAGCAGATCGAGGGACGTGATCATTCTCCTCTATTTGACATTGATAAGGCCTCATCTGGAGTACTGTGTCCAGTTTTGGGGCCCACACTACAAGAAGGATGTGGAAAAATTGGAAAGAGTCCAGAGGAGGGCAACAAAAATGATTAGGGGCCTGGAGCACATGACTTATGAGGAGAAGCTGAGGGAACTGGGATTGTTTAGTCTGCAGAAGAGAAGAATCAGGGGGGATTTGACAGCTGCTTTCAACTACCTGAAAGGGGGTTCTAAAGAGGATGGATCTAGACTGTTCTCAGTGGTACCAGATGACAGAACAAGGAGTAATGGTCTCAAGTTGCAGTGGAGGAGGTTTAGGTTGGATATTAGGAAAATATTATCCAGGATATTATAGGATACTAGGAGGATGGTGAAGCACTGGAATGGGTTACCCAGGGAGGTGGTGGAATCTCCTTCCTTAGAGGTTTTTAAGGTCAGGCTTGACCAAGGCCTGGCTGGGATGATTTAGTTGGGGTTAGTCCTGCTTTGAGAAGGGGGTTGGACTGAGGTCCCTTCCAACCCTGATATTCTAAGGCGGGAAAAGGAAAAAACCCCTCCCCCGACAGGTAACTGGTTGGGTGGGGAGTGTACAGTGGCCCCAGCTGGGTGCAGAGCCAGAATGGGGGGGGGCGGTTACTGGGCAGGGAGACACATAGTGCATTCATGTGTCTTCCCCTTTAGATTGTACCCTCCTTCTCCCTCCCACAGTATGGGTGGAGATTTTAAAGTATGGTCCTTTAACACTGTTGCTAGACTGTCTTTGCCCTTGTGATGTTTCTTTGCACATAATAAAGTTTTATTGTTGGAAACTGAGAATCTTTCTAACTGTTCAGGAAACATTACAGAACGTATAACAAGAGGCAATAATCAACCTCTTGCAAAAGGTTACTCAAGCATTGCCCATTTTGAAGCTGGAGGCAGTACACACCCCGGACACTGTGTCACAAAGTGTTACACAAACTAACGTGCCTGACTCCACAGTGAGCTCTTCCATGAGCCTAGCAGACAGCCAGTCCATCTTGTTCCTCTGCCATGGTGGTAGCTACCACCCCCACCCCACCCAACCCCTTTGCCTCACAGCTACTGTACAGCACATGACACAGCGATGGCCTTTCTGAGGCCCTATTAACTGAGCAAACATCACCAATGACCCTTCAAGCTATCTGTGGCAAATTTGCCTGCAGTATTATGATGGGTCCTGCGCTTTTTCTTCTTGTGGGGGGTTCAGGGCACCATTTCCTGCCCCTGAACAAGGTATTAACTGCCCCACTAGTATCCTTGAGGAGGGGAGTGAGAGACAGGGACCTGGGTCTGCCCTCTACTTCGGGTCCCAGCCCAGGGGCCCTGAGGATAGCAGTAAACCACTTGAACTAGCTATTCCTTCCCCTGGGCTACTTCCCTCTCCAACCCTTCAGCTTGTGGGGCTTCCTGCCCTCTCTCTGCACAGGCCAGGTGTCCCTTTACCTAGGGTCTGGGTCTTCTTAGCTCACCGCAGCACTTCTCCAAACTCTCCTCTGCTTTCCTCCAAACTGCTCTCCGCTCCAACTCCTCCAAACTGCTCTCCGCCCCAACTCCTTCCAGACTGCTCTCTGCTCCAACTCCTTTCAAACTGCTCACTGCTCCAACTCCTTTCAAACTGCTCTCCACTCCAACTCCTTCCAGACTGCTCTCTGCTCCAACTCCTTTCAAACTGCTCACTGCTTCAACTCCTTCCAAACCGTCTGATTGAAGCAGGGGGTTTTTATCATGTGCCTGGCTTCAGTTACTCTAATTGGCTTCAGGTGCCTTAATTGGCTCCAGGTGCTCCAACTAACTTCTTGTAAACTTTCTTCCCTCTACAGGGAATAAGGCTTCCCTCTAACACTCTCCTGCTGCCCTCTGGCCCTGCTGTATCACATACCACAAGCACATTTAGCCTGTAGATGAGGAGCCCACAGGTGAATATTTCCTTGGCACTGTTGCGTGGGCCCATGCAGGGCTTCCATGGGCAAGGGCTAGTCTGGGTCTCCACCAATGGCATTTCAACATTGCCAGTGTGAATGTGCCATCGGGGGAAGACTGTTGCTGCTTGCAGCTTTCTGAACAATCTCGCACCCTTAAATCTCGCACCTTCCACAAGCCATAGCCATGATGCATCTCTGGTGAGCACCAGCGCTTGGACTACCATTGAAAGGTCTCCCCTTCTGTTGATGTACTCTGGGGCAAGGTGGCATGGTGCCAGAACAAGGCGCTAGATGCCATCTATTGTCCCACTGCAATTCAGCAATCTATTGCTGCAAAGCCATCCACTAGTTCCTGCACATTACTGAGAGTCACAAACCTGAGTAGCAAGAGGCAATTAGTTGGCTTACTCGTTTGGCTGACAATAGCCCTGTTGCATTAATATAGGTGGAAAACATGGGCCACGGCAGTTAATATCCCCCCATCACTGTCCTCCATTAAACCAGGTTTGATAAACAGAGACCTCAGCCGCCGTAGTACCATAGGCATGTCTTCAAACATTGTTTTAATGTTTTACTAGAGGTATCGAAAAGAAGAAAACAGAGTTCATGCTGTATGTCTCTAATGCTTTCTGTAAGGCTTCTATGTGAACAGCACGTTTGTTCCCTTTTCAGTGGGAGCTTCACTCCTGAAGGAATTCTGTGGCAAAAACATTAAAAGTCCTGTACTCAATAGTTTAAAATGCTGCAAATTTTAGTGTCAAAATAACACCACAGAATCCTGCCAGTTTCATTTACTTTGGTAATTTATTCCAAAATACCTGTAAGTATGTATTGATACAGACACACACAAAAATCCCCGCAGGGGTAGAGAGTTAAAGAAACCCCCATGACAATCCAGTTCCTGTTACTCTTCCCCCTTCCCCACCCCCCGAGAGCCAAGCCGCAGGGCACTCCAGCTAACACACCCAACTCCCCGCCCCCCAAGCCCAGCTGTGGGAACCCCCTGGTCCAGATACCCACACTCCCTTCCCAAACTCAGCCATGGCGCTCTTCTCTCCCCCAACCTCGATACCCACACTCCTCCCCCCCCGCCCCGCCACAGAGCCCAGGAATACAGAGGGAGAAACAGCCTGATACTCAGTCTGAGGCATACATGGAGTTTCCTGTGCACGGCCCTCGCCTTCCCTCCAGACACACTGGGAACTGCAGCTGTAGGAACCCTCTAACTCAGGGGTGGGGAACCCTGTTTCTGTCAGGGGGTCACTGACCGACAGAAAGAAATCAGTCGGGGAGGGGCAGCCTTCATGGCTCCAGCCTGGTGGGGAGACACAGAGGTGCGGGGCTTCCCCTGCATTCCCAGGTGGGGCCAGAAATGACGGGTTCAGGGTGCAGGAGGGGGTGCCAGGCTGGTGCAGGGGATTGGGATGCCAGTGGGGGGGGGTGTGAGGTATGGGAGGGAGTTAGGGTGTGGGAGGGGGTTCCGACCTGGGGCAGGGAGTTCAGGTGCAGTTTCCGGCCGGGCAGCGCTTACCTCAGATGGCTCCCTGCCTGCCCTGGCTCTGTGCTGCTCCAGAAAGTGGCTGGCATGTTTGGCCCCTAGGCAGAGGGGCCAGGGAGCTCTGCATGCTATCCATTGCCCGCGCCTGCAGACACCAACCCTGCAGCTCCCATTGGCTGTGGTTCCTGGTCAATGGGAGCTACAGAGCCAGTGCTGGGGACATGCTGGTGACGCTTCCAGGAGCTGTGCGGAGTCAACTGGACTTTTAACGGCCTGGCAACCCTAGCTTCCCCCCACCCTGGGGTGAATTGGTGCTCATGGCTCCAGCCCCATGTGGTGGGGAGCACCGAGGTTCGGGGCTTCTGGCCCGCAGCATGGAGACTTGCCACAGGCCGTATGAAATTAAGCAGCAGGATGGATCCAGCCTGTGGGCCATAAGTTCGCCACCCCCCCTACTCTGGCTCCTTCTTCCCCCTAGTCCAGGGGTGGGCAAATTACGGCCCGCGGGCCATTTGTGGCCCGCAAGCCGTTTTTATCCAGCCCGTGAGCTCCTGCTGGGGGAGCGGGACCACTCTGAGAGTGCTCCAGAGAGCGGGGCTGGCTGCTGGCCGGGTGAGCCGCCCGGGACAGTAGACCCGCGGCCAGCCGGGTGCGCTACCCTGCGAACGGGGCTGGCACACCCCAGACAGACCGGCCGGGTGCGTCGCCCTGAAAGCGGGCCCAGCACGCCGCCTGGGGCAGTGGGCCGCAGCCGGACGCTGCCCGGAGCCCAGGACAGCGGGCCCGCAGCCAGCACTGCTCCCAGCCCGGGGGCCGGGCAGAGCGCTGCAAGCCGTGGGACCCGGCGCCCGGCTCAGAAGGTAAGCAGGTGGGGCGGGTGGTTAAGGTAGGTGGGGGGGGCTTAGGTGGGAGTGGTGGTTAGGATAGGTGGGGGGACTTAGGTGGGGGGGTTAGGGTAGGTGGGAGGGGCTTAGGTGGAGGGGTTGTTAGGGTGGGTGGAGGGTCTCTGGATGGGGCAATCAGGGAACAGAGAGCAGGGGGCTAGATAGGGGATGGGGTCCTGTGGGGCAGAGTGGGACAAGGAAGTGGGGGTTGGATGGGTCAGGGGTTCTGAGGGGGGCAGTCCGGGGGCAGGAAGTGGGTGGGGGTCGGATGGGAGCAGGGCCTTCGGCCCGCCACACAATTTTGAACCCTAGTGTGGCCCTCAGGCCAAAAACTTTGCCCATCCCTGCCCTAGTCTCTTCTATGTGTGAGTTGGGCTCTGCCAGGTCCAGTGGCCCTAGTGGCAGCTAGCAGTATTGCAACCCACTTCTGTCAGGAAAGGAAATTCTGTGCACGTTAATTTCTGCAAAATTCTGCATTGTGCAGTGGTGCACAATTCCCCCAGGAGTAAAGTTTTTAGAAGGGAAACCCCCAGCCCGGTTTGACAGACTCTGAGATGGTATCAAATATGGTAATAATGGTCTCCTTGCAGAAAAGAAGACAGTTGCGATAAGTTGGAGCTGCTTTTCATCCCATTTCATCCCAAGTGGTCGTTGGAATGTGGCAGCAACCAGTCTGGATTCCTCTCTCTGGCCTAATCTGGTCAAGACATCCCTCAAGACTAGGACAAAGAGAATGTGGGGTCCCAGGAAACAGTGTGGGGGGTGGCAGCATAACGGCAAAACTCATTCCAGTAGCCTCTGTCTGTTCTTTCGGTTCCTGCCCTGCCCAACCCCGCAAGTCTTTCTTTAAAGACCCACAAAGGGAATTGCAGTGGAATAGACCATCCCCCCATTATTTTGTCCACCAATGAGGCCTAATATCTGACACCAATTTTGATTCGTGAACTTACGGATCCATATCATGTTTTTAACATGCATCATTTCAACAGTCCTTGAATTATATCGTCATGGCTGGTTTGGTTTAGGCCAGAGGTGGCCAACCTGGGCCTGAGAAGGAGCCAGAACTTACCAATGTGCATTGCCAAAAAGCCACATCAGCAGCCTCCCGTCAGCTCTGCCCCCAGTATCTCCCATCTACCAGCAGCACTGCCAATCAGCACCTAACCCTCCATCCCTGCGACTTCCACCCACCATGATCAGCTGTTTAGTGGTGTGCAGGAGATTCGGGGTGGTTGGGGAGAGATGACGTGCAAGGGCACAGAAGACTCAGGGGAAGGGGCGGGGGCTGTGGGGGAAGGAGTGGAGTGGGGCTATGGCCTGGGGCAGAGCCAGGAGTTGAGCAGTCAGCACCCTGAAGCACACTGAACATTGTAGTGCAGCCAGTGCCTTTAACACAAGAAGCAACTTCACTGGTGAAAGCTGGGCTTGGAGAGGGTTAACCAGCCTTCCGGATACTGTATCCGGATATCACTACACGTACGTCAGCATTTTAAATGATAATCAGCCAGTCCCAGGGAGCAATGGATCTCCAGGAGTACACGTCAGTAATGAGGTCAGACCCCTTCGATCCACGCTTGAGGGCTCGTGGAGTCTGTCTCCTGATGATGCTTATCCACATGGCCTTCCAACAGGTGCCACCCCTCCCCGCTGCACAGAACCTGGCCAGTTAGTCTGCAGGGGGATTGACTTTCAGGCCTGTTCTCCTGTACACTCCAATCGCCATGCTGTTTATAACCTACCGGAGCCTCAGAATCCAGCCTCTGGTCTCCTACCTGGGAATGAGTAACTCCCTGTCTCAGACTCGCCCTGGGCTCTGCCAGCCTTATGTAGGCCTTGCTCCTGGAAAGCCCTGAAGACCACCCTTTTCAGGACAGCAACTAAGCACAAGCTCAAAGCCCGTAAGTGGTGAAAGAGTATTCTGAACAGGGGTGGGTTCCTCCGTTCCCCAGCCAGGTTAATGGACAGGATCTCAGCACCCAGCAGTGGGGTGGGGTGTGCAGAGAGTGACTGGATTTTCTTTCTTTCTTTTGAATAATTTGCTCATTACATCTTGAAGCATCGTAGAACACATGCAGCGAGGACCCAGGAGACAGCTCAGGGGTCACCTCTGGAGGCTGGGACTCACTTTTGATTGAACTGGAGCATTTCACAACCTGGGGCCTGGAATCAGGGCATGCAGTGGAGCCAGTCTCTGAGCAACAATGAGCACAGCTGGCCTGTAGGAGTCTGCCTGATTGGCTGGATGAGTCAGCAGACCAGCTCTTATGTGCAACAGCAGCAATTCAGTGGTTGCTCAAAGCATCTACTCGTGGCTGTGAGAGCGCCTGAGGTTGCTTGTTCCTGATCTTGCTTCTTCCTGATCTTGCTTCTTCCTTGGTCCAGCCCTGCTTCTGCCTCAGTCTTAGCCCTGCCTTGCCTTGGCCTCAGCCTCGATTCCTGACTTCCAGCTTCGGCTCTGACCCTTGGCTCCAATTCCTGGCTACATGCTTTGACCACTGAACCTGACCTTCTGCACTGCCAGCCACGGTACCTTTCAAAGGGAAGAGCTCAGGTCACGTGTGTCAGGAAGGCAGCAATTGCTCCTTGCTGGGAACTAGGTTCCTGGTGCAACCAGTAAAGGCACGTTTATTGGTTCTGTAGGAGCAACCTCTAATACACTAACTACAACAAGCCCAAGAATAGAGTTTAGCAAGTTTCCTTTCTGCTAATTTCACTGACTGGAGGGTTGCCAGGTATTCAGCCTACTTCTCGGCAGGGCTAAGCAACAGATCTGTGGGCAGCTCAGCACCCCTGAAAGTCATGCTGTGTAGCTGAGTGCCCAAATATGGACGTAGTTGCCTGAATTCTAAGGCTTCCAAGTTTGACTCCTTGGGCCAGTGTTGTCAGTGCCAAGTGCTCAAAAATCATGAGTCCCACCCCCACAATAACAGGATTGGTTTAAAAAAAACATGAGATTTTTGGAAATTATTAATTTGACTGTCTGTGCTCCTAAGTGAGGTGGGAGCTTTGGAAAATCCCAATGCACCATGTGTGTGGATGTAACTTTCTGATACCATCTCTCATGTCAGGAGTATGGTCCTCTTTGGCTGTTTGCCCACTTGCTTTCCAAGCAGTCAATCCAGACACACGGCCAGTGGCCAGTGCTCAGTGCGGATCTCGAGAAGTGCAGGGACCGCTAGTGACACGCTGAAATTTCATTTGTTCAGAACACACATGCAAGCCTAGGACAACATCTTCAAATGCCCTTTAACAGCTGCCAAGCCACTTCAGATCCAGGGTGCCCTGTCGGTCAGAAGCTGATACCTTTGCTTGTATAGAGTTGTCTTTTCACCCACAAACAAGCTACTGAAGTCAGTGGTGTTACCTGTGCCTTAAGGTGCTACCCAACATGAGTAGGGGATCAGAATCTGGCCCTGTGTTTTTGTCCTGGGCCTGAGAGCCCGTTTGAACCAACCCACTTCAAGCTTTGCCCACATATTTCACCCCTCAGTGCCCAATAGCAAAGCCGCCCAAGAGATGGAGGATCTGTTCAGGAGAATCTTCATGGCAGCACACCCTCTGCCACCCTCCCTCCTAGCAAAGGGCATCCTTGTGTCTCGCTGATTATCGGCTGCCGCTGGATCAGTCCTCAGGGGCCATTGGTAATGCGTACAGCAGAGCAGCCCAAAGTCTGCTCTAATTTACACTGGAAACTGACCCCGTGTCTAGAAGCTCCAAAACTAGAGAGGCACTGAGGTGGCTTAAAATCGATCTTCCCCCCTCCCCTCCCTCCAGGATTTGCACCTGCTGCTTGACTAATCTGGTGAATCCTGCCTCTTAGTGTTTAAAGAAGTTTAAAATGAAATTAAGCTATATCAGCACGTGGTATAGAGAGGGGCTGATCTCTTTGGAGAGTTCTGGTCTCTTGGCCACTAACTAGGTCCATGTTACATTTAGCTTTTCCTCTTGCATTATTTCTTACTGCACTCTTTTATTTAAAAACAACAAACAAGTGATGCGAAGATCTGCCCTGTCCCTTTTCTCTTGAGGGCCAGAGCGAGAACAGCCACAGATAATTTTCTGCATGAAAAGAAAAGCCCGTAGATTCCGCCCAATGCAGAGATGGCTGTAAAAGAGGAAATAGATTTCCAGAATTGCATAATCCTAAACTTTCGTCAGGGAGGAGGGGCCAAACTGGGAGAGAGACAAGCAGAGGGACTTTTTCAAAAGTTTACTCTGATACTCGGTAGGTCTCTCGGACAAGAGAAGAGATCAAGGACGGAAATAGTTTGGCAGGGGATCAGGTAAGTTTGTCTGTTTGATTGCTACACTAAAGAGAGGAAGGAGCTTTGAGCTGGGAAGTGCCAGGCTGATCTCTGAGGGGAAGAGAAACTGGTTACAATTTTAAAATGCTTCTGTTGAACCTCTACCCTGAGCGAGACACAAAGTATGGAGTTATTAGAGCCAGGCAGGCTCCTGGGATGGGCTACGGCTGCTACCAGACAGCTTTGTCTTTCCTGCGCAGCTTTGGAGGAGTCGTCCTCTGGCAGTGACCCCTTTGGCTAGCATCAAAAGTGAAAGAGAAAGCAGATGGGCAAAAGAAAGGAAAACAGCCAGAAAGGTTGCCTGGGATTCTGGTAGAGCCGGTCTCTGTGGGTGGGCTCCGAACATGCAGATTTCTGCGGCCCATGTTTGCATTGCTGACTGCAAGGATGGCTCAGAAAAGGAGGGGCTAAGCAGGGGCATACTGTGCCCCCATGGGGGAGCAAAGCATTACTCAGTTGTGACCATATGGCCTGCGAGTGACAGGCTTCACAGGGAATTCTCCCCACCCAGTGCACATTTGTCTGGGAGGAGGGGGGGGGGCCAGGTGGCAGCAAAGCAGGCCCTCTGATAAAGGGCACATGTGGTCTGTTCGTTTTGATGATGGGCCAGTCCCCGAGGTCCTTATTCTAAACTGACTCAGGTCAAACATGCACTGACTCCACCATGAGTTTCACCTGAGCACGGGCTTAATTTCAAAAATGAGTGGGGAGCTCAGATTGGGGCAAATCAGACAGATTCTCAGCTAGTGTAAATAAGTGTAATTTTATTGAGACCAATGCTAATTTACATCAGCTGAAGATCTGGCCTGTGGAGACTATTACTGCTTTGAACAATGAACGATAAAGTCATCCAGCAGCAAGTCACCCAGCAAACAGGATATGCAGCCTCATGGAGGGAATGTCCAAGGCACAGCAAATGTGTCTGTCTTGAGAATGGAGCTCAGTAACCTTGACACCGCATTGGTGTAGCATAGTGACAGCTACAGAGCCCAATGCATTCATGTGTTAATAGCCTTCCTACAGAGAGCATATTTTCTAGCAGCAGCAGCGCAAAACATGGCGAGAAATGATAGACTATAGTACATTATATCTAAAACACAACTGCATGAAGACGTATGGTAAATAAAGTAAAGTGCTCTGTTAGAAGAAGAATAAGGTGGGGAGAGATATAAAACCCATACGCTAGGTAAAGGTATTTTCAGAGTCTGTCTGGAAAAGTCTATGAGGGATGACAGCTGCTTTTTACTACCTGAAAGGGGGTTCCAATGATGATGGGTTTAGACTGTTCTCAGTGGTAGCAGATGACAGAACAAGGAGTAATGGTCTCAAGTTGCAGTGGGGGAGGTTTAGGTTGGATATTAGGAAAAACTTTTTCACTAAAAGGGTGGTGAAGCACTGGAATGGGTTACCTAGGGAGGTGGTGGAATCTCCTTCCTTAGAGGTTTTTAAGGTCAGGCTTGACAAAGCCCTGGCTGGGATGATTTAGTTGGGGTTGGTCCTGCTTTGAGCAGGGGGTTGGACTAGATGACCCCTGAGGTCCCTTCCAACCCACATATTCTATGATTCTATAGGCAGATCAGTCTGGGAAAACATAAATATCAGAAGCCCTTTTACCCCTCTAATCTCTGGGGCCTGATTTTTAGAATTATGCTTGCAAAAGTGTGTGTGTGTGTGCGTGCGTGCATGTGTGTGTGTCTGCATGTGCACGTGCCAATGTGGTAACTGCACAGGACAATCAATGGGACACAATCATTCCAGGCTACGAAATATATCAGAAGGACACAACAGGTTGTGCAAGGCGCGGGGACGGGGAGGGGGAAGTTGGCACTGTATGTGAAAGAAAAAGTAGAATCAAAGGAAGTGAAAACCTTAAATGAATCCACATGTTCCATAGACTCTCTATGGATAGTAATTCCATGCTCTAATGGGAATATAACAATAGGGATCTATTATCGACCACCTGACCAGGACAGTGATAGTGATGATGAAATGCTAAGGGACAGTAGAGAGATCAAAATAAAGAACCCTAATTTAAATTATCCCCATATTGACTGGGTAAATGTCACCTCAGGACAAAATGCAGAGAGAAAATTCCTCGATACTTTAAATGACTTCTTCCTGGAGCAGCTGATACAGGAACCCACAGGGGGAGAGGCAGCTCTCAATTTAGTCCTGAGTATAGCACAGGGTCTGGTCCAAGAGGCAACTCTAATAGGACCGCTTGGAAACAGTGACCGTAATACAATAACATTTAACGTTCCTGTGGAGGGAAGAACACCTCAACAGCCCAACACTGTGGTATTTAATTTCAGAAAAGGGAACTATGCAAAAATGAGGTTGTTAAACAAAAATTAAAAGGTACAGTGACTAAAGTGACAGGTTTAAGAATAGCAGCCGTGTTAGTCTGTATTTCCACATAAGCTTTCATGGGCTATATGCAATCATTTTATGCATCCAGTGAAGTGAGCTATAGCCCACGAAAGCTTATGCTGAAATAAACTGGTTACTCTCTAAGGTGCTACAAGTATTCCTCGTTTTCTTTAGTGACTAAACTGAAATCCCTGAAAGCTGTGTGGACACTTCTAAAGACACCATAACTGAGGCCCAACTTAAATGTATACCCCAAATTAAAAACCACAGTAAAAGGACTAAGAAAGAGCCACTGTGGCTTAACAACCAGGCAAAAGAAGCAGTGAGAGATAAAAAGGCATCATTTAAGAAGTGGAAGTCAAATCCTAGTGAGGTAAATAGAAAGGAGCATAAACACTGCCAAATTAAGTGTAAAAATGTAATAAGCCAAAAAGGAGTTTGAAGAACAGCCAGCCAAAACTCAAAAGGTAATAACAAAATCATAGAATCATAGACTATCAGGGTTGGAAGGGACCTCAGGAGGTATCAAGTCCAACCCCCAGCTCAAACCAGGACCAACCTCAACTAAATCATCCCAGCCAGGGCTTTGTCAAACCTGACCTTAAAAACCTCTAAGAGCAGGTCTAAGCTACCCACCGTATCGGCGGGTAGTGATCAATCTCTCAGGAGTCAATTTATCGCATCTAGTCTAGATGTGATAAATCGATCCCCTGAGCGCTCTCCCTGTCAACTCCGCAAATCCACTGCCACAAGAGGCGGAAGTGGAGTCGACGGGGAGCAGCTGCAGTCAACTTGCCGCCATGAAGATGCCGAGGTAAGTCGACATAAGGTACGTCAACTTCAGCAAAGCTATTCCATAGCTGAAGTTGTATATCTTAGGTCAATCCTCCCCTTCACCGCCCCCCAGTGTAGACCTGGGCTAAGGAAGGAGGTTCCACCACCTCCCTAGAGAACCCATTCCAGTGCTTCATCACCCTCCGAAACCTCCCCTACTGCAAATTGAGACCATTACTCCTTGTTCTGTTATCTGGTACCACTGAGAACAGTCTAGATCCATCCTCTTTGGAACCCCCCTTCAGGTAGTTGAAGGCAGCTATCAAATCCCCCCTCAGTCTTCTCTTCTGCAAACTAAACAATCCCAGTTCCCTCAGCCTCTCCTCATAAGTCATGTGCTCCAGTCCCTAATCATTTTTGTTACCCTCCTCTGGACTCTTTTCAATTTATCCACATCTTTCTTGTAGTGTGAGGCCCAAAACTGGACACAGTACTCCAGATGAGGCCTCACCAATGTTGAATAGAGGGGAGTGATCACGTCCCTCGATCTGCTGGCAATGCCCTTGCTTATACAGCCCAAAATGCCGTTAGCCCTCTTTGCATCAAGGGCAAACTGTTGACTCATATCCAGCTTCTCATCCACTGTAACCTCTAGATCCTTTTCTGCAGAACTGCTGCCTAGCCATTTGGTCCCTAGTCTATAGCGGTGCATGGGATTCTTTTGTCCTAAGTGCAGGAATCTGCACTTATCCTTGTTGAACCTCATCAGATTTCTTTTAGCCCAATCCTCTAACTGGTCTAGGTCCCTCTGTATCTTATCTTATCCCTACCCTCCGGTGTAACTACCATTCCTCTCAGTTTAGTGTCATCTGCAGACTTGCTGAGGATGCAATCCACACCATCCTCAAAATTAATAATGAAGATATTGAACAAAACTGGCCCCAAAGTGGCTGCCAACTAGACATGGAGCCATTGATCACTATCCGTTGAGCTTGATGATCTAGCCAGCTTTCTATCCACCTTATAGTCCATTCACCGAGTCCTTACTACTTTAACTTGCTGGCAAGAATACTGTGGGAAACCGTACCAAAAGCTTTTCTAAAGTCAAGGAATAACACATCCACTGCTTTCCCCTCATCCACAGAGCCAGTACTCTCGTCATAGAAGGCAATTAGGTTAGTCGGGCATGATTTGCCCTTGGTGAATCCATGCTGACTGTTTCTGATCATTCTCCTCTCCTTCAAGTGCTTCAGAATTGATTCCTTGAGGACCTGCTCCATGATTTTTGCAGAGATTGAGGTGAAGGTGACTGGCCTGTAGTTCCCCAGATCCTCCTTCTTCCCTTTTTTTTAAGTACATCAGAAGCAGGAAGCTTGCTAAATAACCAGTGGGGTCCCTGGACGATCAAGATACAAAAGGAGCACTTAAAGATGATAAAGTCATTGTGGAGAAACTAAATGAATTCTTTGCTTCAGTCTTCATGGCTGAGGATGTTAGGGAGATTCTCAAACCTGAACTGTCTTTTGTAGGTGACAAATCTAAAGAATTGTCACAGATTGAAGTGCCACTAGAGGAGGTTTTGGAATTAATTGATAAACTCAACAGTAACAAGTCACTGGGACCAGATGGCATCCAATCAAGAGTTCTGAAAGAACTTAAATGTGTAATTGCGGAACTATTAACTAGGGTTTATAACCTGTACTTTAAATCAGCTTCCGTACCTAATGACTGGAAGATAGCTAATGTAACGTCAATATTTAAAAAGGGCTCTAGAGGTGATCCCGTCAGTTACAGACCGATAAGTCTAACATCTGTACTGGGCAAATTCGTTGAAACAACAGTAAAGAATAAAATTGTCAGACACATAGAACAACATAAATTGTTGGGCAAAAGTCAACATGGTTTCTGTAAAAGGAAATCATGTCTTACTAATCTATTAGAGTTCTTTGAAGGGGTCATCAAACATGTGGACAAGGGGGATCCAGTGGACATAGTGTACTTAGATTTCCAGAAAGCCTTTGACAAGGTCCCTCGCCAAAGGCTCTTACGTAAATTAAGTTGTTATGGGATAAGAGGGAAGATCCTTTCATGGACTGAGAACTGGTTAAAAGACAGGGAACAAAGGGTAGGAATAAATGGTAAATTTTCAGAAGGGAGAGGGGTAACTAGTGGTTTCCCCAAGGGTCAGTCCTAGGACCAATCCTGTTCAACTTATTCATCAATGATTTGGAGAAAGGGGTAAACAGTGAGATGGCAATGTTTGCAGATGATTCTAAACTGCTCAAGATAGTTAAGACCAAAGCAGACTGTGAAGAACTTCAAAAAGATCTCACGAAACTAAATGATTGGGCAACAAAATGGCAAATGAAATTTAATGTGGATAAATGTAAAGTAATGCACTTTGGAAAAAATAGCCCCAACTATACATACAATATGATGGGGGCTAATTTAGCTACAACTACTCAGGAAAAAGATCTTGGAGTCATCGTGGATAATTCTCTGAAGTGGTCCACGCAGTGTGCAGCAGTAGTCAAAAAAGCAAACAGGATGTTAGGAATCATTAAAAAAAGGAGAGCGTATAAGACAAACACTATTTTATTGCCCTTCTATAAATCTATGGTGCGCCCATATCTTGAATACCGCATACAGATGTGGTCTCCTCATTTCAAAAAAGATATACTGGCATTAGAAAAGGTTCAGAGAAGGGCAACTAAAATGATTAGGAGTTTGGAGGAGGTGCCCTATAAGGAGAGATTAAAGAGGTTAGGACTTTTCAGCTTGGAAAAGAGGAGACTAAAGGGGAATGTGATAAACGTATATAAAATCGTGAGCGATGTGGAGAAAGTGAATAAGGAAAAGTTATTTACTTTATCCCATAACAGAAGAACTAGGGGTCACCAAATGAAATTAATGGGCAGCAGGTTTAAAACAAATCAAAGGAAGTTCTTCTTCACACAGCGCACAGTCAACCTGTGGAACCCCTTGCCTGAGGAGGTTGTGAAGGCTAGGACTATAACAGGGTTTAAAAGAGAACTGGATAAATTCATGGAGGTTAAGTCCATTAATGACTATTAGCCAGGCTGGGTAAGGAATGGTGTCCCTAGCCTGTTTGTCAGAGGGGGGAGATGGATGACAGGAGAGAGATCACTTGATCCTTACCTGTTAGGGTCACTCACTCCAGGGCACCTGGCATTGGCCACTGTCAGTAGAGCTAGATGGACCTTTGGTCTGACCCAGTACAGCCTCTCTTATGTTCTGATGTACCCAATCCCGGCCCTTGTCCAGTTCTGCAGCTAAAGTTCTGAAATATTTGGACACATCTTTGGCCCTTGCAGTTCCTGCCTCAGTTAGTGCACAGGACTTCTGTCACCAGACTCAGAAGGGTTGGGTGGCTCAGACTAAAGCGGCACAAGATCCAAAATGAACCCCAGCTGTGGACCTGGAGTGAAAGTCATCCCTGTGGCAGAAAGCCTGCACAAGCCCCTGGCACCCTTAGGACTTAAGTTGGACTTAAACAGAACACTGGGGCTTGTGCTAGCCATCTGCACAGGCCTGAATTTTAGCTCCCTGGGCAGTTCATCTGTCACTAGTCAGTGAGGCAGAGGTAGAGGGAGGCTGCCCCACATGGCAGGGATTGCAGAGGAGAAGGCTCTTGCACCTAAAAGTGCAAGGAAGGGACTGAGAGGGGATTTATCCAATATAAACCCTTATCACTTCAAAAGAAAAGCATTAAAGGACAATAACATCATCCCCTTCCCGTGCCAAAGGGTTGGTGGATTCGCCGTCACTGGCAGTTTTTAAATCAAGGTTGGATGGAGGCTCTAGCTCAAACAGCAGCTATTAGGGGGTAGTCCTGTGGCCTGTGTGATACAGCAGGTCACAGATGGTCATGATGGTCCCTTGGGAGCTAGGAATCCCCAGCACGGGGAGTGCCATGTTACTGATGGACGAATCCCATTCCTTTCAGATATGGAGATAGTGGAGAAGGTCCTGAGCGTGGCCCACATCATCTACGCCCAGTGTGAACAAGTGAAGGGCTGTAAGCACCAGTGCCGCCGTCTCGTGTACCGCATTCGCATCCTGCTGAGGCCTGTGGAGGTCCTCAGGGCACAGTCTCCAAAACAAATCTCCTCCCAGGTAGAAGAGATGCTGCAGCAGCTGCTGGAGACTTTGGAGAAGGCCCAGAAGCTGGTGAAGAAGTACAGCCAGACAAACTGTCTGCAAAAGTTCCTGAAAGCCCACGATGTCATGGAGGGGTTTACACGGGTGAACGAGTGCCTTGGGGATGCCGCTCAAGGGCTCTCACTCCTGCTGCAGGCTGAGCATAAACAGTTCTTCCTCGAGACCTTTCAGCGAGACACCTGCAGCAGGGAGGACAGCCAGGACGCCAAGGACGACAAAGCCCTCTGGGAGGAGCTGCTCACAAGTGAATATGCATTTTTAAGAATCTCACATACCTTACAGTTGGGAATTAGCTGGGATGGCTGGAGCCAGCATGTCTGGCTTCCCTTCCCCTGGCTGCTTCAAGTTTCAGCCTTGTTCCGAGGGTTGCACATTCAAACAGGAACAGGCTAAGCCTACAAGAGACCCAGATCAGTGATGTGACATTTGTGTTACAGTGTTGTGATGCTGCTTGATGCGGTTCTACCACTTCTGTGAGCTCTTCAAGAGCACAAGACCCAGAGCTGTTCCTCTAGTCTTGATCCAGCTGTACCAGCAAGTCTATTGGCAGGCTAGAGGGTACTGGCACCTACTACAGGGCACTGGTGTGACCACTGCTGGAATCTTGTGTCCAGTTCTAGGGCCAAACAACTGAAGAAGGATGTTGAGGGGTCAGAGAAGAACCACAAGAATGATTAAAGGACTAAAAAAACTGCCTGATAGTGATTGACTCAGGGAGCTCAATCTGTGTACCTTATCAAAGAGAAAGTTAAGGGATGACTTGATTACCATCTATAAGTATCTACATGGGGAACAAATATTTAATAATGGGCTCTTCAGTCTAGCAGAGAAAGGTCTAACACAATCAAATGGTTGGGAGCTGAAGCCAAACAATTTCAAACTGGAAATAAGGAGTTAATTAAGCAAGACTAATTAGCCATTAGAACAATTTATCAGGGGTCATGGTGGATTCTCCATCAGATCATTTCAAAACCAAGATGGCATATTTCCCTGAAAGATCTGCCCAAGGGATTATTGTGGGGCAGGTCTCTGGCCTGTGCTCTACAGGGGATCAGACTAGATTAGGGGTAGGCAACCTACGGCATGCTTGCCGCCTTCGGCACGCAAGCTGATTTTCAGTGGCCAGGTCCTGGCCACCAGTCCGGGGGGCTCTACATTTTACTTTAATTTTGAATGAAGCTTCTTAAACATTTTAAAACTTTATTTACGTCACATACAACAATAGTTTAGTTATAAATTATAGACTTCTAGAAAGAAACCTTCTAAAAATGTTAACGTATTACTGGCACGCAAAACCCCAAATGAGAGTGAATAAATGAAGACTTGGCACCCCACTTCTGAAAGGTTGCTGACCCCTGGACTAGATGATCACAATGGTCCCTTCTGGCCTTGGAATCTCTGAATCTAAGAGAAACCTCAGGGCTCTGGCTTCTCTGAAGTGACGCATTCCAGGTCCAGAAGAGGCTGGGGTTGGACCTGGAGTGGTGGGAAGCACTAGAGCGGTGACCTTGCAGTCGCAGATTCTGGTTTCAAAGTAGCAAATAATGGCCCACAAAGAGGAGGTGTTTGTCAGATGTGAATCAAGAAATGACTGGTGCTGGTGGGTGTGACTTTCACAAATGTCTGTGGAACCTAAGAGATCCAAGTCCCATTCACTTTCAGTGGGCTCCTAAGTTTCAAAAGCGTTACTAAAAATGCCACCCTCAAATCTTCCAAAAGATATTGGGGTCTGGCAGCATTCTAAGACCTGGTAGAGCGATGGAGGGGGTAATAGCTGCCTTGTCTAGCATGGTTCTACTCTGAAAAGCAATGATGAAAAAATGGCCCCTTCACACTCAGCAGTTCTATTGCCAGATTATTGTGCTGACAATAATACATTCTTCTGCTTTTTACTCCTGTGTTGGCCCTGCTGAATCAACACAGCTATGGGAGAGGGAGCTGGAGTTGATTCCTTCTTCTGCATCAGTGCTTAGGTACCATGGTGATAGATGTTGGAAAAAATAGACAGATCCGCTGCATTCTTTACTATGTTCCAGTCAGTTACACTGAAGACAATTGGGCTGGAATAGCTGTTGCTGAGATCCTAATTTGGCTGGCAGGACTTTGACTCTCAGTGTAGACGTTGAAGAAGGGAAGATCCTAGTGTGACTTTCAGATCCACACATCTTGTGGGCAGATGTTTTCCCTTTGTACACTAAACACACTGGCTCTGGAGCTGCTAAGAGAAAATAAACAAGGAGCCCGGCAGGGCCATTCTCATGGAGTCACTTTTCAGAGCAGAACTGCACTTTAAGCCGAGTGAAAAATTAACAGCATGAAAGGTCAGGCCCACCAAACCTCTCTGGCAACCTGCACAGTCCAGTCTCAGGGCACACCCAGTCAGTCTCCTGGTGCCCAGACCATGTGGAAGGGTCATATGCCATGCAACAAACTCCAACAAGCACCCATCCCACAAGTTCCTTTAATGACCATGACTTTCTGCTTCTTCCTTTCCCCTAGGAAGTACAGAGACCAAAGACACAGTGGATAACATCCATAATGATGTCAGACGTGTGGGAACAAAGGTGGAGGATGTGGGAAGCAAAATGGAAGAAGTTCACCAAATGATGCAAAAGTGTAAGTTACCATCAGGCCTCTCTCCCCTCCGGCATACTCCTCCCAGGGCAAGGGTGGGCTGTGAACTGCTGACAATGAATATTCATCCTCCAGGCTCAAGGGCAGCAAGTTCACTGGAAGGATTTGAAGTCCTGATGGATCAGATTAAGAACAGGTTGAGTACTTGATGCCTTTACGGGCTTCTTCCAAGCTCAGCTCTGCCCCACATGCTGGATGGCTCCTTATTTACCTTGTCAAGCCTGCAAAACCCGCACAACATCCATCCAGAGTCCTCATCCTCTCCACAGCAGAAGTCTTCCCCAACGGGTGACAAAGAGTCCTGTGGCATCTTAAAGACTAACTAAATGTTTTAGTTAGTCTTTAAGGTGCCACAGGACTCTTTGTCAGCTCTGCAATTCCAGACTAACATGGCTACCCCTCTGATTCCCCAATGGGGTTACCTTGACGGAGAATGGGAAGGGAGGAATCATTAAAGGCTGGATCTCTCCACTGCAACAAAGCATCCCTGTGGTGCCTTTGCATCCCTCCCCCACGATCCCTTCCAGTAGTTTCAGTACTGCCCATGTGCTGGCCACCCTGAGTCAATTATGTGACTTCAGTCTGCTCCTTTATGTCTTGTGAGCGCTAGGAGCCAGACACAAGTAGACTCAGCAATTTCCACCTGGCAGGGCACAGCGTCACCCCCAGGCTACTAGGCTAGTTCCTCAGACCCAGCTCCTGCAATATAGTTCTGGTACCTTCTTGATACTGGGCATTAGTGACTCATGGAAGGAGAGAAAGTGGGAATAGATGCGCTTTTAATGATAGCAGGAGTGATAGAAATGGAATGAAATTTGATAGTCCAAAGTGCAAGGTCATGCACTTAGGGACTAACCACATGAATTACTGCTATAAACTGGGGACATATCAATTGGAAGGGATAGAGAACACAGGGTGACTATAAGCTGCCAATGTGATGTGCTGTGAAAAAGGCTAAATCAGTCTAGGATGTGTCAGGTGAGGTATTTCCAGTAGAGACAGGGCAGTGTTATTGCCACAAGGCATTGATGAGACCTCATCTGGAATACTGTGTGCAGTTCTGATCTCCCATGCTTAAGACAGATGAATTCAAACTGGAAGAGAAGCAAAGAAGGTCTACTAGGATGATTCAAGGAATGGAAAACCTACCTTAAGGGAGGAGACTCAAGGAGCTTGGCTTCTTTAGACTAACAAAACAGAGGCAGAGGGGAGATATAACTGCTGTCTATAAATACATCAGATAGATAAATACCAGGGAGGGAGAGGAGTTATTTAACTTAAGGGTCAGTGTTGGCACAAGAACAAATGGATATAAAGTGGCCATCAACAAGTTTAGGCTTGACATTAGACAAAGGTTTGTTACCATTGGAGGAGTGAGGTTCTGGACAAAGAACCTAGCTTGTTTCTAGGCTGAGCTTGATAAGTTTATGGAGAGGATGGTGTGATGAGATTGCCTACAATGTGGCATATGGCCCATTCACTACTACTGTTTACAAATATCTCCAGTGGTAGGAGATGGGACACTAGATGGGGCAGGCTCTGAGCTACTACAGCCAATTTTTTCCCAGGTGTCGGGCTGGTGGGTCTCAACAACATGTTCAGGGTCTAACTCACTGCTCTAACTGAGATTGAGAAGGTATTTTCCCCATGGTCAGATTGGCAGGGACCTTAGGGTGTTTTCACTTTCTTCTGCAGCGTGGGGCATGGGTCACTTGCTGGTTTGAACCAGCGTAATGGATTCTCTGTAACATGATGTCTTTAAATCAAGATTTGTGGACTTCAGTCACTCAGCCAGAGGTTATGGACCTGCAATGTCGAAGAGGTCAGACTAGATTATCATAAAATCATAGAATATCAGGGTTAGAAAGAACCTCAGGAGGTATCTAGTCCAACCCCCTGCTCAAAGCAGAACCAATCCCCAACTAAATCATCCCAGCCAGGGCTTTGTCAAGCCTGACCTTAAAAACCTCTAAGGAAGGAGATTCCACCACCTTCCTAGGGAACCCATTCCAGTGCTTCGCCACCCTCCTAGTGAAATAGTGTTTTCTAATATCGAATCTAACCCCCCACACCCGCATTGCAACTTGAGACCATTGCTCCTTGTTCTATCATCCGGTACCACTGAAAACAGCCTAGATCCATCCTCTTTGGAACCCCGCTTCAGGTACTTAGTTGAAGGTTGCTATCAAATCCCCCCTCATTCTTCTCTTCTGCAGACTAACAAAGCCAAGTTCCCTCGGCCTCTTCTTGTAAATTATGTGCCCCTGTCCCTTGATCATTTTCATTGCCCTCCGCTGGACTCTCTCCAATTTGTCCACATCACATCTGTAGCGTGGGGCCCAAAACTCCAGACACACTACTCCAGATGTGGCCTCACCAATGGTGAATAGAGGGGAATAATCACATCCTTCGATCTGCTGGCAATGCTCTTACTAATATAGCCCAATATGCCATTGGCCTTCTTGGCAACAAGGACACTCTGCTGACTCATAATGGTCCCTTCTGACCTTAAAGTCTCAGTCTATGAGATAAAGCCCTGAAATCTCAGTACGTAGGCCTTGTTCTCCGATACGGCACAGTTTCAACAAGCTGTAGGGAAGCCACATAGCAGCTGTATAGGACATGTGGAGCTCTCTCTACCCCACTTCATTTATCCAGAGACAAATCATAACAGGCCATTGTGTCTCCAAACGTATGTGGGAAGATGCTTTTGAATCATTAAATCTGGATGCTGTAGTGATGAGCATGGTATAAAAAACTTGTTGGCTAGATTAAGTCAAGTGCCTTCATCCATACAACAAATTATGAACTAAGCAAGTTATTTCTCCTCCAGGCTGGGAAGGCAGAGAGAGGCTTGATCTGCACTGAAAAGTTATATCAGCATAGTTACATCAATCAGGGATGTGAGGAAGAAAACTTCACCCTGACCGACACAGCTATGCTGACAAAAACCCCACTATAGACACAGCTATGCTGATGAAAGCTGTTAATATCACTTGGGAAGGTGGTATTTCTACCCCTGTAGAAAAACTCCTTCTGTTGTCGTACACTGCATCAGCAAAAGGGCATTGTGCTGGCATGGACTCCATAGCTAAGCCATTGACAGCCAGAGGAAGAGATTTCTTACCAAGAGCATAATCTATCACCCCCTCTGTTTCCCTTTGTCCCAGTGCGTGATGAATTCATGAAGAAGGACAATGCTGTTCCAAGAAAGGAAATCACTGAGATTAGGATGGAGGATCTCACTAAGACTTCATGGACCTTCCTGATGGAATCCAAAAGCCACACGCTCTACAAAGGAGAATTCCACAAGTACCCTGTTGCCATCAAAGTCTTCAAAAACACTGTGATCACCTCCACCGAGTGAGTTATTCAGCAAAGGTCCCAACAAGAGTGTAACTACCGAGGAGGGGATTGCTGTCTTCCTTCCCTCAATCACTGAGAAAGGCCTTAACACTGAAGAAAGGCGGTCCTTCAGCGGGGAGACAACCTGACCACTAATAAAGTAGCTTTGCTCTCTCCCTGCTAAAGTTGATAGCAAAACACTGCTGCTCTCTGGGTGGGCCTGTCTGCTGTTATGCAGCACTGCACATATCCCAGAGCCCTTTATGTAGCAGGGAAAGCAGAGTAAGAACCACAAAGATGGGGGAAGCAAAAAGTAGCAATCTAACTATAATAACTCAAACCAGGGGTGGGCAATCTACAGCCGAGGGGCCACATCTGGCCCTTCAGGCATTTTAATCCAGCCCTCAAGGCTCCTGCCAAGGGGCACGGTTTGGGGCTTGCCCCACTCCATGTGTGCTGTGGCTCCACATAGCTCCCAGAAGCAGCAGCATGTCCCGTCTCTGGCTCCTATGCAGGGGCTCCGCTCTGCATGCTGCCCGAAGCACCACCCCTGCAGCTCCCATTGGCTGCCAATGGGAGCTGCAGGGGTGGCGCCTGCAGATGGGGCAGCGTGCAGAGCTGCCTGGTTATGCCACTGCATAGAAGGTGGAGCGGGGACATGCCACTGCTTCTGGGAGCTGCTTGAGGTAAGCACTGCCCAGAGTCTGCACCCCAACCCCTTCCCATGCCCCAAACCCTGGTCCCAGCCCTGATCCCCCTCCTGCCTGCCAAATCCCTCGGTCCCAATCCAGAGCACCCTCCTGCACCCCAAACCCCTCATCCCCAGCTCCACCCCAGAGCCCACAGCCCCAGCTGAAGCTCTCACCTCTCCTGCACCCCAACCCCTAGTTTTATGAGCATTCATGGCCCACCATACAATTTCCATACCCAGATATGGCCCTCAAATACTAGAACTTGTCCTGTGGGGAGGCGGCATGTCAGCGGCTGTCTCCTAGTTTGTCTGGAAAATGCAATGGGATCTGATTCCCAAAAGTGCAGCTCCTGGAGATGGACACAAGGGCCTTCATTGGCATTTACACACAAACAGGGCATCCTCGTTGGATACAAAAGGCCCAAGTTGACAGGCTGTGGGAGAATTTAAGCCCATTACTCCTTTTAAGTTAGTTTTCCTTCCCCAGAGATCAGGCCCCAAATACTCAGCAGCTGACACATCCCAGCATTCCTTCTGCTTGTGCCATCACATCTGCCATTCGTCTTCGGACATGGCGTCTTGCTATGGTGGGGGCTGTAGGAGAGAATTGTTTGCTTTCTTCCTCCCAATATTCAGAGGTTCTCTGTGGTTTTCAAGGAACCCTGGTGGGTGAAGGGTATTGAAAAGAAAACGCATGGGGAATGGATGTGCATTATTCCTCACAAGTACAGACACTGGGCTCCAGTGCCAATGAGTGATGGTTTCCACATTGCTAGCAAGGTGCATGCTGGGAAGTCTCACAGAGCAGGAAACCAGTGGTCTCCTTAGGTGCTACTCTTTAGAGAACTAGAAAGATAGCAAAATGCAGTTAAAGGGCGATCTGTGTGCTTGCTCTCAGTCTTGGGGAGGAAGCCTGGAATGGGGTTCGTGGCCATGTCACCGAGATTAGCCCCACCATCAGACTGTATTGGAGGAGGGGGTTGTGCCTGCCCACCAGCTCCCAAGACCCACTCTGCCCAGAGGCCTGACTGCTCTACTGCCTGTTGCAGGAAGGTGAGGGAGATTTTCAGGAAGGAGACTGAAACCATGAAGACGTTTGAGTCGCCGAACATCCTTCGTATGTACGGGATCTGCATTGATGAGAGCGGTAAGGAGCCCCGGGGTGGTGGGATCTCAGTAACTGACCCTCCACAGCAGGCTTCCATTTCACCGCTTTGCGTCCATCTCCTAGTACAGCGTTTGTCACCCCTGCTGCTGCACAAGTGGAGGGGCCTGAATTTACAAGTCCAGACATCAGGCCACACTTGTCATATCAAACGTGACACAGCTACAGTTTGGATGGATGTGATGAGATATGGCCAAAGCCAGCCAACAGGAGTGGAAGGCCCATGATGTAATACCACAGCTGGCATGGCCAAGAAAATACCTGAAGGAACAGAGCCCTGCTCTGGCCACCCCTCTCCGCTCTCCGAGGAATTCATGACTCCAATTGTACATATCCAGCAAAGTGGAGCTGAGCTGTGTCTGCTTTTCATTCCCCTTAGGCCTGGTTTAGAGCAGCAGTGGGGTCAACCTAAGATACACAACTTCAGCTACGTGAATAACGTGAATAATGTAGCTGAAGTCGGCGCATCTTAGGTCGGCTTACCTGGCATCCTCACGGTGGTAGCTGGCTCCCCCGTCTCTTGGTGAGATGGAGTTCTGGAGTCGACAGGGAGTGCCTTTGGGGATCGATTTATCACATCTCGTTTAGACGCGATAAATCAATGCCTGATAGATCGATTGCTACCTGCTAATCTGATGGGTAGTGAAGACATACCCTAAGAGACATGAGGCCAGCCTGTGGCTGAACCTTGCTCAGACTCCACAAGAAAGAAGACAATGGGAGCTGTCTACTGCAGGCACAATGCAATGTTATTTTAAGTAACTAAACTACAGTACAGATTAAGGAATGATCTTTAATGATTTTACCTTGAATGATTTACCAAAAATCGGGACTGTCCCTATAAAATTGGGACATCTGGTCACCTATGTGCAATTGATAATTTGTGGAGGCTTTTTAGTGACAGTAACTCCCTTCATTGGCTACCTGAGGCATTTCTTACTGCTTGTGAGGTGGCCACGTGTAAATCTTATGAAAAATTCTTCCCAATTACATCTGAGCAACTCCAGGGAAGTCATTGGGGTTGCATGGGTGCAGGAGTCTGGTCTGGTCCCTTGGGAGTGGACAATAGGGGTGGATCACTTGGTGATGGTCTGTTCTGCTCATTCCCTCTGAAGCACCTGGCATTGGCCACTTTTGGAAGACAGCATGCTGAGCAAGATGGATCATTAATCTGACCAGTAGGGCCATTCTTATATTTCTTATTGCCCACAACATGGGCATGTCAGAGGGCCATAAGAATTATCCCTCTTGAATTTCCTGACAATGTTTGATTTGAACTGTGCAGAGTTAAAGTTGCGTTAACGCAGGATTCTGCATTTCTAATAGAGAATGAAGTAAACACACGAGTTGTCTAAGCTCAGGTCACCATTCACTGGGCTTCTGTTCTGATCAGGTTCAATTCCCCATTTTTCCATTGTCATGGAGTACTGTGAAAAGGGGACCCTGCGCAACGTGCTGACAAGGAAACCCCAGCTCCCCTGGGAGACTCGCATTCAGATGGCGCTAGATGCGGCCAGAGGCCTATACAGGTATGTCATGGGGCCAGTGGCCCTTCAGAAGTTTTAGAGCCTAACTGGCCCATGATAACCCCATGGGCTGCACCTAGGAGCAATCAGGAGCAATGGAGTCTGAGGGACAAGAGGGGCTTCTGGCAAATGACTGGTCAGAAGAGGCAAGAGACTCTGTTAAGAAACAAACAAAGCTTTGGACTATTCTCTGATGTTGGCTCAGTGGTTGTGGGTAAATGAAGATTCCTCTGAATAAGGGAGAGGCAAAAACTGAGTCAATATATATTTATATGATAAAAAGGGGAAACTGAGGCATTGCGTGGCATCTGGATCTGTGACACGGTACCAAGCATGAATGAAGACAAGCGAATTAATTTTCTGATGTCCCACTATATGGCTGAATTGGTCTCGTCTATAGGAGAGCAAGTGTGGATGGGGTGTGAGTACCATGGTTAAAGTCACCCTCATCATTCACAAAGCCTATGACAGCGGGAGAAGTAATGGGAGGCTGGGTTTAGATAAGAAAGTGCCCCGATTCTCAGATGCCCTTGGCTTGTGAATCTGGCCTGAAGTTTGGTAGGAAAAGTCTTTCTCCTGAGATACCTTGTGCTGCTGCTTCCAGAAGTAGCTTATAGCACATTGCAAGATCATTACTACTACTTCCTAGTAACAGACTGGTTACTGCCTACTGGTGCAAGACTACTCTGACAATGATATTCGCTGGCTTGTCACTTTAATGACAAGGTAAAAAATGATTGTCTTGTAGCCATTGGAAAGGTCCAATTTGTGGCTGTTGTCCCAGAATAACTGGGTACACCAGGGGTGGCATCTGAATGATCAGTAGGATCCAAAGGTCCATCCTTGTGGCTGTTCTGGGTGGAAGCAGAGGGAGGGAAGGTGGCAATGATTCCATTGCTAATGCTTTCTGCTCTTAATTCTGACTGGCTGCAGGTTGCACCAGACAGGGGAGAAGTCTAAATTGCATGGATGCATCAATAGTACCAAATTCCTGGTTGCTAAAGGTTACTGTGTGAAGGTAAGAGCTGTCTTGTGAGAAGTCTTTCTCTGAGAGGTTTGAAAGCTTTTGTGGCTATCTATTCCATCTCTCCTTCCCTCCCTCTCTCCCAGAAGGATGCTCTCTGGAGTAACACCTCAAGTACCTATTCTTTCACTAATTTACTATGCTGCTGGGACACTTGAATTATATGGCCAAAAACCCTACCATAACGCAGTCTTACTCCCCTCCTCTCCTGCCCCTTTCAAGCCCTCCTCCCAGGACAGTATGAGCAGCACAAGAGTCTGTGTTTGTTTATTTAGATGTTAACTTCAGGCTGTTTTACACCCAACATTCTTAACATGCAGCTGCTTTTTATACCGAAAATGCACTGCTGCATTGCAGACTCTGACGGGAGAATTCCCTCTTGACTTTAATGGGAATATTGGATGAACGTCATCTCTGACAAGCAGGCTACATTGTTATAATTTGATATTACTGTAGCATATAGGAGCCCTCCTTGTGAATCAGGACCCCTCGTGCTAGGTGCTGTACAAACACAGAGAAAAGGATGGCCCCAGCCCCATGCCTATTTAGCTACCTAAATATAGATGTGGATGCCTAGCTTTATGCCCCCAGGTTTGCAAATATGAGCCTTACTGTAAACGTTTCCATAAGCCCTTCATGCAGGGATAGCGGCTGATTAAAGACAAGCTGCCACAAGCAAGGAGAGGAGGAATGCCATGAAGAAGAGGAGAAGCAGAACTGAGGAATGCCAGAGTATTGTAATAACAAGTGGTGTTCTCATCCATACTCCCTGTGGAAGGAAAAGGCCCAGGTAGGGACCGTCGAATCATGGAAGTCAATGAATGGCTACGCAGGTGGTGTCGGAAAGAAGGCTTTGGATTCTTTGACCATGGGATGGTGTTCCAAGAAGGAGCCCTAGGCAGAGACGGGCTCCACCTAACAAAGAGAGAGAAGAGAATCTACGCAAGCAGGATGGCTGACCTAGTGAGGAGGGCTTTAAACTAGGTTCACTGTGGGAAGGCGACCAAAGCCCTGAGGTAAGTGGGGAAATGGGATACCGGGAGGAAGCACAACCAGGAGAGCGCAAGAGGGGAGGACTCCTGTCTCATACTGAGCAAGCTGGATGATCAGCAAGTTATTTTAAGTGCCTATACACATATGCAAGAAGCCTGGGAAACAAGCAGGGAGAACTGGAAGTCCTGGCACAGTCAAGGAACTAAGATGTGATTGGAATAACAGAGACTTGGTGGGATAATTCACCTGACTGGAGCACTGTCATGGATGGATATAAACTGTACAGGAAGGAGAAGCAGGGCAGAAAAGTTGTGGGAGTTGCACTGTATGTAAGAGAACAGTCTGACTGCTCAGAGCTCCGGTATGAAACTGCAGAAAAACCTGAGAGTCTCTGGATTAAGTTTAGAAGTGTGAGCAACAAAGCTGGTGTCATGGTGGGAGTCTGCTATAGACCACCAGACCAGGGGGATGACGCTTTCTTCCAGCAACTAAGAGAAGTTACTAGATCACAAGCTGGATTCTCATGGGAGACTTCAATCACCCTGATAGCTGCTGAGAGAGCAATACAGCGGTGCACAGACAATCCAGGAAGTGTTTGGAAAGTGTAGGGGACAATTTCCTGGTGCAAGTGCTGGAGGAACCAACTATGGGCAGAGCTCTTCCTGACCTGCTGCTCACAAACCAGGAAGAATTAGTAGGGGAAGCAAAAGTGGATGGGAACCTGGGAGGCAGTGACCATGAGATGGTCGAGTTCAGGATCCTGACACAGGGAAGAACGGAGAGCAGCAGAATACGGACCGTGGACTTCAGAAAAGCAGACTTTGACTCCCTCAGGGAACTGATGGGCAGGATCCCCTGGGAGAATAACATGAAGGGGAAAGGAGTCCAGGAGAGCTGGCTGTATTTTGAAGAATCTTTATTGAGGTTGCAGGAACAAACCATCCCGATATGTAGAAAGAATAGTAACTATGGAGAGCGACCAGCTTGGCTTAACAGTGAAACCCCTGCTCATCTTAAATGCAAAAAAGAAGCTTACAAGAAGTGGAAAATTGGACAAATGACCAGGGAAGAGTATAAAAATATTGCTCAGGTATGCAGGAGTGAAATCAGGGAGGCCAAATCACACTTGAAGTTGCAGCTAGCAAGGGATGTTAAGGGTAACAAGAAGGGTTTCTTCAGGTATGTCAGCAACAAGAAGAAAGTCAAGGAAAGTGTGGGCCCCTTGCTGAATGAGGGAGGCGATCTAGTGACAGAGGATGTGGAAAAAGCAAATGTACTCAATGCTTTTTTTGCCTCTGTCTTTACGAACAAGGTAAGCTCCCAGACTACTGCACTGGGCAGCACAGCATGGGGAGGAGGTGACCAGCCCTCTATGGAGAAAGAAGTGGTTCAGGACTATTTAGAAAAGCTGGATGAGCACAAGTCCATGGGGCCGGGTGTGCTGCATCCGAGGGTGCTAAAGGAGTTGGCAGATGTGATTGCAGAGCCATTGGCCATTATCTTTGAAAACTCATGGCGATCGGGGGAGGTGCCGGATGACTGGAAAGAGGTTAATATAGAGCCCATCTTTAAAAAAGAGAAGGAGGAGGACCCGGGGAACTACAGGCCAGTCAGCCTCACCTCAGTCCCTGGAGAAATCATGGAGCAGGTCCTCAAGGAATCAATTCTGAAGCACTTAGAGGAGAGGAAGGTGATCAGGAACAGTCAGCATGGATTCACCAAGGGCAAGTCATGCCTGACTAACCTAATTGCCTTCTCTGATGAGATAACTGGCTCTGTGGATGAGTGGAAAGCAGTGGACGTGTTATTCCTTGACTTTAGCAAAGCTTTTGATACGGTCTCCCACAGTATTCTTGCCAGCAAGTTAAAGAAGTATGGGCTGGATGAATGGACTATAAGGTGGATAGAAAGCTGGCTGGATCATCGGCTCAAAGGGTTGTAATCACTGGCTCCATGTCTAGTTGGCAGCCGGTATCAAGTGGAGTCCCCCAGGGGTTGGTCCTGGGGCCGGTTTTATTCAATATCTTTATCAATGATCTGGAGGATGGTGTGGACTGCACCCTCAGCAAGTTTGTAGATGATAATAAACTGGGAGGAGTGATAGATATACTGGAGGGTAGGGATACGATACAGAGGGACCCAGACAAATTAGAGGATTGGACCAAAAGAAATCTGATGAGGTTCAACAAGGACAAGTGCAGAGTCCTGCCCTTAGGACGGAAGAATCCCATGCACTGCTACAGACTAGGGACTGAATAGTTAGGCAGCAATTCTGCAGAAGAGGACCTAGGGATTATAGTGGATGAGAAGCTGGGCATGAGTCAACAGTGTGCCCTTGTTGCCAAGAAGGCTAACGGCATTTTGGGCTGTATAAGTAGGAGCATTGCCAGCAGATCGAGGGACATGGTCATTCTTCTCTATTCAACACTGGTGAGGCCTCATCTGGAGTACTGTGTCCAATTTTGGGGTCCACACTACAAGAAAGATGTGAAAAATTGAAAAGAATCCAGCGGAGGGCAACAAAAATGATTAGGGGGCTGGAGCACATGACTTATGAGGAGAGTCTGGGGGAACTGGGATTGTTTAGTCTACAGAAGAAAAGAATGAGCCGGCGATTTGATAGCTGCTTTCGACTCCCTGAAAGGGGGTTCCGAAGAGGATGGATCTAGACTGTTCTCAGTGGTACCAGATGACAGAACAAAGAGTAATGGTCTCAAGTTGTGGGGGGCGGGGGAGGGGAGGTCTAGGTTGGATGTTAGGAAACACTATTTCACTAGGAGGGTGGTGAAGCACTGGAATAGGTTATCTAGGGAGGTGGTAGAATCTCCTTCCTTAGAGGTTTGTAAGGTCAGGCTTGACGAAGCCCTGGCTGGGATGATTTAGTTGGGGTTGGTTCTGCTTTGAGCAGGGGGTTGGACTAGATACCTCCTGAGGTCTCTTCCAACCCAGATATTCTATGATTCTACGATAACAACACTGGATCCTGAAACACTCAGTACCCACCTCAGGGTAGCTCTTCACTTCAAACAAAATGCACGTCAGAGAGTTTCTGTAGACTAGGGCTCGCACTACAGCACTACAAATAGCTGAACAGTCATTCTGGATCCAGCTGGAGGTCAGGCTCTGAAGCTTCGGGAGGGAGATGGGCTTCAGAATTCAAGCTCCAGCCTGAGCCTGACTGTTTACATGGCTACTTTTAGCACTGAGTCTGTAGGCCTTGCTCTGGGACTCGCTGCAGTGGGATGGTTGTTGATTTTTTTCAGTGTAAACACACCCTATGAGCCCCATCCCTGATACCAACCATATACCCTCTCCATGGTTTGGGAAGGACATATCAAATGGGGGTGTTGTAGGGATCTGTCCTGGGTCTGATTCTATTCAGCATCTTCAGAAACAATGTGGACAATGGCATAGAAAGTACAAAGTTTGTGGCCAATACCAAGCTGGGAGAGGTTGCAAGTGCTTTGAAGGACAGGATTAAAATTCAAAAGGATCTCGACAAAGGTTTCAACTGGAGTATTGTGTCCATTTTTGGGCATCACACTTTGGGAAAGACGTGGAGATGGTCCAGAAGAGAGCAAAAAAAATGATTAAAGGTTTAGAAAACACGACCTATGAGGAAAGATTTGCGGGGCGGGGGGGGGGGGGGTGGGGTTGTTTAGGATGGGGAAGAGGGGACCGGGGGGGGGAACACAACAGTTTCCAAGTACATAAAAGATTGTTATAAAGATGAGGGTGGTAAATTGTTCACCTTAACCACTGAGGACAAGGGAAGTTAAATTGCAGCAAGGAAGATTTAAGATAAACATTAGGAAAAGTGTCCTGTCAGGGTAGTTAAGCATGGGAATAAATTACCTAAGGAGGTCACGGAATCTCTTTCATAACAGGTTTGACAAACACCTGTCAGGGATGGTCTAGATAGTCCTACCTCAGTGCAGGTGATCAGACGAGATCAGTGGTTTTCAAACTTTTTTAGGCTGTGAACCCCTTTTCAAATAATGTAGTCTGCTGCATACTCCATCTGACATAGGGTCATAATATGCCTATGATTAGATTGCCATTTTTTTTCTAAATAGAGTGAGCTGTCTGCCATTACAAGATTTTTCTCACGTAGCCCCTGAGAGAGTATGCCTACCCCACTTTGAAAACCACTGGATTAGATGATCTATCAAGGTCCCCTCCAGTCTTACATTTTTATGACTTATCTGCATCCTTGAGGATCTTGGCTTCTACCACCTTTTTAATCTTACCCATATTGTGGCCATCATATCTCCATACAAGGATTAGATGAGACAGCTTCTTTCCATCAGTTAGCCAGAGGGGATCATGGTGGTGCACCTGGAAACACTCCCTCTCGCTTGTTTCTTCCCTTCTCAATATGGGGCCAAGCACATCATCCTTACACTTTTAAGGGCCAGGAGTGGGAATCAAACCCATGATCCCCTGCACAGCAAAGCAGAGGACTCAGAAGAACAGGCTGGCCTTGCAACATGTTCTTGCAGTGGTCTGCTTGGTGTCCTCCCAACGAAAAGGCCACCACATAACCCAAAGGAAATCAGCTCATTAACTTTGAGCTAAGGACCAGTTATGCAATCATCGCTGCATAGCCCTGATTGCATGGAACTCATGCTGCTCCCCGCTTTGTCTTTCTCTCCTTCCCTTGATCAGCTGTCAGGATTTGAATTGAGTAAAACTGAGTCATCCATTAAGAGGAGCTGCAAAAAGAAATTGACAGATGTCCCTGCTTCGGCTTACATCTCTCCCCTGGGCCTAGCTTCCCTGTGCCACAAGTATGACATGCCCAGTGAAATATACAGGTACGTTTCCATGGAGATGCTGGACTACAATACATAAGGGATGGATGCACTGCTATAGACAGAGTTTCCTACAGAATCCAGATTATTAGACAGGTTCTGTAGGTGACTTGCTTGGCATAAGATGAGGGAACCAAGAGTCTTGAGTTCTATTCCTGACTTTACCGCTAACTTAACCTCTCTCTCCATTAGCTTTCTCTTCTGTTTAAAGGGAACAGTGTTACTTAAACATCCTACAGTGAGGGCAGAGCTTGATTAATGTTTGTATAGGGCTTTGTGGATGGAGGCTGCTACCAAAATACAAATTAATACCACGTAGGAAATGGAAGAGCTTTCGACATTTCACTTGCCAAGTTCCCAAGGGGTTGGGTACACGGCTAGGGAGAAGTCAATATTAAGTTAGCGGGGCTGTATGGAATAATCACAGGAGTCAGCCCAGTGAGGTCAGAGTGGAAGATGAGTCTGCTGGGTGGGAGAGCAGCTCACAAATCAGCCTGGCATGCTGATTCCTAAACCAAGAGATGATGTGCTTGTTAGGTGGCTGACGGTGTGGTTCACCCTCCTCTCCTCAACAGTTTACCCCGCAAGCAGCACAGCTGATGAGCATGGGAGGAGGGATTAGAAGGAGGTTGAGGAGGCTTTTTTGATGCTCAGCAGGCCTGTTTGTGTCCTTTCAGCTTTGGGATCGTCCTGTGGGAGATCGCGACCAGCAAAATTCCATTTGAAGGTGGGCAACAAGGGCTTGTTTTCTGTTGTACTGCAAGCAGGGTAAAGGCCTGGGGGCTAGTCCAGATGTGTTGGCGAATGTTCCCTATTGCTACTAGTGCTCAGGAGCTTCAGATCCAAAGGAGCTATGAAACAAGTGAATGACTGTCCAGCATGCCTGTATCTGATTGGACCAGGCAGTGAAGTAGCTTTAACTCTGGAATCTTTCCTGGAATTTAGGCTCCAACTCAGCAAAACACTTAGACACATACTTAATTGTGAGCACCTAAGTAATCCCATCTGTATTCAACAAAGCACTTGGGCATGTGCTTCACTACTACTAAAGTTAAGTGCTCTGCTGAATTGGGGCCTTAAGGCAGGGCTCATAGCAGATGAGCTTTTCAAGGATGCAGTATAATGAGGATTTCAATCCTGGCTCTTTCCTGCTGTGGGCTTGGCAGGCTGCATGAGGCTCTATTTAAATGCTTAAATTAGGTTCCCTCTCCAGTAGGGTGACCAGATGACAACAAGGAAATACCGGGACACATGGTGGTGGGGAGGGTGGAGAGAGGGGAAGGGAAGGGGGAAAGGGCGGAGAGAGGGGAAGTGGGGGAGCAGGGAGCCATAGGCTCATGTCCGCCCACACCCCACTGGAAGCATGGGGGCAGGGGGAGATACAACGCCTGCCCACGGTGCAGGGCGCCCCCACCCCAGGGCCGGGTGCAGGCTGGCAGAGAAGGAGCTCCCCCCCAGCTCCGGGGCCGGGTGCAGTCCTGCTCCAGGTCACAGGCCGGTGGTGCAGGGACACGGCCCCGCTTCCGGCTCTGAGGCACCTGGGGAAGTGTCCAGCACCGACAGGTAGGTCCCTCCCTCTGCCTCCTGCTGGGGTTGAGTTGGGCTGGGCGGTGGCTGGAGCGGAGTTACAGGGGGGCGGCCGGGGGCTGTCTGCCCTCTGCCGTGGCCTGCAAGCCCCGTCCCTGCAACGGGGGACGGCGCGGAGACCTCCTCCCCGCCTCTGTGCCTGCTTGGGGCCAATTTGTAAGCTCCTGCTGGGAGCTGTCCCAGGCAGAAGCGGTGAGAGGCGCAGCGGCGCCTGCAATCCCGCTATCAGGACAAAAGGGCGCCTCGTTCTTAAATCAGTCGGGACACAGGACAAGTCCCCTAAAATCGGGACTGTCCCGATAAAATCAGGACCTCTGGTCACCCTACTCTCCAGTATCTTTCTGTGGCATCCGAAACAAGTTGGTGCTTCCTGACATCCTAATTTGTGTGTGTTGTGTTAGGGTGTACTTCCCAAGAGATCTATCAGAAAGTTTATGAGCAACGTTACCAGGCGCCTGTTGGGGAAGATTGCCCCCCACACCTGCGGGATGTCATCAATCAGTGCCGGGCCTTTGAGCCTTTGCAACGTCCTTCTGCTGAAGGTAGGATGGAGTCCCATGTTTGCTTCCCTTTACTCTAGAGCAATACTAGCAACCAGGGGGTGGCTGCTGGACCCCAGTCAGATCTTCTGAGGAAATCCCAGGGAGGAGTGGAGGGATTGCAAGCCTAAATCTCCAGTCTGGAGGGAGAGGCATGGGGGTCTCTGCATGAGTGAGACGATGGCTAGGAAGACTGAAACCTTTAAGTGGGTACCCTTGAAGAAAACCAGGGTGTGGGGGTCAAGTGCAGTTTAACCCTGAAACTGCCATTCATGATCTAGTCTGACCCAGGGGTGAAAGTAGATTTACTGACTTACCGGTCCCAGGGCTTGGCAAGTGCTGACACTTGTCCCCGAAGGGGGTGAGGCTGGGGGGTCAGAGCCAGCCCCAGCCTGCCCTCTATTAGTAAGTGGACCCCTCTCCCCCCAGCGGGGTAGCGGTGGGGCTCTGGGGGTTATTTAAAGGGCCCAGGGTTCCTGCTGCCTCTACCGCCCTGGCCCTTTAAATAGCCGCCAGAGCCCCACCGCCGCTACCCCAGGGCTCCGGTGGCTATTTAAAGGGCCTGGAGCTCCCCTGCTTCTGTTGCCTCGGTCCTTTAAATAGCCACCGGAGCCTGCTGGAGTGGTGACGGGGCTCCAGCGGCTATTTAAAGGATCAGGGCATAGAGGCAGCGGGAGCCCCAGGCCCTTTAAATTGCTGCCTGAGGAAGCCAGCTGTCCCGGTACCGCGCACCGGCTCTTGCTGGTACACTGTACCGGGGTGTACCGGCTTACTTTCACCTCTGGTCCTACCTCCTGAATAACAAAGGCCAGAGAACTTCACTCAGTAATTCCTGCATTGGGCATAACAACTAATGATTGATCTTTTTGCAAGACATCCAGTCTTGCTTGATAAATTTCAAGTAGTAGCAAATCCCCCACACCCCTGGTAGACTGTTCCAGTGGGTAATGACTAAGGCTACGTTTTAGTCACAAGTACTTCTACTAAAAGTCACAAGAAGTAAACAAAAGTTCACAGCCCATGACTAATGCTGGCCCTGGCAACCCCATTACAATTGGGTCATGACCCACTTTGGGGTCCCAACCCCCAGTTTGATAACCACTGAGCTAGAAGAAACGGGGAATTAAAGGAATTAAAGGAAGAGCTCAGAAATGGACACTGGAGGAAGTAGAGAGCAATGAAAGATAAAGGGATGAAATGAGAGAATGAGGAAGGACCAGACAAAGGGAAAACTGCCGGAGAAGGGAAAGGAAGGTGTAATGTTTAATAATCAGCCAGAAAGCAAGCAGGCTTTTCAGGAGAAAGGACACCGTACGGAACCACCAGCTTACGTCAAGGCTACACTGGGCTTGCTCAGAGGCTTAACATGGGTGTTAGCACAATCACAGCTATCCTATCATTAAATCCACTCATTAGCATAGTCACTGCCCTACCCAGAGCTGAGGAAAACCTCAGCTTAACACACTGGTTTTCTGAGATCAACAGCATCAAAAATACTGTGCCCTGATGAGAGTAGCTCCTTGGTGCTGTGGAATCTGGGGCTTGGCCTTTTTTCACTGTGAGCAATATACTCACATGAGAACATCAGAACAGCCATACTGACTCAGACCAAAGGTCCACCTAGCCCAATATCCTGTCTTCTGACAGTGGCCAATGCCAGGTGCCCCAAAAGGAATGAAAGGAACAGGTAGTCAAGTGATCTCCTGTCACGCATTCCCAGCTTCTGGCAAACAGAAGCTAGGGACACCATCCCTCCCCATCCTGGCTAACAGCCTCCGTGAACTTACCTGATTCTTTTCTGAACCATGTTATAGTCTTGGCCTTCACAACATCCTCTGGCAAAGAGTTCAACAGGTTGACTGTATGTTGTGTGAAGAAATATTTGGATTGTTTTATACCTGATGCCTATTAATTTCACGTGGTGGTCCCTAGTATCAGAACTGTTCTGTCTCTGGGAATGTCTTACTTTCACCACATACAAAATAAATGACCAGTTCTTCTTATATTTGATAGCAGCAGCACAAAAGGGAGTGGGAAGTTCATCTAGGCGTCTGTGATGGGGAGGTTGTCCCCTCTTCCCACTCCGTGTATCAGGCAGGAGGCAACTTTCTTTAAATCACTCTCATCCCACCATATGGGGCATATATACTAGCAATTTCAATACTCTTTTTTAAGAAAAGAGTGAGACCTTGAGGTTTGCCATTAGCAATCCACCATGCTCTCCAAAGGCACAAAGATTTTTGGTAGCATAATCGACCAAGAAATTTCCTGTGCTGAGAACTATAATGAGAGCTGCCACTAAAGCGCACTCAAGAACATCAAATTTGTCAGCACCTTCTGGCATTTGGCCATAGGTGCTTAGTGTTCTACATTACCCACCCCTCTCTTCTTGATAGCTCCATCATGCTGGCTTACATTATTGTTTTTTTTTTTTGTTTGTTTGTTTTTTAAAAAAAACACCTTTCTGCAGCCTCTCCCAATCACTTCTTCATGTGGGTCTGTCTCTGCTGTACATACGTTTTCCTCTTTTGCTGCTACTGCACACTATAAAGCAGTCAGTTTTCATTTTGTCCGGTAACCGGTTCTGTTGAGCCTGAAATGAAATGATTCAGTGTCCTATATACTATTACTGAGTATGTATCATTTTGCCACGAAAAAAAATATCTAAGTATTCTAATCAGAAAAATTCTGTTTGTCTTCTTCAGAGATTGTGGACTCACTGATAGAAATCTATGGCCAGATAAATACAGCAAGCTAGCTGCAAGACACAAACTCAAGGAGACACTTGAAGAAAACAGCCAAGAGTCATTAGGAGCAAAGTGGGCTGCTCCATCCCTGTCTACCATGATTCTCTATCATGAAGTTTGTTACACTTTTCCAGATCTATAGACTCTGCTTCTTTAAAACAGCATCTTGACCTGCCCTCCAACTTCAAGAGTGCAACTCAGCCTTTGAATAGTCGTGTCTGCTATTCTGCATCTGCAATTTACTGTGGACATGGTTTATAGTACTTAGACCTTTCCCTTCTTGAGCATTCTGCCATGATTAGACAGCCATTTCTGTTTCACGTAGGGGGACCAGCCTGTCAATGGGGTGGGGGTCATCAAGGTGAGGCTGTGACCGCTTGGGTGCTGCCTTTGGGTGGGGAGCTGATACTTCTGTGGAAATTGGACAGTTTGGCAAATGGTGATAGACATCAAGGTGCAGGCACTTGTCCCTAGCACTGCAGGGGGGCTCTGTAGCTGAGGTAGGCAGCAGGTTAGGTAGGGGGGTCAGTTTGAAGGTATTTGTTACTGAAAGAAGTATCACTTGATCTTCTTGTATCCTTCCCCTGACACTCAAATGACTTTCTAGCCTCTCTCCCTCAAAGAACTCCTGACCTCCATCCCTTCCCCTGCAGTGCCCCCTCCCTACTCTAATCCTTAGTACACTCATCCTCAGTGTCCTTAAGTACCTCTCCTCCCGCAAACAAAGTGAGCTTCCAGAACACCCCAAGCTGAGGGAACCCTCCATGCTGGCTCTTACTCAGCGACCAGCGTAACCTGCCTCTCCTCTGTTGATTCCCAGCTGGAGGAGGAGTTGGGAACCAGGAGTGGATGGGGCTGGTGTCAGAAGGGCAGGTCAGGAAAGTCAGGTGGTTCCCATCATGTGGGAAGTGAACTTAGATTTCCCAGTACCCAGAAACCTCCCCTTCCAGGCACAGTATCCCAGCAACTTTCCCTAAAGCTTAGGCAGTTGCCAGCCCCAAGTGACATCTGCCTGTGGACTAGCTAGTTTCTTAAGTGGTAGAAATTAATGTGGGGCCCAGCTACTTCTGTTAAGCTCCAGCACAATGCCTCCTCCTTGTGAGGCCTGGAATACCGTAAAGCAGGGGTGGGCAAACTATGGCCCGCAGGCCATATCTGGCCCCCGAGCCTGCCCTGACTGGCCCCTGAGCTCCCGGCTGGGGAGGGTCCCCCAGCCCCTCCCCTGCCTCCCTCCCTTCCCCTGGAACCTTAGCATGCTGTGCAGGCAGCACTCTTGGGGGGCAGGGCTGTGAGCTCCTGCAGGGCAGGGTGTCTGGCTCCATGCAGATCCACACACTTGTCTGAGCAGCACAGTAAGGGGGCCAGGACCAAGGAGGTTGGATAAGGGGCAGGGAGTCCTGGGGGGCAGTCAGGGCACAGAGGGCAGTTGGAAGGTGCAGAGGTTCGGAGGGAGGCGGTCTGGGGATGGGAAATGAGGGGTTGGATAGGGTGTGTGAGTCCCAGATGTGTGGATAGGGGTCGGGGCAGTCAGGGGACAGGGAGCAGAGGGGATGGGTAGGGGTTCCGGGAAGGCGGTTAGGGGGGTCTCTGCAGGGGGTGGTCAGGGAACAAGGACTGGAGGGGGTTGGATGGGCTGGGGATTCTGAGGGGAGTAGTCAGGGGGCGGGAAGTGGGAGAGATTGGATAGGGAGTGGCGGGGGCCGGCTGTTCGGAGAGGCACAGCCTTCCCTACCCAGCCCTTCATACAATTTTGTGACCCCAATGTGGCCCCTGGGCCAAAAAGTTTGCCCACCCATCGTAGAGTATGTAACATTCCAAATTATAAACTTCTAAGATGAGCATCCAGCATCAGATCTTGGTATGCCCCAGAGTCTGCTGTCCCTCGAAGCATGGACAGTTCAATAGGGAAGTGGGTATCTGGGACCCAAGTCCACCTCTGAACCAGCACTGCAAGAGAAAAGGGAATGCAACCTGCATGACCAGAGGCACAGTGGATCACGTCAGACTAGGCATCCTTACTACTAGTATAGGATCTTCCCCAGCTCTACAATGATCCCCTCCCTAGCAGTCCCCCACCCCAAGCTCAACTGTCTATTGCCCTAATGCAGGCAGGCAATCATATTCCTCTTCTTACTCCCCCACCCCCCAAGAGAGATGAGACCCTCATTGCCCCATGTTAGAAGTTGGCCTTTGCTGGATCTGCTGCGACAGACACCTCTGCTCCAAAGGGGTAGAGGAGTGTTTAGCCAATTATCTCTATCTTTGCCTGCTTGGACAAAACTAAATATTCTACCCCATGCAAGAAAAAAAATGAACATTTAATAGCTATACTGTCAGTACGCCAGGTAGCCTAGGTCAATCTGCTTCTGGAAATTATAACCCTTGGGTGGTAGGAAGGTTAATGACAGTAGAGTTTGGGAATATAATGAGCTGAGAAATTGGGTCATTCTTGCAGAATCAAGACACAGGCTGTCCAGTTACTCTATTCCAAATGCAGGAGGTGATCTAAGCATTTCCAAAGCGATGTATATTTAATGCTGCTATCAAAATGTGTGTTTTAAATAATAAATGTTCTTTATTTGAGACACTTGTAGCCACTCATCAAGAACCACCAACTGTCAGTACTGGCAAGACTGTTGAATTTGAAACAGAACAGCATATAAAACAGATTTTAACGCATCGGTGGCACTCCTGGGACTATACTGTAAGTCATGATCACTCAGAACTTCAGGCTGGCAACAGGGTTAAAACTCTGATGGACTTGATCCAAAAGCACCAGCTCATAACAACTGAGCTATAAGAGAATCTCTGTTAACATGATAGGGCCCATGACACAGAGAAGTTCTAACTTCACACAGCCAGCCAGTTCTCTACAGTATTATTTCCTTCTCTGGCCATCCCCAAAACAGTGCCAATAGTTTTATGGTAACTCAGAGTAGTGCAACGTGGACACACGGGCCAGGGCAGCAGCCGTTTGATGGAGGCAGCATGTCAGTAACACTAATTAAATTTGAGTATTCCTTAAATGCCTGTAATTTCCTGTGCAGGGTTATCCACAGTACAGAAGCCTTGAGGAGATTGAGTAATTAGCAAATAAATCTATTTGAAATTACTTTTGCTCTCCCCTCTGTTTGCGCACTCTCCTTCCTCAGTTAGTGTTGTTTCAGCCCAATTAAAAATAGTTCCAAGTTAAAACTAATGATGCCTCCTGCTGTGACCCATGGAAAAAAATGATTCTGGTTCTGACTGTGCAGAGGAGTTGATGTCACAGGCACTTGTGGGGATACTGGACCGGTGGGAACTGACAGTATTTATTTATAAGATGCCTAGCATCAGGGAATCTAAATTCAGCTCCTGCAAAGTCCTGAAAATGTTTTTCTCAAAGCTTAGCATCAAATACATTCATGGACCCTCCGAAACAAAGTCTCTCAGCTTGGGAGTCCCTTGCCAAATACCATCTTACCTACTCTCCCTGATGAGGCTGGCAATAGAATGGCTCTGACAGAGAAAGAATTGAGTTCTGCTTCTATTTTAAATAAGAAAAGTTGGCACTTTTCTATATTTGGAAAGTCCACAACTGTGTGTTACAGGCCTCTCAATAATAAAAATAATTAGCTTCTACATACTGCTTTACATCCATAGGTCTCAAACCACTTTACAAGGTAAGGTGTTATCCCCAGGCTGTAACAATTTAGCTGAGAGTTTAGAACGAGTGACATTTTAAACATTTCATTGAAACAAACACAGCAAAGCCCCTTTATCATCATAGCAGTGAGCTACCAAAGCAGAGGCCGATGTTTTGCTCAAGGCAGGCCCGCTGGGTACCTGGTGGGAATCTGGTAGCTGCATCTAATTGACACGAAATAGAGACCACCAACGTATGAACCAACAAAAACTAGAAAGTTACTTGGCTTCCGCTTACAGGCCAAGCAGAGAAACACGTCTCTTGCAGTTAAGTCACATTTGAGCAGCTTCACTGAACCACTTGGACAAATGAGTTCAACCTTTTTCTACCGACATTGCCCCCGAAAGGGAGAAATGAAGAGGTGTCTGTGGCCAGATTCACGGGAACTGCCGCACTGGAGGAACCAGCCAGAGCTCACTGAGCGGCAGGAGCGGGTAGCGCCAGCGGGGCTGGATGCTTTTACCGGAGAGGTGCTGAAGGGTTATTACCGCCTCCAGCCGAGGGGTGCAGCAACGGGACCAGCACCCGGCTGTCTCTGGGGGCTGCTCAGCTGTGGGGAGTCACCTCGGTCCTCTGCTCCACGCTGGGAGTTACCACTACCCTCCCCGGCCCGGGGGGGGCGCTGCACGCTGGGAGTTACCACTACCCTCCCCGGCCCGGGGGGGTGCTGCACGCTGGGAGTTACCACTACCCACACCGGCCCGGTGATTGACAGATATCCGGCCAATAAAAATGGAGTTCCTGAGTCTTCTCTCCCCCACTACCTGGCTGAAGTGGCAGCAAAGACATCCAATAAGAGCCGGGAACAGGGAATCACGCCACCCAATAGAAACAGGGGTTTCGTCAGTGAGGCACGCAGCCGCCCAATGAGGCCGCGGGGCGGGCTGTCGGGAGCTGGCGGGGAGATTGAGCTGAGCGCGAGGCCATGGCGCCGCTCTAGGGGCGGTTGGTGACTCGACCCGTCGCGCGGTTGAGGTGAGTCCCCTCCCCCCGCCGAGGGCCCGGCGCGAGCGGAAGCAGGTGCCCGCGGGGGCAGAGCCCGCGCTAGAGCCGGGGGACCCTGGACTCCTGGGTTCTTTCCCGGGCGCCGGCCCGCGGGCCGGTGAGGGGCGGTAACGGCCGCGGGCCGGTCGCCGAGCAGCGGCTCCAGGGCGCTGGGGACCTGGGGTGAGCCGACGTCCCGCGGAACGTGCCGCGGCAGCGCCCTCTGCTGGCCGGGGGGGTTCGGCAGGAGCCGGGGCCGGCTCCCGGGTTGTGGGCGCCGTCGGTGTCTGCACCGCGCCCTGGGGTCCCGGCCCGGCTGGGCTCCGAGGCGCTGCTGCAGCCCGGACCCCGCTAGCCGGCGATCCTGCGCTGTGCCTGGGGTAAAGGGGACCTTCCCGCTGACCCCAAGGCGGTATCAAGCTGGTCATCTCCTCCTGCTCTGCCACCCATGTCCGCCTTGAGCGCCTGCTAGCTTGGTGGGCAGACTCTGGCCCGCGGGCCACATCCGGTCGGGTCCCTAAGGCCGTAGCTGGGGAGGCTACCCCCGGCCCCTCCCCTCCCCTGCCGTCGCCCCTCTGCCATGCTGTTGTGTGTGCCTGTGGGGTAGCGCATCTAGCTCCAGCTGGGCCGTGCGCCTGCCAGGCGTGCTGCTCTGAGTGGCATGGTAAGAGGGCTGGGGGGTTGGATAAGGAGCAGGGGGACCCAGGGATGGAGATTCTGGTGGGGGTGATCAGGGGATGGAGAACAGGGAGGTTGGATAGGCATGGGAGTCCTGGGGGGTATGTTGGGGGTGGGGGAGTGGATAGAGGTCTGGGCAGTCGGGACAGGGAGCAGGGGAGTTGGGTATTTGGTGAGGTCTGGGGGGAGCTGTTAGGGTGTGTGGGCTTTTGGGAGGGGGTGGTCAGGGAACAAGAAGCAGGGGGCTTTAGATAGGGGGTGGGGTCCTGGGGCGGTGATTAGGAGTGGGGGGATCTCTGGAGAGGGCCATCAGGGGACAAGGAGCTGGGGGGTTGGAATGCTTGGGGATTCTGAGAGGGGCAGTCATGGGGTGGGAAGTGGGAGAGGGTTAGATAGGGGGCTGGGGCCAGGCTGTTTGGGGAGGTACAGCCTTCCTTACCCAGCCATCCACACAGTTTTGCAACCGCGATGTGGCCTCAGGCCAAAAAGCTTGTCCACTCCTGCTCAAGTGCTTGGTGCTTTCTCCCATATTATCCTTTGTTGGGGGGTGGGGGAGGAGCTGGTTCGGAAGCAAAGGGTGGTGGATTGACTGTTGTGGTGGACTGGGACTCAGGTGGTTCAAATCCTGTCTTTTCTGCAGGCTCCCTTTATGATTTTGAGTGATTCATGTGATCATGCTGCCTCAGTTCCCTTCTGTAGAAAGGTTATAATAATGATGATAAAAAACCTCTCGCACCATTTGTGTCTCTTGCCTGTTTAGACTTCAGGGGCGAGACTGTCTTAACACTGTGTTTATACGCTGTTTTGCCCAATGGAGCCACAATCTCAGCAGCAGCCGCTAAGAATTACTACAATATAAATAACCATAACATTAATTTTAAGGAGGGATCTGAAGGAAGATAAACTCTCCTATGATGCCTGCAAAACGGTTGACAATGGCTGGACAGATGTCAGGCTAATACTGCTGCTTATTATACCTTGTCCCTTCCCATATCTGCCTGATTTTTCTCTACTTGTCCTTTGTAATACGTTCAGCTCTTTAGGGCAGGGACTACCTTTTAATGATGTGTGTAGAGTGTTTAAATAGAATGGGTGACTGGGCCCCTATGTACTCACAATATGAATAAATAATAAAAACCCAGTTTGTAAGAGAGCACTCATCTTATCCATCCCCCTTAGGGCTGTTTCGAACCAATCAGATACTCATTTAAGTAGCCATAGTTGGCTAATTTCCCACTTTGAGGGAACAGCCAAGACTCTGTGGAACTATTGGTATGAATATATAATGTGGAATTTAGGGCTTGTCTAAGGCAGTTATTGTACTGCTTTAGTTATTGCAGTTTAAAGAAGTGTATAGGTAAAGCAGTACAGAATTATGTAGACAAGACTGTAGTCACTCTAGAGCTGAAAGTGAGTGTTGAAACTTGCTATTGCATCAAATCAGATTGTTAAGGTAATTGTTGAGGTGCCTGTGACGGGGTCAGTCACAGAGACTCCTTTGGGATTGTCACGTGACTTGCTGAAACAGCCTTTGAGCCCAGTTGTCCCGTCAGTTGGGAACTCCAGACCCCTGCTTATTGAGCCAGACATGCTAGCCTGCTGCAACACAGACCCAGAATCTGAACCACATTCCCAAATCTGCAGGCTTTAACTGAAAACCATTCTGCAGTTATTCCTTCTGCAGCACCTAGACACCCAGCTTCCAGTGGGATCCAAACCCCAAATAAATCTGTTTTACTCTGTATAAAGCTTATACAGAGTAAATTCAAAATTGTCCGCACTCTATAACACTGATAGAGATGCACAGCTGTTTTCTCCCACAGGTGTTAATGACTTGAGGTTCAATAATAAACAAAAGTGATTTTATTAAGAATAACAGTAGGATTTTAGTGGTTTCAAGTAATAAAGACAACAAAGTATGTCACCAAGTAAAATAAAGCAAAAACATGCAAGTCTAAGCCTAATACATTACGAAACTGAATACAGATAAATCTCACCCTCACAGATGTTCTAATAGGCTTCTTTCACAGACTTGGTGCCTTCTTAGTCTGGGCCCAATCCTTTCCCTGGTACCATCCTTGTTGTTCAAGCTCAGGTGGTAACTAGGGGATTTTTCATGACTATAGTCCACTTCATTCTGTTCCACTCCCTTTTATAGCTTTGGCATGAGGTGGGAATCCTTTGCCTCTTTCTGGGTCCCTACACTTCCTTCTAAATGGAAAAGCACCAAGTTTAAGATGGATTCAGTATCAGGTGACATAATCACATGTTATCGTAAGACCTCATTCTCTATTCTTTCAAGGTTGGCCTGCCAGGAAGGTTTGGGAGTAAACAGAACTGTTTACAACCAATTGTCCTGGTTAATGGGAGCCATGAAGATTCAAAGCCATTATTAATGGCCCACACTGTGCAAAGTTGCAACAGGATTTTAGAGTAAAACTTCATATTTCTAGCTTTAGATACAAGAATGATACACGCATAGAATATCAGGGTTGGAAGGGACCTCAGGAGGTCATCTAGACCAGTGATCTTCAAAGTGCGGTGCACGCACTCCGGGGGTGCGCGAGTCGCTGGTGCTGCCGCCGATCCTGCCTGGGTGACCGCCAAACTCCCAGGTGGTCTATTTTGTCCCGCCGAAATGCCGCTGTGGAAAGCGGAAGCTTCCGCTTTCTGCAGCGGTATTTCGGCGGACATAACCCCAGGGGCCGCGCAAGTTTTACCTCCACAAAAAGGGGCCGTGGAGGAAAAACTTTGAAGACTACTGATCTAGACCAACCCCCTGCTCAAGGCAGGACCTAATCCCCAAATAAATCATCCCAACCAGGGCTTTGTCAAGCCTGACCTTAGAAACCTCTCAGGAAGGAGATTCTACCACCTCCCTCAGGAACCCATTCCAGTGCTTCACCACCCTCCTAGTGAAATAGTGTTTTCTAATATCCAACCTAAACCCCTCCCCGCACTGCAACTTGAAACCATTACTCCTTGTTCTGTCATCTGGTACCACTGAGAACAGTCTAGATCCATCTCCTTTGGAACCCCCTTTCAGGTAGTTGAAAGCAGCTATCAAATCCCCTGCACATTCTTCTCTTCTGCAGATTTAATAATCCCAGTTCTGTCAGCCTCTCCTCATAAATCATGTGCTCCAGATTCTTCTTGTAGTATGGGCCCCAAAGCTGGACACAGTACTCCAGATGAGGCCTCACTAGTGCCAAATAGAGGGGAACAATCACATCCCTCAATCTGCTGGAAATGCTTCTACTTTATACAGTCCAAAATGCTGTTAGTTTCTTGGCAACAAGGGCACACTGTTGACTCGTATCCAGCTTCTCATCCACTGTAACTCCTAGGTCCTTCTCTGCAAAACTCTTGCATAGCCACTCGGTCCCTGTTCTGTAGCAGTGCATGGGATTCTTCCGTCCTAACTGCAGAACTCTGCACTTGTCCTTGCTGAACCTCATCAGGTGTCTTTTGGCCCAATCTTCTAATTTGTTTAGGTCAGGGGTCTCCAAACTACGGGCCGGGTACGGCTGCCGGCTTGGTTTATCTGGACCCCCAGC
>ML677343.1:409394-480655 GCA_007922305.1 Dermatemys mawii | reverse complement strand
GTTAGGGGCAGGGGTCCCAGGAGGGGGCAGTCAGGGGGCAAGAGGGGATTGGGAGTTCTGAGGGGGGTGGGGTGAGGCTGGGGTGGGGCTAGGATGCCCACTCTGTGTCCTCTCTTTTTGATTGCTGAAATATGGTGGGGCTGGCTGGAGGAGCAGAGGGGAGGGGTCGCAGCAGGCGGCTGGGGTGGAAGAGCAAAGGGGAGTGGGATCACAGCAGCTGCCGCAGTTTCAAACAGAGGGGAGGGTCGCAACAGCCACTGGAGGGGGAAAGGGTAACCGTTCATGGGGATTTTGCCGGATATATCCAGATTTTTTGGTTAAAAATAGCATCCAGGTTAAAAAAAATTTTTGGTTAAAAATAAATCTCTTATGTCTGGGATTTTGCTCCTCTGGTCAAGGGGGGAGGGCAGGGCGCACTTGGCTTCTGCTCGGTGCAAGGCCCTCTGCGAGCAAGGGGAAGGTCCTCCTTTCTCTCTTACCCCCGTCCCACTCCATTGTCATCTCTGTGCGACAGGAAGCATGTGAGCTCCCTGCTAGCGTCCCCAGCCAGCGCAGTGCAGTTAAGATGGGACGGGTGCCCTCTCCCTCTTTGGAAGTCACCACCGGCAAGGGGGAGGGAGAGATGTGCGGCAAGCCGCCATTTTGAATTTGGCACGGCGAGGCTTGCTTCCCAGGGCTCTGGCAGGCCTGGCCTGCTGGGGGGGAGGTGCGAAAGGATTTGATGGCGCAGTCTGCCTGCCGGTCCTTCCCGGAGCTTAGGTTAGGGGGCCGCAAAATAACACTGAGGTTCCAGCAGCGCTGGGGATAGTGCAGGGGGCCCGTCTGCAGGCCCAAGGAGATGGGGAGCCAAAGGCCCCAGGGCTGGAGCAAAGGACCATGTTGCAGAGGGCTGGTGAGGATGTGGCACAGAGCAAAGCCAAAGAGAGCAGCGGAGGAGCAAAGTGGGAGGTTGCGGCAGCCGCTGGAGGAGCAACCAACAATGGGAACCTGGAGCTTCTCTTACCAAAGTACAGTACTTATGTGTGTGAAAAAACATTTTCAGTGGTGAAATATGTGAAATCCAACTACAGATTGATCTTGTCTGATGAACATTTACAATCAGTTTTGATGACAGGGAACACTAACTTTGAACCACAGCTAAATGAAATTTTGTCAGAAAAACATCAGTACCATACTTCTCACTAATCCTAAAATACTATTACTTTATTTTTGAATGTGCATTTGTATGTTACAAATTTGTGAGTTTAGAAATAAAATAGAAAAATAATGTGAAATGATTTTTTAATGTATTGACAAATATTTTGTACAATTCCACAGTACCTGCATTGATATACAGGTACTTTTATACCTGGTTTTGAATTTAATGCAACACTGACAAAGTAGAGTAGTGTCGTTTTAAAACAATTTTGCATATATTTGCATATATTAAATTTTTCCCAGTGACTTCGGCCGACGAAGCCCCTTCAAAAATATGGCCCTCGTCTCATAAAGTTTGGAGACCTCTGGTCTAGGTCTCTCTGTATCCTATCCCTACCCTCCAGCGTATCTACCTAAATGAAACTAAATGAATTCTTTGCTTCAGTCTTCACGGCTGAGGATGTTAGAGAGATTCCCAAACCTGAGCCGTCTTTTGTAGGTGACAAATCTCAGGAAGTGTCACAGATTGAAGTGTCACTAGAGGAGGTTTTGGAACTAATTGATAAACTTAACTGTAATAAGTCACCGGGACCAGACGGGATTCACCCAAGAGTTCTGAAAGAACTCAAATGTGAAATTGCGGAACTATTAACTAGGGTTTGTAACCTGTCCTTTAAATCGGCTTCTGTACTCAATGACTGGAAGATAGGTAATGTAATGCCAATATTTAAAAAGGGCTCTAGAAGTGATCCCGGCTATTAGTGGAAACAGTAGTAAAGAATAAAATTGTCAGACACGCAGAAGAACATAAATTGTTGGGCAAAAGTCAGCATGGTTTCTGTAAAGGGAAATCCTGTCTTTCTAATCTATTAGAGTTCTTTGAAGGGGTCATCAAACATGTGGACAAGGGGGATCCAGTGGACATAGTGTACTTAGATTTCAAGAAAGTCTTTGACAAGGTCCCTCACCAAAGTCTCTTACGTAAATTAAGTTGCCATAGGATAAGAGGGAAGATCCTTTCATGGCTTGAGAACTAGTTAAAAGACAGGGAACAAAGGGTAGGAATAAATGGTAAATTTTCAGAATGGAGAGGGGTAACTAGTGGTAGTCCCCAAGGGCCAGTCCTAGAACCAATCCTATTCAACTTATTCATCCGTGATTTGGAGGAAGGGGTAAACAGTGAGATGGCAAAGTTTGCAGATGATTCTAAACTGCTCAAAATAGTTAAGACCCAAGCAGACTGTGAAGAACTTCAAAAAGATCTCATGAAACTAAATGATTGGGCAACAAAATGGCAAATGAAATTTAATGTGGATAAATGTGAAGCAATGCACATTGGAAAAAATAGCCCCAACTATACATACAATATGATGAGGGCTAATTTAGCTACAACTAGTCAGGAAAAAGATCTTGGAGTCATCCTGGATAGTTCTCTGAAGACATCCATGCAGTGTGCAGCAGCAGTCAGAAAAGCAAACAGGATGTTAGGAATCATTAAAAAAGGGATAGAGAATAAGAGAGAGAATATCTTATTACCCTTATACAAATCCATGGTGTGCCTACATCTTGAATACTGTGTACAAATGTGGTCTCCTCATCTCAAAAAGGATATACTGGCATTAGAAAAGAGAAGGGCAACTAAAATGATTAGGGGTTTGAAACGGGTCCCATATGAGAGATTAAAGAGGCTAGGACTTTTTGGCTTGGAAAAGAGGAGACTAAGGGGAGATATGATAGAGGTATATAAAATTATGAGTGGTGTGGAGGAAGTGAATAAGGAGAAGTTATTTGCTTGTTCCCCTAATAGAAGAACTAGGGGCCACCCAATGAAATTAGTGGGCAGCAGGTTTAAAACAAATAAAAGGAAGTTTTTCTTCACACAGTGCACAGTCAACCTGTGGAACTCCTTGCCTGAGGAGGCTGTGAAGGCTAGGACTATAACAGGGTTTAAAAGAGAACTGGATAAATTCATGGCGGTTAAGTCCATGAATGGCTATTAGCCAGGCTGGGTAAGGAATGGTGTCCCTAACCTCTGTTTGTCAGAGGTGGGTGATGGATGGCAGGAGAGAGATGACTTGGTCATTACCTGTTAGATTCACTCACTCTGGGGCACCTGGCATTGGCCACTGTCGGCAGAGAGGATACTGGGCTAGATGGACCTTTGGTCTGACCCAGTACGGCCTTTCTTATGTTCTTGTTACCTTAACTGGGTCTCATTCATTTACTAGGAAACTCTAGTTAAAAAAAACAAAAACACCCTATTCCAAAAATTAACGTTGAGTCCTCTGCCGTGTGTGTGGTGCTCTAGTAATATTTATTTACAGGCATTTTTGTGGTAGTGATCACAATGAGATGCTCAGATATGAGATCTTTTGAGATTGTAGATTGAAGGTACTAAGTGCCATGTATTATTATTTGTTTAAGTGCTGTTGACTGATGTAGCTCTCTTTTTTTGGGTGGGTGGAGTTATTTAAATACATAGCATCTGCCAAAATCTCTACCTCAAAATACAAAAATAATCCATAAATATATATTAGCTAGCAAAGATACCAGGAAGAACCCCCCAACTCACCTACTCTCATCAAAAGGCTAATTTGAATAGACAGGCCTTGCATTGTGTCTACAAGGCTAGAAAACTCAGGCTCTGTTGGGTCAAAGACTTCCGGGGTCAAAGACTCTGAAAATGGTTTGTCTAGCCCTCAACCAACTGATATATAAATCCAAGGACTGTTAAACTGGAATTCTCAAATCATCTCAGCTGCCAGAGAAATAGTCTCTAAGAAGCACTGGATAGTAATCCTAAAAGATATTGTGGTCAGCATGTGTCTTTATGCTGGCATGAGTCAGATGTATCTCTACCTTCCTTGAAGTGTGGACTTGTGTACAAGTGTTTGCACTAATCCCACATCTTTGTTTCCTCCATCCCATGCTTTTCTCAGAAATGGCACAGGAAGAAATGGAAGTGGATATCCAGTCAGCAGTTACTTATTCTGTGGAAAACCATGAGGCATTTTCCTTAGATGCCTCCGGTCATGCTCTGTCACTGCCATCCAATTCTCCAGTGCCCAGTGAAGAGGCAGAAGGCGTTGTGGTTCCTCCTGCTGATGAAGAGGTCATTGTGGTTTCTGGTGCTGATGAAGTAGTGACAGTTGCCGAATCTGACCCCCAGTTGCACGCTGCCCCTAGCCTGGATGGGCTGCAAAGATTACATGGGGTATTGGAGCTATTTCAACTACAGGCTGCACAACAGATCACACGACAGCCACCAACAAGGAGAACTCGCCGGCGTCGAAGAGGTGGTGGATCCCAGCGGACAATCAGTACCAGGTAAAACTGAAATGGAGTCAAATCTGAGTGCTTTTCCCCCAACCTAATGATTTCACTTCATAACTTGTCATGCTTCCTATGTCATGCTGCACTCTAGAAAGCTCAGTCCAGCCTACCTGCATGAGCTAGGCCAGATTCTGTGCACTCCAAGTTTTCAATAACCCTAGCAGGTAATAGTGTGATTTTTCTCATCTGCTCTTTAGACTCTCTTCTGGGAATTATGCTTTTTGGCAAGACTTTTCACTCATTGCTTAGATACTGTGGTGATAAGTGTTCCAGAAATGCTTTCAGACTTTCATGTTTAACACTCTTTACATTTTGGCTGTGCAGATCCATTCTAAATACTGTGAGTTAAATCCTGGCTCTATTCAGTTCTGTGGAAGTTTTGCTGTTGATTTCACTGAGGTCAGGATCTCATCCCAAGTGACTAAACACAGTTGTACAGTATGCCCGAGGCTCTCCTGTAGATGTAATTCACTTCCACATACGTAGGCCATTGGGCCATTAAGCACTTTTGCAAAATTCTGCTTGCAACTGAAGAACAGGTTTTTTTTGATTAGCAAGTAAAACAGCATAAGCTTTCTTCAGTCTAATCATTATTATAAAGTAGTTTGGGTACATATTTTTGCTATGGCACAATCTTACAAAGCGGATTAAAGGGAAAAAATGGGTTTTTGTGAGGGGCGTGAATTAATTTAAGGAGTGGGAGTCTGATCTAAGCAACCAATTTGCTTCTAAATAATATGACTGCTTCTGGGGACCAGGTGATAATCAAATGAACTCAATCAGAAAAAGCAAAGTCTAGTGGTGAGAAATCAGACGAGGTGGCTCTGCTGGGTAATAACTCATGCAGCATACTTGCTGCTTTTAGAGTCACTTCATCCCTCTAAAAGTCACTCATCCCATCCTTGTTACCCACATTTTACGGATGGGAAAAGAATACTGACTTCCTTCGTAAAGTGCTGTAAGATCTGCTAATAAGAGCAAGATGATGACACAACCAGGGTCAAGTGCACCACATCTTGTCTTCCTTCTTTCCATCCTTGCAAAAAAAATATTCCTTCTAAGTAGAGGCAGATCAGACATCTGCATTTTCTAGACCTAAGCAGTGAAGCATTATCACAGCTGCGTGTTGCGTATGCTTCTTAGAGTTTAGTTCACTGCCTTGCCTGGGGATTGGTGCTGTTCTGGGTGAGAGATTTCTTGATCAGTTTGATTGTATCCCTTATGTCAACGAATAGAGGCTTTGGTTTGTGGCAAACAAATGAGGATCTAATTTTCTCCTGTACATTTTACCTGCAATAATTAATATGAAGAAACACTGTAGCTTTTACTCCTTGCTTTTCAGGCCCACGGCACCACTGGAGAGTTATTTCATGGTCAGCAGGACCCAAGAGTCAACAACAGCAGCATTTCCACCAGTGGAGACTTCGCATCTTCCAGGTGGCAACAGCGGTCACAGCTCAGATGAGACCTTGGAGCTGAGCGACTCTGACAGCAGCAGCTCCGTTGAAGTGGAGGATGTGGCAGTACCCCAGGAGGAGGCACCCCTAGCTGCCAGTTCGGGAGGTTTGTGCTGGTTTCACATGACTGGGAGCACTGAAATGCCAGAATTCGCCTCACTGCATTGCCACTGTCAGACAGAACATCGCTTCATAGAGAATCTTTTCAAACTTTACAGTAGAGCTTCAAAGGTTTAGGATCCATATGCTCATAGCTGACATTGATGGGTTGCTGCCATAATGCAGCAGTGGATGAATGTAATCCTGAGCAAGACTTCTTTTTTTAGCTGTTTACAAACCCAGTGATGCCTCCTGGAAATCTTTAAAATAACTAATTTAGAGATTATGATGTTTTCTACTTTCTGCAGTTCTCCTTCCTCCCCTGATCTTTGTTATCAGGGATAGTTTCCAAAACAGAAGGCCTCAGTTAATTATTGTAAATCAATGTAAATCAGCTAAGCCAATTTACAGTGGAGGATCTGGCCTAAGATTTTTTATTGCTGAAGAATGCACCTGCTTCAAGTGGTTTTTCCTTGCTCCACGTAACTTCCCTTCCCTTAGCTGCTTTGGGGGTAGTGGCTCACTTAGTGGATCACTCAGTGTTTTTCAACCTTTTCATGTTGGTGTTCCTTATTCAAAGTCAAATGTTCATGAACCCCTTAGTTTTTTCTCTTACTTTGAGCATTGTTATATTTATTATAAATCTATATAATTTGTGTTCCAAGAGATTGACAGAAAATATTTGATCTTGAAAGGTAAGAGGATGTGAGCCGTAGGAGAATGAGATTCTTAAATTTCCTTACACTATAAAACAAACTCCTTGCAATTAGTTGTCTCCTTGGGGATTTTACAGGGTATCAGTCACCTATCTCATTGCCAAGGGATAGCTGCATCATTTTGCCCCTTCCCCCTCTTTTTTTGCTCTCTACTGTTCTACCTTCCAAAACCCTTTTTTGCTGTCCTGTTATTTAATCTTCAGGTACCCACATAACATTCCTACTATACCTCCAAATTCCAGCATGAACACTTAGAATCAGTAAAAATAAGATTGGTGGTTGGCTGTCACACACATACCCTCTCCCTCTACAGTTTATGTTGTGAGGTCCTGCAGGAGTCAGTCCTGAGTCTGGTATTAGTCAACGTTTTCACCAGTGACTAGGGTAAAGGAGTGGTGAGTGTGTTTATAAAACTTTTGGGTAACACTACACTGCAGTTGCAAGCCTTTTGGAGGACAGGATTAGAATTCAAAATAACCTCAACAATTTGAAGTTGTAGTCTAAAACCAGCAAGATTAAATAAAATAAATACAAGTGCAAAGTAGTACTCTTAAAGTAAGAATAAAATCTACAACTACAAAATGGGGTGTTACTGATGAGGTGGTAGTACTGCCGAAAAGGATCGGGGGCTATATATGGATCACAAATTGAATGAGTCAACAGTGTGTTGTGATTATGAAAAAGGTTAATATTCTGAAGGGTAGGTAAGACACGGGAATATAGTTGTTCCATTCTACACAGGTCTGATGAGGCCTCAGCTGGAGTGCTGTTCCCAGTTCTGGGTGTTACACTTTAGGAAATATGTGGATAAGTTGGAGAGATTCCAGAAGAGGGCAAGAAAAATGATGAAAGGTTTAGAAAACCCGGCCAGTGGGAAAAGATTTAAAAACCTAGGCATATTTAGACTTCAGAAAGTCTAAAGTCTGACCGAGGGGGGCGAGGCTGATACCTCCTCAGATATATTAAAAACTTTTATAAAGAGGACAATGATCAATTACTCTCCACGTCTGCTGATGGTGAGAAGTAATGAGCTTAATCTGTAGCAAGGGAGATGTAGGTTAGATATTAAGAAAAACTTTCCAACTCTAAGGATAGTTAAAATCTGGAACAGGCTTCTAGTGTTTGGTTATGGAATCCCCATAATTGGAGGTTTAAAAACGGGTTGGAGACACAGCTTTCAGGGATGATCTAGATTTACTTGGTCCTGCCTCAGCACTAAGGGCTGGATTAGATGACCTCTCAATATCCTTTCCAGCCTCATGTTTCAATGATTTATGAAGGTGTTACAAAATCACTTTGTTGATTGTGCTAATTAGTTATCTCTTTGCTTCAGTACACGATACCATTTATACTTCTAGTATATGGAGTAAAGTTTTTGTTTGCAATCCACATTAGTTACTGCACCACTCTTTGTTCTGATGCCCTTGAATACTAATTTTACAAAAGAAAATTCGGACTAGAACTCATGGAAGAAAGTTCACCAGCTCAAATAAATTATTCGTTTTTTTTCCTATCTGCTCTGAAGTTTCTGATCAGGCCCAGCCAGAGCTCCCTCGTCTTTTGCCTTCCTCTGCAGAGCATGAAGGTCGTGATGCTGAAGTCCAGCACAAACAGGTAAAGTGAACCAACAGTCCTTGGACAGACAATAAAGATGGCAAATATTGCATTTGTCTGATATTTGTTGTTTCAGAGAACTCCCCTAAAGAAACCAGATGTGACAGTTCCCACAGTACCGCTGGATGAGGAAGAAGGGGACACCTGTGCTATCTGCTTTGAGCAATGGACTAATGCTGGGGAGCACCGGCTCTCAGCGCTGCGTTGTGGACACCTGTTTGGATATACTTGTATTGTAAGGTGGCTCAAGGGACAGGCAGGGAAATGCCCTCAGGTAAAGTGCACCCTTTTGTGTTGGAACAGACTTGCTTTCAGGCAGCCTCTTGTCCAATGTGACCGTAATTAAGAGGGTTGTTATTCAGAAGGGAATGACTTCAGGGTTTTAAATACTGTACAAAAAGTCCATCATTTCATCCTGTCAAAAGTAACAAAATCCCTACTGCTTTGAAGTTATTTTTATCAGGATCAGCTTGAACTGTTCATCTGAAGGAGAACTAATATTCTTAACCTAAGTCAGCACAATTCTGCTGAAATTAATTAATTAGTATTAGTATTGCTCCGTGGGTAGCAACATCACATGTGGGGCAAAAGGCAGAGTCCAAGTACTGTTCCACGACTGGGTGTCTTGACACTATGGTGCAGTACTGGAGGAGACTGCATGGTTTGGTTCCATTTGTCAGATAAGATGATTAATAATCCTTAATGGAAGTGTCTGGCAGTATTTTAAATTAATGGCTGAGAGCTCTAGTTTCCTGGTCAGGCATCTGAAGGGGGTTCTAAGCGTCTGGCACTTCATACTGCAATAAAGCCTCCCAGAGCGCTTGACCTTACTACCCGGCCACACTGGCAAGGCACATAGAGCGCTCTGACTCCCTGGCTGGAGCTCTCCTGGTACTCCACCTTGGCAAGAGGATTAACAGTTGTTGTGTATTGAGTGAGACTCTGTAGGTCCAGTGTAATCGAGTAGTAACTGATAGAGTGCACTGACTGGTCTCACGAAATGCCCCCTAATCTCCTTAAGTTAATTGCCTTTCTTCCCTTTGTTTTGAACTGGGCTGGAGGAATGCGGAAGTGCTTTTTCAGAGCTTATCTGCAACTGGCAGATCAACAGAGCAAATGTTTACCAAGTGAGTGAGTGAGAAGCAGAGGGATCTGAACTTACAAGACAGCGTGCTGACACACTCTCATCATTCCAAAAATCCACTCACTCTCCACCTACACACAACACACTCCACCTCACCCCGCTCGTTTGAAAAGCACGTTACAGCCACTTGAATGCTGAGATAGCTGCCCATAATGCACCGCTCCCAATGCCACTGCAAGTGCCGCAGATGTGGCCATGCGAGAATGCTTGCAGCTGACAGTGTGGACACACTGGAGCGCTCTCCGAAGGCGGGTTTAACCCAAAGCGCTCTACAGCTGCAAGTGTAGTCAAACCCTAAAGTTTAAGGCTGTGTGAGAATGACTGCTAAGTTCAGGATTGCTGCTGCGTTTGTCTGCTGTTCCTGCACTCAGATATCTTTCACTGCTTCAAAGGGTGAAAAGTGCTTTAGTCACCTAACTGTAAGTAGAAAACAAACCGCCTCAGCTTTTGTTCCCTTAGAAATGGGGTGTGTCAAATAACTTCATGTTTGATAACATTTGAGCTATCAGATACCAGAGAGAGGTTAAAACATAACCATCAACTTCTTAAACCATTAATGTCTTGTGACTGGATGCTTGTAAACTAACAACTGAGGAATTCAGCCTGTTCCCTACTATTCAGAGTCTTTCACTCACTCATTCATTATACGGTGGGGACCTATTTAAGAGATCATTTCCAATATCTGCTAATTTATTTTGACCTTAGCATATATTTTTTCCAGTTTTTAAAAGGGCAGTATTAAGTTTGGACAGGATTAAGTGGGGTGGGATTTAGCCCTAGTCTACGCTAGAAATTTACATTGGTATAGCTACATCTTGGGTGTGTGAAAAATGCACACCCCTGTGAGATGTAGCTATACTGACCTAACCCCTGGTGTAGACGTCGGTAGACAGATTCTTCCATTGATCTACCCTCCGCCTGCTGGGGAGGTGAATTACTTACCCCACCCCTCCCATCAGCATAGGTAGTGTCTACATTGAAGCACTGCAGCTGCACTGCTATATTGTGTTAAGTGTAGGCATAACCTAAGGGTATGTCTATGCTGCAATAAAAAAAAAAAAGGGAACTGTGGCTGGCCCATGCCAGCTGATTTGGGCTTGTGGGACTCAGTCTGAGGGGCTGTCTAACTGTGGTGTAAAAAGTCAGGGTTGGATTGCAGTCTGAGCTCTGGAACCCTCCCACCGTGCATGGTCCTAGAGCCCAGGCTGCAGCCCAAGCACGAACATCTACACCACAATTAAACAACCCCTTAGCCTGAGTCAGCTAGTGTGGGCCAGCGACAGGTTTTTAGTTGCAGAGTAGACGTACCCTAAGTGAGTGAAGTTAGGTGGCATTGGGAAAGAGGCTGGATCATTTAACTGTTCATTTCTGGTCCTCCTAATGCTCTGAGATTTTAAAACTATAAAGTTGGTTGGGTTTTTTGTTTTTGTTATATTTTTGCTGAGTGTAATGTTGCTTCAGTGTTAGCTGCACTCCTCTGAAACATAGTTTCACTTCTAACTCCATGTTAAAACTATTTTTTTAGATCAAAGAATAGTGTTCAATTTACAATGCAAAGAGCCAACTGTCACTTCCTACCTTTCTTACCTGAGGGCCCAAGGTTTCAGTAGCAATCAAATGAAAAAGCCATAGTATAGTTTGGCCAGATTTGCTTGTTTTTGAGTAGGATTCCTGCTGAAACAGGGTCTGGTGTTCTACGCTGTAATTAAACAAAAATGTTCATTTTTCAGATCTGCCTCTTGCTTCTCATCCTTGTCAAATCTATAACTTTTTTCAGAACAAAATCCTCAAAGTGCATTCTTCAGACTTGGGCTTCTGTTCTTAAACTTCTTTTAAAGGGAAGAGGGGAGGTGCTCCAGAAAGCACAGTAGTTGATATCTTGTGTGATTACACTTTTGGTGTCTATTATATCTTCGTGCTAAACATTTTAGTGCATTATGTATTTTTGTGTGATGATCTTAAGGATGCCTAAGGCTGGTTGGTGAATGTCTTCTAGTCAGTGACATAGCTACCTGAGAAGTGTCTGAGATGGGCTTGTGGCTCTAAAGAAGAGATGAGCTAACCTTAGGGTTTTTTCTCTCCATTCCCAGTTGCTATATTCTTTAGCTGATTTGCACATAATTGCTGTGCATGTAGCTTTGTAGAAGAGGTGGTTTCAGTGCAAGTTATTATTATAGTTTCACATTCTAGATCCTACTAGTGAACCACTGTTGAGTACTAGGGAAGCAGTCGTAAGCATATACTATTCTACACACACAATCTTTTGCCTGACATGGAATAAATGACCATGATGTATGTCTTTATACTACTAAACCAAGAGTCTCAAACATGCGGCCCGCCAAGCCTTTCCCTGCGGCCCGTGATGCTCCCCCTGGCCCCCCCGCCCCCTCACCAAGCTCTCCCGGCCAAGCTCCCGAAGGTCCCCCCCACCACGCTCCTCACGGCCCCTCCCCCACGTGCTTCTCTCCCACGCTGTTGCTTCCCGCTTCTCTGCTTACCGCCAGGCAATTTTCTGGCTGCTTAGCGGTTTCTGGGAGGGAAGGGCCAGGAGTGGGAAGCCTTGTGCACAGGGGAGGAGGGAGAGAAAAGGGCGGGGATTTGGGGAAGGGGTTGGACTAGGGGAGGGGGCGGAGTTGGGGAGGGAACTTTGTGGAAGGGGTTTGAAGGGGACAGCGAAGGGGTTTGAAGGACAGGGAAGAGGTTGGAAGAGGTGGAGCACGAGTGGAGTGTGAGTGCGGCCCAGTCCAGGAGAGTGCTTTAATAGAAGTAAATCTAAGTTCCTGTTTGGTCCTTTTAAGTGAGGTGCATTATTAAGTGAATATATTTTATTAAACCTGCTTGGAAATGACTTCATCAAAAGAAAGAACATTCAGGGAAGAAACGAGTTTTCCAAGACAAATGGGAGAATTTATGTTCTTTCACAGAGGTAAAAGATAAAATTCAATGCCTTATTTGTCAGCAAACGATTGCTGTTCCCAAGGAGTACGTGTGTCGGTAGTGTGACTCGATGCACCGTGAAAAATATTTTTTACTATACTTTTGTATCGTTGTATGTGTAACACTGAGGCTGAGTATGAGGCTCAGATTTGTTAGATGGTGGAGTAGTTCACCTAAGGCAGGGGTCTCAAACACGTGACCTGTGGGGTTATTTTCTGTGGCCAGCCAAGCTCCCCCTGCCCCTTCCTACCCCCACTTAATTTCCTGCAGCCGCCAAGTTCCGCGTGCCCCCACCTCCTCCCTGCCTACCTCCAGGCGCTTAGCACTTTCCAGGAGGGAGGGGGAGGAGCAGGGAGCTGCGCGCTCGGGGAGGAGGCATGGAAGGGGTGGGGTGGGGGCGGGGCCGGGGGCAGCAAGGGGAGCATGTCAATGATGCCGCCCTCGGGCCAATGAACTAGTCCTCGTGCGGCCCTCGTGATCACTTGAGTTTGAGACCCCTGTACTAAACGTAACTATACCTGCATTTAAAAGACATGAAATAATGTGGGATTCCCCAAAGGGTGTTTGATAGGGTCTGTCTGTCTAGTCCCTTTTATCTGATTCCTATAAAAACATTTTCTAAACGTTAAGCTTTGCAGTCCCCCCTCAGGGCAGTATTAATCCAATTTTACAGATAGGGAAACTGAAGTACAGAGCTGTTAAGTGACTTTGCCAACACCACATAGCACATACGTGATAGAGTTGTGAATAGACTCAAGGTGTACCTGATTGTTGTGGACTGTATGTTTATATGAGTGTTTGTTTGAATTGCTCGCAGGATTTATCTGGCTATCCTGGATACTTGGTGGTTTTGAAACACAAGACCCAGGGGCAGCATAGGGATGTTTTCTGAAAGATGAATGCTGCACTGGAAAATCAGATCTAAAATTTCAAAATAGCAGTCCTGATATAGGCTGTAATGACCACATGGATAGCAGTGTTTGAAGGGGAATTTTAAAAGATTTAACATCTGGGTTTAACAGAGTGGGAATATTTAATTTGGGTTTCAATTGAATGTTAATTTCCTAGGGATAAACTGAACCTACTTTTTATTTTAGTGCAATAAGAAGGCAAAGCGCTCTGACGTTGTGGTCCTGTATGCCCGTACTTTGAAAGCACTGGACACCAGTGAACAGGAGCGCATGAAAAGGTATGGAGCATATACCTCAGATATACCATTTCTGTCCCACATGTACACACCTAAGAGAGAGAACTGATTTCATGAAGCCTGACTCTTACTAAGCCTTTTTTCAGCTGTGTTCCATGAAACTGGCTATGCATGGTCTTAACTGCGTGTGCCAGTATTATGGATTGCCTTAAATATGGAGATCATGCTGTGTTCAGCATATGTTATCTGGAACGAAGGGTCCCTATTAGAATTGAATTCATGGGTTTTGTGTCCTTGCACACGGCACTGAGAGCTAACTAAAGCAAGCTTAGGTAGTATATATTAAAACTCCATAGCTGAAGAATGTGTGAAGTCCTTCCAAAACCCCCCAAAACAAACTAACTGCTATTTCATCTTTACATGAGAAATGAAGCACCTTGTCCAGAAATGCAGTGAAGGTGAACAGTAGACTTTAACTTTGCTATCTCTTTACATTTGTATTAGTGGTCTCATTTCATTGTCGAAAATGTAATATGATATGGAAACTGATATTTTGTAGTCAGTCTGACTACATCTAAGCTGAACATTTACAATTCTTTATAAAAACAAAAACCAGGATGAAATTAGCCATTGTAATTTCTATAGTATAAGTGCATGTACAGTGTTGCATTTCTGTTATACACAACTACAAATAGTATAATAAAATCCAATAAAAGTTAAAGTTTGCAGAATCCGAGGTCCTTCCTAAATTCTAGTAATGCTGAGCAAAACATCATTTCAGCTTCCTTAGATCGTTTCCCCTTTCACGGAACTCTTTCAAATTCTTTTTTTTCAAATTGGTACTTATTTAAAATACCACTACTATGGTGAAACTTCCAAGTGACCTCATTATCTCCTAATATAGCTGTCCTGTGTTACTCTAATTGCTAATCAGAAATGTGAGAGAGAAGAGTTTTCAGTAGCGAAATAGATATTTTAGGCATTCTGTCACAGGGATCCCAGGAGCCAAAGAATACTCAATTAGGGAAAACTGCAAAGAAATGGGCAGCCAATATCCAAAGCCGGTGGATATTCCAATACTTAGGTTTACCAAGCCAGCACAAACCAGCTTCTACAATACCGTACTTGCTTCACAGAAGCCAAAACACAGTTCCCTCATAGCAACCTAGCCTTGACACCCAAATTGATGAGGATTACCGAAAATCTTATTCGTCATATAGGAAAGTTCTACCAATTCCAAAGGATCGGAGACATTACCTCTCAAGTTAATAAATATTTCAGATCTTACCCAAATACTAAGAATTGGCTGTGGTGTGTAACTAAACTAAAATTTATTAAAAAAGAAATGAGTGAGTATTGGTTAAAACTTCAGCATATATACAGACATGAGTACAGATCTGAGATTAGTGTAATAGTGGAGACAGTGTATTTCGTAGCTGCAAAGAGTTTTTTCAGAATTAGACAATAGATTATAGTCCAGTGCTCATATTCAGGGTGACCCAGGTAGGAGTGGAGATCTTAATCTTTTATAACTCAAACTTCCCTTGCATAAAGCATCAATACAGCATAGACACAAACCATTGGGTAACGCTGTAACCCGAGAATATATTATGTAAAACCACAAACATTATCTACCAGTATGTCCCTAAAGGTTGAATTTGGATCATTTATCCTGCAGGATGCTTAATCCTTCCTGGCCATGTGTCACATCTGCCATTGCCTGATGCTGTGTCTTTGATTTCTGTAATGTTAAAATTCATGTGAACATTATTTCTGATGTTGCAAAACACGGTATAGGGGAGATTTTAAATAAATCGGGCTTCTAACTACTGCTGAAACACTATTTGTGTCTTTTGAAAATCTCCCCTACAGGCTGTACCTTTCTTGCTGCTGCCGCCCTCCCACTTGACCATTCACATCTCCTCTTCTCCGCTACTTTCTGCTGCCTTCCTTCCAGTGTAATCAGAATCCATCCAAGATATCTGAATTCCTCTTTTGTTAGGCTCAGAATGCCAGGGTAGGAACACAGAAGTTAAGACAGAATACACATCCTTAACTCTGCCCCCTTGCACATATGTGCTCTTAATCTTATGTTTATGTTCATATTTGATTTATCAAATTCAGCAAAGCTGTTCTTTGACCTCTAGATACATATCCAAGTATCTAAAGGCCATTATCTTTGAAAACTCATGGCGATCAGGGGAGGTCCCAGACGATTGGAAAAGGCAAACGTAGTGCCCATCTTTAAAAAAGGGAAGAAGGAGAATCCGGGAAACTACAGACTTGTGAGCCTCCCCTCAGTCCTGGAAAAATCATGTAGCAGGTCCTCAAGGAATCCATTTTCAAGCTCTTGGAGGAGAGGAAGATGATCAGGAACTGTCAGCATGGATTCACCAAGGCCAAGTCATGCCTGACCAACCTGATTGCCTTCTATGATGAAATAACTGGCTCTGTGGGTATGGGGAAAGCCGTGGACGTGATATAGCTTGATTTTAGCAAAGCTTTTGGTACTGTCTTCCACAGTATTCTTGCCAGCAAGGTAAAAATGAATGAATGGCTTGGATGAATGGACTAAAGGTGGATAGAGAGCTGGCTAGATTGTCGGGCTCAACAGGTAGCAATCAACGGCTTGATGTCTAGTTGGCAGCAGAGTGCCCAGGAGTCGGTCCTTGGGTCAGTTTTGTTCAACATCTTCATTAATGATGTGGATGATGGGATGGATTGCACCCTCAGCAAATTTGCAGATGACATTAAGCTAGGGGGAGAGGTAGATATTCTAGGACCTAGAGGATAGATATTTGTCTGGGTCCCTCTGGACTCTTAGAGATTGGGCCAAAAGAAGGTTGATGAGGTTCAACAAGGACAAGTGCAGAGTCCTGCACTTAGGACGGAAGAATCCCATGCACTGCTACAGACAGGGGACCGACTGGCTAAGTAGCAATTCTGCAAAAAAAACCCCTGTGGATTACAGTGGACCAGAAGCTGGATATGAGTCAACAGTGCGCCCTAGTTGCCAAGAAGACTAACAGCACATTGGGCTGCATTATTAGGAGCATTGCCAGCAGATCGAGGGAAGTGATTATTCCCCTCTATTTGCACTGGTGATGCCACATCTGTAGTACATCCAGTTTTGCCTCCCCTTCGCCCCCCCGCTACAGAAAGGATGTGGACAAATTGGAGAGAGTCCAGCAGAGGACAACAAAATGACTAGGGGGCTGAGGAACATAACTTATGAGGAGGGGCTGAGGGAACTGGGCTTATTTAGTCTGCAGAAAAGAAGGGCAAAAGGGGATTTGATAGCAGCCTTCGACTACCGGAATGGGAGCAGTTCCAAAGAGGATGGAGCTCGGTTATTCTCGGTGGTGGCAGATGACAGAATAAGGAATGATGGTCTCAGGTTGCAGTCGGGGAGGTCTAGGTTGGGTATTAGGGAAAAGTATTTCACTAGGTGGGTGGTGAAGCAGTGGAATGGGTTCCCTATGGGGGTAGTGGAATCTCCATCCTTGCAGGTTTTTAAGGCCTATCTTGACAGAGCCCTGGTTGGGATGATTTAGTTGGTGTTGGTCCTGCTTTGAGCAGGGGGTTGGATTAGATACCTCCTGAGGTCTCTTCCAACTCTAATCTTCTGTGATTCTATGATATGCAACTCATAATATCATCAATATATATATTCGCTATAGATGTTTCTAATGGAAACTACTTTAATATCAGCCCCGATAAAAAAATACATGCAGTTATATTTTGCTTTTTACACAACAAAAATCATTTGACAAAACCACAGGGGTCCAGGTAGCTCTACATAATAGTGTTTAGTAAACAGATGCAGCAAGCATGCGAGCTATGTATGCACATACTGCTCTCTGACTGGTTTGTAGCAGCTTCTGAAACAACACAGTAGCACTGAAAACTCCCAAAGGAGTAACCCCTATTTAAAGGGTTACTGTTCTATTCCTGTATGCTACGTACTTGCTCCACCTTTACGTAAAGGACACTTCAAAGAAAAATTACAAACATGTTAATGTCAAAACTGTCAGATTAGTTTGAGAGATGGTTTATGACTTCTCTAGACAATGTCTTAGGCATCACAACAGTATCTGTACTTTCTGATGTAGCTGTATTAATAAACATCTTCCTCCTGTGTAGTTTTAGGGTCACTTGCAATAGAAAAAAGAACCCAAGGTTCATGGTGTTACTACAAGTCAGAGTCTGGCTGTATTGAATGCTTATATAGAAAATGTACAGAATATTTTTTCCTCTGTATTAACTTTATTTTGGGATTGATGGAAAGGGCTTGTCTGTCTCTGGAAAAGTTATAGAGCAGTCCTTGTGAGCCACTATTAAAACCACTATAAAAGGTCACAGTTACTGTTACGCATAACTGAGGCCCCTCTGCTATTCATCTCCAACAAATCATTAGGAGGGCAACTCAGATGAGAGCTGTTCATGCAAAGGAAAAAAAAATCAACTGCTGTGACGGGATGGGTCACAGAAACCCCATGAGGGTTGCCACCTGATGTGCTGGGACTACCTTCGAGACTGTTTTCCTCGCAGCTTGGGACTTCAGTGCCTTACCTGGTTGTGCCAGGCATGTTAGCTTGCTATAAACACAGACCCAGGTCTGAACCACTTTTCCCCAAAAGCTGCAGGCTTCACTGAAAACAGCTTAAGAAGTGCTCTTGTCTTCAATACCCAGTTCCCAATGGGATCCAAATCCATTTTACCCACTATAAAGCTTATACAGGGTAAACTCATAAATAGTTCACCCTCTAACACTGATAGAGAGCAATGCACAGCTGTTTGCACCCCCCAACTATTAATGCTTGCTCTGGGTTAATAGGTAAAGAGTGATTTTACTAAATATAAAAAGTAGGGTTTAAGTGGTTCCAAGTAATGAGAGACAGAACAGTGTCAATTAACAAGCAAAATAAAACACAAACACACAAGTCTAAGCCTAATACAGTAGGAAACTAAATGCAGGTAAATATCACACAGATGTTCCAATGAGTTTCTTTGACAACTAGACTCCTTCCTAATCTGGGTCCAGCAATCGCTCACACCCCTGTAGTTACTGTGCTTTGTTCCAGTTTCTTCCAGGCATCTCTTTGGGGTGGAGAGGCTATCTCTTGAGCCAGCTGAAGACAAAATGGGGAGGTTTCCACGGGCTTATGTAGTCTCTCTCTTGTGGGTGGAAGCTAGGGTTGCCATCCATCCGTATTTCTCCTGACATGTCCAGCTTTTTCGTCTTTAAATAGCCATCTGGGAGGAAATGGTTAAAAGGTCTGGAATTTTCTCCACCTCTCTTTTCCCCCCCATGCAGAGTGCAGCGCTACTGATTGGTGGGCTGGCCCTGATTGAGCTGCTCCCATTGGGTCTCCAGCAGCCAGAGCACCCCCTCTCCCCCGCCTCGCCTAGCTTCAGCACACTGTGGCCTTGGCAGCATGTTTAACTTGGGCTCCCTGGGCTCCAGCGGTATGGTGGTAAGGGGAGGCCCGCTATGGGCAGGCAGGGGGAGGGTTGGGGGGAGGCCTGTCAGGAGGTGGGGATGTGGAGAGGGGCTGGGGCAGTTGGGACAGGGAGAAAGTGGGGATCAAAGGCCCCAAACGCTGCTGAAAGAGCTGGAAAAGTTGCAATCTTTCTCTGCTGGGCTTTTCATCAGAGTAATATAATGCAAACCTCCATGAGTCACCGCACAAGAGATATTTATTGAGGAAGTTCATGCATCTCACAGCTTAAGCTCTTCTAAGCTGTGAGAGAGTGGATGGCGGCGGGGCTAGGGCAGGCCTTCCCCCATGTCCTCTTTTTTGATCGTATTAATATGGTGACCCCAGTGGAAACCCCTCTATTCCCCCTGTGTAGAATCAGAGCTACAAGATGGAGTTTTGGAGTCACATGGGCGAGTCACATGTCTATGCAAGATTCAGCTCTTTATATTGTCTACATGTTAGTTTGAACGTCCCTAGGAAAGCTCAGATGTGGATTGGTGTCTTTTAATGTTCATTATTGGTTAAGTACTCTCAATTACTTGAATAAGCCCTTCACACTATGTTGACCAAATCTGTTTTATGTGCTTCCTACAGCAAACACTTTAAATACAAGCATAGAGCCAAGGCTCATAACTTCAGATATAAAATGATACATGCATACGAATAGGATGAATGCATTCAGCAGAACATAAACTTAGAAAAGATATCTTACATGGTATATGTAGCATAAATCATACTCCAGTTGTCATATTTACATTCATAAGCTTATTCCTATGAAGCATTATGGGATGCAACATCAAACTGGCTATCTGCTAATGGCTGGACCGTTAAGTGAGATTTACTGAAACTGTTGTTAAGTTTACCTGAGTGTGGCTGTGTTTTAACCTGCACTGGCGATAGAGCTGCAACCCAGAGGAACGTCCTGAGTCGGGGTGGGCAAACTTTTTGGCCTGAGGGCCACATCAGGGTTGCAATACTGTATGGAGGGCTGGGTGTGGAAGGCTATGCCTCCCCAAACAACCAGGCCCCTGCCCCCTATCTGACCTCTCCCACTTCCCACCCCCTAACTGCCCCCCTCAGAACTCCCACCCTTCTAATCCCCCCCTACTTGTCCCCTGACTGCCCCCTCTCAGGACCCCCTAACCATCTCCCCTGGGCCCCATGCCCTGTCTAACCCTCCCTGCCACATGACTGCCCCACTCAGAATCCCTGACCCCGAAACCCCTGCCCCGCTCCTTGTCCCCTGACCGCTCCCTATGCCCCCGTCCCTAATTGCCTCCCAGGATCCCATCCCTCTGCTCCCTTTCCCCTGTCCCGACCCCTATCCACAAACCCTGCCCACTGACAGGCCCCCTGGGACTGCCATGTTTATCTAACCCTTCCCTCTTGTTCCCTGTCCCCAGACTTCCCACTTGGACCCTCTGTCCCTTATCCCAGCTCCTGTCTCCCCACCACGGTGCTCAGAGCAGTGCATCTCGCAGCTGTGCAGACCGGCAGAGCCAGACACGCTGCCCCACAGGAGCGCTCAGCCCCTGCTCCCAGAGTGCTGCCCACATGGTAGTGTGGCTCTGGCAGAGGAGGAAAAGGGGGACAGCCGGGGAAGGGCCGGGGGTAGCCTCCCCTGCCAGGAGCTTGGGGCAGGACAGGACAGCCTCGTGGGCCGGATGTGGCCTGCGAGCTGTAGTTTGCCCAACCCTTTCCTAAGTTGTTTCCAGTCATGATCGTTTCTTTTTTTCTCTTCTATTTAGCTCTTTAGAAAAGGAGCAGATGTTGCGGAGACAGGCGGAATTGGAATCTGCACAGAGCCGTCTCCAGCTGCAGGTCTTGAAGGATGAATGCAGTAAACTTCACAAGCAAATCCAGGTAAGTTCAGCTGCTGCCCATTGATGATGGACTCTTTGTTGCCCTCCTTCTCTCCAGCCCCTGTCTCATGATGTGCCTTCCTTCCATGTGTAGTCTGAGCAAGTGCGTGTGTGTTCTTCCAAGCAAGATAAAATACCTTGTCAACACAAACACACAGCTTCTAGTTTCATTGCTGCTCATAATTAATGTTTAAGGTTTTCTGCAAGTATAATTCCTCACTAATTATAATTGAGCATTTAATTCTGAACTCACATGAACTCACTCAATATAACCATTAAAGTGAATGCTTACAGTGAAAGTTTTACTTCTCTGACATAGTTTTCCAGTGTGATTTTGGTAATGGGTTTTAATAGATCAGATTTCTTTTGGGTTGTGTCATATAGGTTCTTCCATTTTTGTTGAAACCAGTCCGGAGTCGGCACTGTTTCTTTTGGTATCCTCATAATATGACCAGTTTATTCTTGCAGGCTGCTTGCAGTTGGGAAGAGTTGTTTAGAGACACTGTCTCTTGAGACTTACTGATTGCAGAAGTAGTGAGAACAAACTCTTGGCTGCAGAGATACCTGGTGATCTCTTCCTCTCCAGGTTTAGTCTGAAGTTATATAACATTCTGGTATCTTACCACCTGCAGCAATTGTTGTTGGTGAAAAGGCTATACTGGTTTCTTGTAGAGAATGGGAAGGGTGATTGAGACTTTTAGCTGCGGTGCTATTTGGCACTTTTTACCAGTGCTGTATCCTTGTTACAAGGCTTGGCAGAATTTCATTTTTATTTTGTTTATAATTTCAGTGTTTTATTTTTAAGCATTGTTTTCAATTTTTATCTATTTAAATTTTCACAGTTGTGGGAAATTGAGGATCATAGAATCATAGCATATCAGGGTTGGAAGGGACCTCAGGAGGTTATGTAGTCCAACCCCCTGCTTAAAGCAGAACCAATCCCTAACTAAATCATCCAATATCGGATGATATTTAATGAGATTGAGATTCAGAACCTGCTGTGCTACAGTCTGCTAAGGTGACCATGACACACGGCTTCACAAATTAATTGGCTGAATTCTTAAGTTAGATTATATGCCACATATGAGCTAATGAGCGGGTCTGTTTCACCATGGACATTGATCAAGGAAAATCATAGATGCAGTAAATCTCTAGATTCCACAGTGCAATGTCTTTCTGTTCTGTTGAGTTTTTACATAGAATCATAGACTATCAGGGTTGGAAGGGACCTCAGGAGGTCATCTAGTCCAACCCGCTGCTCAACGCAGGGCTAACCCCAATTAAATCATCCCAGCCTGACGTTAAAAACCTCTAAGGAAGGAGATTCTATCACCTCCACCTCCCTAGGGAACCCTTTCCAGTGCTTCAACACCCTCCGAGTGAAAAAGTTTTTCTTAATATTCAACCTAAACCTTCCCACTGCAACTTGAGACCATTGCTCTTTATTCTGTCATCTGGTACCACTGAGAACAGTCTAGATCCATCCTCTTTGGAACCTCCTTTCAGGTAGTTGAAAGCAGCTATCAAATCCCCCCTCAGTCTTATCTTTTGTAGAATAAACAATCCCAGTTCTGTCAGCCTCTCATAAGTCATGTGCTCCAGGCCCCTAATCATTTTTGTTGTCCTCCGCTGGAGTCTTTCCAGTTTCTCCACATCTATCTTGTCATGTGGGCCCCAAAACTGGACACAGTACTCCAGATAAGGCCTCACCAATGTCGAATAGAGGGGAACGATCACGTCCCTCGATCTGCTGGCAATTCCCCTACTTATACAGTTCAAAAAGCCGTTAGTCTTCTTGGCAACAAGGGCACACTGTTGACTCATGTCCAGCTTTTCGTCCTCTGTAACCCCTGGGTCCTTTTCTGCAGAACTGCTGCCTAACCATTTGGTCTCTAGTCTGTAGCAGTGTATGGGATTCTTCCGTCCTAAGTGCAGGACTCTGCACTTGCCCTTGTTGAACCGCATCATATTCCTTTTGGCTCAATCCTCTAATTTGTCCAGGTCCCTCTGTATCCTGTCCCTACCCTCCAGCGTATCTACCACTCCTCCCAGGTTAGTGTCATCTGCAAACTTGCTGAGGGTTCAGTCCACGCCATCCTCCAAATCATTGATAAAGATATAGAATAAAACTGGCCTCAGGACCGACCCTTGGGGCACTCCGCTTGATACCGGCTGCCAGCTAGACATGAAGCATTTGATCACAAGCCCTTGAGCTCGACGATCCAGCCAGCTTTCTGTCCACCTTATGGTCCATTCATCCAGCCCATACTTCTTGAACTTGCTGGCAAGAATACTGTGGGAGACCATATCAAAAGCTTTGCTAAAGTCAAGGAATAACACATCCACTGCTTTCTCCTCATCCACAGAGCCAGTTTTCTCATTGTAGAATGCAATTAGGTTAGTCAGGTATGGATTCCCTCGGTGAATCCATGCTGACTGGTCCTGATCACTTTCCTCTCCTCTGAGTACTTCAGAATTGATTCCTTGAGGACCTGCTCCATGATTTTTCCAGGGACTAAGGTGAGGCTGACTAGCCTGTAGTTCCGCGGATCTTCCTTCTTCCCTTTTTTAAAGATGGGCTCTACATTAGCCTTTTTCCAGTCATCCGGGACCTCCCCCAATCGACATGAGTTTCCAAAGATAATGGCCAATGGCTTTGCAATCACCTCTGCCAACTCCTTTAGCACCCTCGGATGCAGCGCACCCGGCCCCATGGACTTGTGCTCATCCAGCTTTTCTAAATAGTCCGGAACCACTTCTTTCTCCATAGAGGGCTGGTCACCTCCTCCCCATGCTGTGCTGCCCAGTGCAGTAGCCTGGAAGCTGACCTTGTTCGTGAAGATACAGGCAAAAAAAGCATTGAGTGCATTTGCTTTTTCCACGTCGTCTGTCACAAGATTGCCTCTCTTATTCTGTAAGGGGCCCACACTTTCCTTGACTTTCTTTTTGTTGCTAACATACCTGAAGAAACCCTTCTTGTTACTCTTAACATCCCTTGCTAGCTGCAACTCCAAGTGTGATTTGGCCTCCCTGATTTCACTCCTGCAGGCCTGAGCAATATTTTTATATTCCTCCCTGGTCATTTGTCCAATCTTCACCTTCTTGTAAGCTTCTTTTTTGCATTTAAGATCAGCAAGGATTTTACTGTTAAGTGAAGTTGGTCACCTGCCATATTTACTATTCTTTCTTTACGTTGGGATGGTTTGTTCCTGCAACCTCAATAAGGATTCTTTAAAATACAGTCAGCTCTCCTGGACTCCTTTGCCCTTCATGTTATTCTCCCAGGGGATCCTGCCCATTAGTTCCCTGAGGGAGTCAAAATCTGCTTTTCTGAAGTCCAGAGTTCATATTCTGCTGCTCTCCTTTCTTTCTTTCTTCCATGATCTCTCCAACCCTGGCCTGTGCCATGGGGAGATTATCCTGGTCCCTCTGTTTTCCAGTGCCCCAGCTGTGTTCATATCTCATTTACAGGGATCCTTCCTGTTGTTTGACAGCAATATCTACTTTTTCACTCCGCTAAACTCAGGTGACAGGAAGGGTTTAGTAGCTTGTTATTGTAGAAAGTCTGTTTAATCCCCTCTTCTCTGCAGTTGTCTTATCTTCCTGGCTTTTTTTATTTTTTTTTTATTTTTTTTATTTTTATTTTTTTTTAAAAAAAAACAACTGTTGAGGCTTTTGAATAAAGTTTTGAATGTGGTGAAAACTTGTCACTTTTGTTTTTTAATAACCTGCATCTTTCTCTGAAAGGCATCGCTCTCTCTAGTTAAGGATGAAATTACACTTTCCATTAACATCATTATGGCCTCCTTCCTCTCCCCAAATCCTCCTGTCTTTGCCTATTGCTACTTCAGTCCCCCTGAAACACTGCGTTTGGTCTTGTGCTGGGGTAGAATCTGGAAAGTTTTTGCGGGAATTCAGAGAAGGATTCTGGGAGATGTGAAGTGGAACCTATTTTCAAGCTCTCAAACACTTTTAGGAAAAAAATTTTGGCGTGAGATAATTTTAAATTAGTTTGACCTTGAAACTCCTATTTTCTTTTAATGGTTCTCTTTTTAGAACTGTTGCTGTTGACTAGTTCTGGTTTGAGTGAGATTAGTTAGTGCAATTATTAAAGCTAATTTATGCATATGTTAGGAGTTTGGAGATTTTAAATCTATAATCTCACTTATATGGTGCTTAATTGTTTTGCAGACAGTATACTGTATTTGGAGTATATCTTAAGTTATCCGAGCAATGGAAAGCAGGCCCCATCTCTCTTTATGTGTGTGCTTTAAGTATTTGTATATGTCTATGTAATAGTATGGCATCACGAGATTAGTGCTGGTGGTCATGACCTTGGGTTGGGTTATAACCATTTGGGCAGAATTCTTGTCAGTTATAATGTTAAAAATTGTCATACCCTCACACTTCCTGTGGATGATCTTTGTGGGGAGGAAAATTACGCAGTTAACATCTGTTATATTAACTTGCTGTCAGAGGCTTTGCCTTTCAGTAGTGTGAAAGTGGCTCTTCCTTTGTTGGAGTAAAGGTCACTCTTTTGAGTACTGAACATTTTGAAGCATAGTTCTTTGGTTTTGGAGAAAGTGAACAAGTCTTGGGTTCTTACAAAATTCAGTCATTCCTGGAATGTCTGCTAGCTAGGATTACAAAGCCAACGTGTAGTGGAGATTTAAAGGAACTGACCTATCCTCATGGTGCTGAATTCCTGTGACACTTAACATTGAAACCAAGGATTTTCATTCCTTTTGGGATGTTCTAGAAAGTCTTTTAAATGGTTCTAATTGGTTGTGGTTTTTCTAATTAATTCCGCTCTGAATTTAGTATTTGGTGACTCATTCTTTTCTAAACGTTGTTGACCTGGTGGTGATTGGATTTCATGTGTTGCTCACGGGTCTCCTTTTCTTACTGGTTCTAACACACATAAAGATTTCAACAGAGCTTGCTGGAGTAGTCTGCAGGTTTCTATTATACTTACAGTGAGAGTAAACTGGAAATCTAGCACTCCAGTAATAGCTTGAAAACAGAGTAGAGTAGTTTTCATTGTTATGGAACAGCCTCTGTTCCCACATCCCTGCCTATGAGGAGTATCAGACTCCTGTATCTTCAAGCGGAAATGAAGGTCAGGTCTACACTGCTGATAACTTGTGTCACCTGAGCGTGAATAAGCCACCCCCCTGAGTGAAGTAAATTACACTGACCTATGCACCAGTGTGGTCAGCTCTGTCAGTGGGAGACCTTCTCCCATTGACAGAGCTACTGCCTCTCGTGGAGGTGGATTTATTATGCCAGTGAGAGAGCTCTGTCCCATCAGCATAGAGCTTCTTCACCAGATGCGCTACAGTGGCAGCACTTCTAGTGTAGACTAGCCCTAATACACCGCACACTGAGTTACAACTGCATTGGAATAGTAAAGCTCTGTCCTCTTTCTTTTCAGGAGCTGAAAGCACTGATGGCCAAGCACAGCACTAGCGCCTCTCAGCAATCTGGCAGCTCCCGTTCCTGTTTCCCAGGCTGTCTCTCTTCTAGTCAGAGCCAGCACAAATACCACTTTGAGAAGGCCTTCCTGGTTTCTCAGTTAGGGAGCTGCCGGGTTATGGCTTACTGTGATTCACTGAGCTGTCTTGTGGTGTCCCAGCCATCTCCGCAGGCTACACTTATTCCTGGTAAATCAGCAAGTAACTAAAGACACTCTGGGTTTTATAGAGAGAATCAAAGTATTTTTATCTGCAGGCTTGCAAAAGTTAAATATATTCTCTGCTATTTCTTCCTCTTCCTCAACCCTTCCTCTCATATAACTACCTTGTGGATTGGGGACTCTCTCTCACTAATACGACTGCAACATTCCACCTGACCCCAACTCAGCTTTTTCCCAGGAGTTTAATTTACCTCCCCATTGGCAGCTGGTAATTGTACTCTCCTAGTAATTGATCTGTACAGCTCCTCCTCTTCATTCTGAAACCCTCTCCTTGGGGATGCAGAAAGATCTGTGTGCTGTCTCTCACAGAGAGGATTCCCTTGGAAGAGCTGGAGACAAGCACCGAAGGGAATCAGGAAAAAGCTTGAAATGCAATCTCTCTTCAAGAAAACATCTGATTTGCAAGTGTGGATTGGCCAGTAAATGTGGGAACAGATGTTCAGATACAGTTTTTGAATGCATTTGTAACTACATGCATATATGTACAGAGGCAGTATTATCCTGTGAGTGAAGAGGACTGGGAACCCTTGGCGTTGTAGTCATAACTCTTCTTATGACTTGCTGTGTGGGCAAGTTGCTTGTCTTCTCTGAGCAATTTCCTGTCTGTAAAATAGGTACACAGTCATACCTGCTTTCATTGCAAAGAGCTTTGACATTCTCTGAATGACCCTTGAAGTACAAATTATTTTATGTGGTTAATGATTTGGGATCTTAGACTTCTCTTTGGAAAGATGTCCCTGTGGGTATTCCACTCCAGGCCAAAGTGCATCCCTGCACCTTCGATTAGAGATTTTTGCAGCAGTTCCGGTATGGGCTGTGCACGTGCGGTGCCTGCCTTGCACTCTTTCAGTGCTTGAACAGTGTGTGCATGGCCCAGACTCCTCAATTCCTTCTCTACTGTCCCGGGCCAGAGGTGGAGATTAGCAGTTTCACTCTTCATAGCCATTATTTATATACAGTTCTAGTAGTTAATTAGTTTGGCGGCGGCTCCTTCTCACAGGAGATACAAAACATTGTTGACAATCTTCCTTTCGATGGCGAGAAGCTATTTGCAGCAAAAATGAATGAGGCACATGAAGGACTCTTGTGCCACACTAAGGCAGCAGGAGTATGTTGCTGGGGGACAAGGATGAGACAAAACAGATATCAGCCTTACCAAGGCCCATGATATCCCTCCTACACCCAGCAACAACAGCAAAGACATTACGGTCCGCAACAACAGCAACAATAGACCTAGAACCCAATGACGCCTCCCCCCATCATCTGCAGCACCTCAACCCCCTCCATCAAACAAGCAGATTTGAAGCTTTGGTTGAGGGTAGAGAAGACTTCCCACCCACTCCAGCGCCTGCTGCAACCATCCATCCTTTTGGATGCCATCCGCTCCCATTTCTCACCAACTAGGAAGCTATCGCTATGGACAAATGGATCTTAAAATTCATCTGATCGGGTTATACCATCCCTTCCTTTCCATGCACCCCACCCATCTTCCCTCCCTGTTGCTCGTCAGGGACCCCTCAGATAAACACTTGCACCGTCAAGAGAGGCACCATCTTCTACAACCAGGAGCAGTGGAGCAGGTACCCACTCCACACTGGGGGAAGGGATTTTATTCCCACTATTTCTTGACTGAAAAGTAAAGTGTGGGATGGTGACCTATTCTCGATCTTTGACAGCTAAACAGGTTCGTCAAGAAACAAAAATTCAGGATGGTTACCCTGTCAACGATCATTCCAGCGTTCGAGCAGCGAGATTGGTTTCCAGCCCTCGACCTGCAGGATGCATATTTTCATGTCACTATACACCTTGCTCACAGACGCTTTCTCAGATTTGTGTTGGGCATGGATTATTACCAGTACAGGGTTTTGCCCTTTGGCCTTTCAACTGCTCCAAGTTTTATCCAAAATTCTAGCTGTTGCAACAGCACACCTCAGAAAAAAGGGAATAATTATTTTTCCCTACCTGAATGATTGTCTCCTGAAGTCTCACACCTGGTTGGAAGCCATTCAAGCAACTTGCACAACCGTATATTGCTTCCACAGCCTTGGCCTGCAAATAAACATAAGCAAATCTGCTTTACATGCTACCCAGCAAGTAAACTTCATAGGAGCCCACCTCGATTCTACCACAGGTCTCGCATCACTTCCAAAGGACAGATTTCGCAAACTGAGGAACCTCATCTTGAGACTAAGGAGCAGCCCACAGGACACAGCTCGGGACTGCCTATAACTTTTAGGCCACATGACCACAAGCGCATTCGGCGTCATGAACGCACACCTGTACGTGCGATGCCTACAGAGCTGGCTAGCCACAGTCTACAAACCCAATGTGCACAGACTAAGCAGACTGCTAACTGTGCCCTCAAAAGCCAAAAATTTGCTCATATGGTGGATCCTGCCTCTCAGCCTGTGTTCTGGGGTCCCCTTCCGGCAGGATCCTTTCTCCATTATCATCACGACAGACTCATCCTTCACTGGCTGGGGAGCACACATGGACCATCTCACGACTCAAGGCTTCTGGTCTTCTACAGAAACCACACTTCATATAAACCTAGAGCTGCAAGCTGTCTGCACTGCCTGCCTCCATTTTCTTCCCCTCATCAAGAGCCACAACATCAGACTCTCACGATCAACATCTAATGTATGTTTTACATAAACAGACAAGGGGGAACTCTATCGCACTCCCTGTGCACCAAGGCTATAAAACAATATTCACCTCTCAGCCTCACATCTCCCAGGTTCTCAGAACACCACAGCAGATGAGCTTAGTCGATCCTTCCTCCTCCATCATGAGTGGGAGCTAAATGACACCACTCTACACAACATTTTCCAGAGTTGAGGCTATCCCCAACTGGATCTCTTTGCAATTGCAAGTAACAAGAAATATCCAACATTCTGTTCCAGAGCAGGTCTGGGAAAGCATTCTCTGGGAGATGCATTCATGATCACTTGGCCTGATACTGCTGTATGCATTCCCACCGATATCTCTGTACAGAGAAAGGTACAGAAAAGAAGGTCAGTCTCATAGCTCTGACATGGTCCAGGCAACCGTGGTACCTCTTTTTATCAAGGATGTCCATCCCCAAACTACTGTCACAATGTAGGGGCTACTTGTATCACCCCAACATAGCGATTCTCCACCTCAAGGCTCTCTATGGCTCTCTAATGAGAAACTAGCATGCTTAGAATAAGTCCGGGCAGTTTTATTACCTAGCAGGACACATTTCATGCTCACTACCTATCTGCAGAAATGGAAATGGTTCATCAGTTGGTGTTCTGGCAGACACACCCTTTCAGCTTCTGCCCCTCTTCCACTCACACTAGACTACCTTCTAGAACTCAAAATAACCGGGCTTTCTCTTCGCTCGGTAAAAGTTAACCTAGTGGCAGTCACAACATTTCCACCGCAAGGTAGATAATGCCACTGTTTTTGCCCATCCTGTCACCAAAAGATTCCTCGAAGGTATCCAAACACTCAACCCAGACATAAAACCACTAGCTGAGCCACGGGATTTACACCTGGTCCTCTTTGATGTACAAACCCTTTGAACCATTGAGCATTATCCTTCCATCACGATAGAATGAAGCCATTTAGACAGACCTCTAGCCTCTTTATATCTATCATTCAATCTCAGGGCAAAGTGATCTCTACGCAGAGACTATCCAAATGGATATCATGCTGCGTACATCTGTTACCAAGTGAAACAAGTCCAACCTCCTGTGGCAATCAAGGCACACTCTGCTACAGTGGTTTTCAAACTGCAGGTCGCAACCCAGTACTGTAATGTAAGGCACTGGGTCGCGGCGGCTCTGGTCAGCACTGCCAACCAGGCCATTAAAAGTCCCATTGGTGGTGCTGCCCAGCTAAGGCAGGGTAGTCCCTAACGGTTGACACCGCATTGTGCCCCAGAAGCGGCCAGCAGCAGGACCAGCTCCTAGGTAGGGGGAAAGTGGGCACAGGGCTCCACATGCTACCCTCACCCCAAGCACTGGCTCCTTGCCCATGGGAGCTGGCCAGGGGGTGGGGGGTGCTGTGCTTGCAGGCAAGAACTGGGTGGAGCCAGACCTGTTGCTGGCCTCTTCCAGGGTGTAGTGTGGTCCACGGTGCCAAGACAGGCAGGATGTATGCCTTAGCACCCCCGCTGATTGGGAGTTACCCACACCCCAATCTCCTGCCCCAGGCCTGACCCCCCCTAAACCCAGAACCCGTTCCTGCACCCCAAACTCCTCATCCCCGGCTCCACCTCTAGCACTCACCCCTGCCTCCACACCCCTCTGCCCCAGCCCTGAGCCCCTCCCACACCCCAAAACCCTCATTCTCAGCTCCATTGAGTCACGGGCATCAACAATTTTCTTCAACTGGGTCACCAGAAAAGAAGTTTGAAAACCACTGCTCTACTAGATCTGTGTCCACTTCCATAGCATTTCTCAGAACATCCTGCTTTCTGACATGCAAGGTGGCCACTTGGGCATTGGACCTTTTGTTTGCTAAACATTATGCTCTCATGCAGGGTCCTTCATCAGACACCCAGCTGGGTTGAGCTGTTGTGACGGGTTGGGATCACAGAAACCCCCTTAGAAGCTGTCAGCTGATATGCCAAGGCTACTCCTGCCTTTGTTTTCCTGCCCAAACAGCTTAGGACCTCAGTACCCTGCCTGGCTTAAGTCAGACTCGCTAGCCTGCTGCAAAACCAGACCCAGGTCTGAGCCACGTCCCCCAACAGCTGTAGGCTTGCCTGGAAACAGGCTAGGAAGTGTTCCTGCGTTTAGCAGTCAGATGCTCAACTCACAGTGGGGTCCAAACCCTGGATAAATCCGTTTTACCCTGTATAAAGCTTATACAGGACAAACTCATAGATTGTTCACCCTCTATAACACTGATATAGAGAGAGATGCACAGTTGTTGCCTCCCCGCCCCCAGGTACTAACACGTACTCCAGGTGAATTAATATGTAAGAAATAATTTTATTAAGTACAGAAAGTAGCATTTAAGTGGTTCCAAGTAGTAACCGACAGAACAAAGTGAATTACCAAGTAAAATAAAACAAAACACACAATTCTAAGCCTAATAAGTAATAACACTGAATACAGATAAAATCTCACCCTCTGAGATGTTTCTATCACAGACTGGATGCCTTCCTAGTCTTGGCACCATCCTGTCCCTCGGTACAGCCCTTGTTCCAGCTCAGGTGGTAGCTAAAGGATTTCTCATGATTCCAGCCCCATTTTTTCTGTTCCACCCTCTTATATAGCTTTTGCATAAGGCAGGAATCCTTTGTCTCTCTCTGGGTTCCACCCTTCTACCTGGAAAAGCACCAGGTTAAAGATGGATTCCAGTTCAGCTGACATGATCACTCGCTGTAAGACTTCATTGCCCACTTGCCAGCATACAAGTAGACAGGAAGATTTGCAAATAAACAGAGCCATATACAGTCAATTGTCCTGGTTAATGAGAGCCATCAAGATTCCAGACCACCATTAATGGCCCATACTTTGCATAATTACGGTAGGCCCTCAGAGTTATATTTTATATTTCTAGTTTCAGATACAAGAATGATACACTCATACAAATAGGGAAAACACATTCAGTAGATTATAAGCTTTGTAATGATACCTTACAAGAAACCTTTTGCACGAAGCATACCCCAGTTATGTTATATCCACACTCATTAGTATATTTTCTAAAATTATATAAAGTGCAACGTCACAGCTGTCTTAACAGCTGTCTTACCAGATCCGCAGTCCCAATCATCCTAAGAGATACTGCTTTTCAGTCACCTGGAGTGGAGCACCCACAGGGATATCTCTCAAAGGATAAGAGGAGGTTACTCACCTTGGCAGTAACTGATGCTCTTCAAGATGAGTGTCCCCATGGGTGCTCCACTACCCACTCTCTTCCCCTCTACTTCGGAGTTTGGAGCAGGCTCCATTGTAGAGAAGGAACTGAGGTGTCCGGGCCTGGCACATACTGTTCAAGCACTGACAGCACGTGAGGCCCATATGGGAACTGCTGCAAAAATCTCCATTCAAAGGCCCAGGGATGTACTTTGACCTGGAGTGGAGCATCCACAGGAACACTCATCTCGAAGAACGTCCATTACTGCACAAGGTGAGTAACTTCCTACTCTTTCTGAACAGCTTCTCAGTTCACCTGAGTCATCTTTACTTTTATAACTCTGACTCGGTAATATCTGAATGCAGCTCTGTATAGTGACATTTCTAGAGTACAGGTGAACAGTTTACCTGTAACTATTCTTTGAACGTACATTATCCTGTATAGAGCTCCAGCCACACTGAACACTGGGATTTGTTTAATTTGGCTAGAATGTCTGGGACCTGGGTCTAGAGCAACTGACAGATCATGATCCTAATGCTGAAATTCTCAAGAGTTCTGTGTCACTGACCAGAACACCTGGAGGAGCAGAATAAGCAGTTCTGTAGTGACTGATCTCTAGAACAAGATACCTACCCTTCCTGTGCACACTTCTCCCCACAAGTTCAGCATAGATGCTGTAGCTCTGAAGTGAGACCATGTGTTAAAGCAGCGGTTCTCAAACCGGGGGTCGCCGAGCGCTCCCAGGGGGGTTGCAAGCTCCTGCCGACGCTGAAAAGCCGCCAAATTGATTACTTCTGCATTCGGCAGCTTTTCGGCAGACATGCCGAGCTATTTCGGGAGCACTCAGCATGTCTGCTGAAAAGCTGCTGAATGCAGAAGTAATCAATTTGGCGGCTTTTTGGCGGACATACAAGGGTCCGCCGCGCTGCTCACAAACGCAAAAAAGGGTTGCGATTCTTAAAAGTTTGAGAACTGCTGTGTTAAAGTTAGAAACCCCAATAACTTGATGTAGTCACCACTATACACAGTATCTGAATGATCAGCTTTGTCCTTTCTTCATGACAGGTTGTGGCGTTAAGATGATGAGTGCTGCCAACCTGAAGAGCAGTCAGTACATTCCCATCCACAGTAAGCAGATCCGGGGACTGGCCTTCAGTAATCGGACAGATGGCTTGCTGCTGTCTGCTGCTTTGGACCATACACTTAAACTTACAAGGTGTGTGCTGCTGAACAGGGGAAGCTAACCCCATCTGCCTTTCACATTTTCTAGGGTTTGGCTTTATCTCTATTTGCTCTTTGGAGCACCCATTTTTTTTTTCCTTTCTCTCTGGGAGTTGAGAACAGATCTTAGTTTGAGCTACATCCATCCTCTGAGACGTGGGCACTAACCTGATGAATTGTTCTCACTTCCTAGTTCCTTGAATGAGGGAGGGGCTATGCTCCTACCTTTTCCTGGGGCCTCCTCCCAGTGGCGTCTCTGTTGGGCACAGCTTTGAATGTAAGCCAGCACAGATCAGCTGAATCTTATGGCACAGATGTAGTATTATCTGCTAGTGTGACTTTTACTATCTTCTTGATTCTCTTTGATCTAGAATCAGGGTTTTTACTATTTTCCTCTGTCTCTATTCCCTACTCCTCAGAAGGTTGCTCTGAATTGAAACTTTTAATCAAGGTTGAGCTGCACATGGACAGAGTACCAAGCAGCACTTCTGAGAACTGCTGTCCCAGTAATGTAAGAACAATACATCTCTACAGCTGAGCTGGGAGATTCAAAAGGACATGTTGGAGTAGAGCAGAGGTGGGCAAACTACAGCCTGCGGGCCACATCTGGCCCATGGGACCGTCCTTCCTGGCTCTTGAGCTCCCAGCTGGGGAGGCTAGCCCTCGGCCCTTCCCCTGCTGTCCCACCTCCTCTGCAGCCTCAGCTCGTTGTGCCGCCAGCGCTCTGGACAGCGTGGCTGTGAGCTCCTGCTGGGCAGCATGGCTGCAAGAGCACTCTAGACTGTGCGACAGTGTGGCTGCCAGTCTTGGCGCTCTGAGCGGAATGGTAAGGGAGTGGGGGAGTTTAATAAGGGTCACATGGTCCCAGGGGGCAGTCAGGGGATAGGGAACGGGGCAGGTTAGATAGGCATGGGAGTCCCAGGGGGCATGTCGGGCTGGGGTTGGATGGGGGTGGGGCAGTCGGGACAGGGAGCATGGGAGGTTGGTTAGGGGCAGAGGTCCCCAGGTGGGGCGGTTAGAGGCAGCAGTCTCAGGAGGGGGCAGTCAGAGGACAAGGAGCAGGGGGGTTGGATGGGTCAGGAGTTTTGAGGGGGGCAGTCAGAGAGCAGGAAGTGGGAGAGCATGGATAGGGAGTGGGGGCCAGGCTGTTTGGGGAGGCACAGCCTTCCTTATACCCCGCCCTCCATACAGTTTTGGAACCCCAATATGGCCCTCAGGCAAAAAGCTTGCCCACTCCTGGGGAAGAGCAATCCCACAGGATAGGTGGATTGTATTCCTCCAGTCCTGTAGCAGATGCCCATTGAGTATTGTGGTGGTGGGGTTTTTTGTAGCTCCTTATCTCTTTACTCCATACTACCTAATCAATATTTCTCACTGGCTAACTAAACATCTAAAATTGTGTGTGTGTTGTAACAAAGCTCCTCCTCTGTCTTAGTGGGTCCCGCACTTACTGGTGGATTTGCTCATTTCAGAGGTTCATAGCAGCTCTCAGTTTGTCCACTTTTGCTACTGGCTCAAACCTGCCGTTCACTCAGCTAACCTCATCACTGGCCAGCATGGAGGAAAGGGAGGAGAACAATCCCCACGGTCTCAGTTGTCCCACCTAATGGGTTGGAGACATCCAGAGACCTTCCCCTCTGATATGACTCACAGTCCAGGTCAACTCCTCTTGTGTCAAATAGGGAGTTGGGAGGATGGCGGGAACCCTCCAGGTTCCAGCCCAGGGCCCTGTGGATCGCAGCTATTTACAAAGTCTCCCGTAACAGCTGTCTGACAACTACAACTCCCTGGGCACTTCCCCATGACCTCCCCCCAGCACCTTCTTTGTCCACACTGCCGGACCTTCTTCCTGATGGCATTTGTATTCCTCAGTCCTCCAGCAGCACGTCCTCTCGCTCCTTGCTCCTTATGTGCCTCTTTCTAACCGAAGGGAGGTCTTTCTTTTAACCGGGTGTCTTGATTGGCCTACCTGCCTTAACTGGTTCTAGTAGCTTCCCAATTGGCTCCAGGTGCCCTAATTAGCCTACCTGCCTTAACTGGTTCTAGTAGCTTCCCAATTGGCTCCAGGTGTCCTAATTAGCCTAATTGCCTTAACTGGTTCTATGAGGTTCCTGATTGTTCTGGAATAGTCCCTGTTCTCTTACCCATGGAAAAGGGACCTACTTAATCTGGGACTAATGTATCTACCTTCCACCACTCTCCGGTAGCCATCTGGCCTGATCCTGTCACTCTGTGTGTGTTATTTTTATATATAAAAATAAATGTGTGTGTATGTACATATACTGTTTTATTTACCCTATTCACTCTCTAACACTTGCTTAAATCAGTTTCTTTAGATGTTAAAAGCTGTTTCTCAGAACTTGAGCCCCCTCAAATAAACAGGCAGAAGAGAATAACTAAGCAAGGGGAAGAATCCTAATGAATGAAGCTCCCAATTTCTGGGATATACAGTATTCTGGGCCCTCAGTGCAATGACTTCTCCTCCTAACTATTTCCAGACAAGTAATTTAACCCTGCTCTCCCAACAAAGCAATTAGGAGCTCAGTCTGAAACCCCTATCCTGCAGCCAGTATGAAGTGATTTTTATTTCCCAGGATCAGACCAAAAAGTCAGAGAGTAGGAGGCATTTTATCTATTTCAGCATCTGTATATGCTTTGGTGGAATGCTGAATCTTTATACTTTTTGACAGTTTCACAGTAATATACCATCTATATTCTTCACAGATTCTTTTCTGGAGTATGGGGATTAAAATCTGTAGTGGGGAACAGCCTACTATTCAGTTCCTTAGGCAGAGTTTTTTATTCTAGGTTTTTTGGTAGGATGTATTATCTGAGTCATCTCATTCCACAGTATATGTTTGCATTGTTAATATATTCTTTCCCTCCACAGTTTGACAACAAATACTGTGGTCCAGACGTACAATGCTGGCCGCCCTGTCTGGAGCTGCTGCTGGTCCCTTGATGATACTAACTATATCTATGCTGGGCTTGTCAATGGCTCTATCCTGGTGTATGATCTAAGGGACACAAGCTCTCATGTCCAGGAACTAGCCCCTCAAAAGTCCAGGTATGATTTCACACTCAAATTCACACACTAGCATTTCACAAGTACACTGCAAGTTAAATGTAGTGTCTTACACAGGTGAGTATAATCGCCTGATTAAACAGCATCTTTTTTGCACGTTAACGGTAAGCTTTAAAAATATTGGCTCATGGCTTAACCAGGGCAGATTCAGAACCAGGAGCAGGAATGGAACAATCTGAGATACAGTCACCTCTGCAGTTCTGCACCTGAGAATTAAATATTAGTACAGATGTCTGGTCAGGATTCCCTGGGAGCTGTGTGGTATAATTTGGACACTAAAACAGGCCATGCTTGCCAATGTCTGAAGCATGCTAGAAGTCTTATACCAGGAAACTTGAGTTTGAGCCTCTGAGTGCTATTAGAACGAGGAGTACTTGTGGCACCTTAGAGACTAACCAGTTTATTTGGGCATAAGTTTTCGTGGGCCTCTTCATCAGATGCATAGGGTGGAATATACAGTAGGAAGATATATATAATATATATATATATATATATATACACACACACACACAGAAAACATGAAAAGGTGGAGGTTGCCATCCCTACTCTTCACAACATGACACTTCTACTGGTGTAAGGTATTAGCCATAGGGTTAATGTCACTAATTGTGTTCTGCCTCTCTACTTTCCTCTTTCATAGGTAGCAGGGACAAATTGTTTGATGATTGGTTCCTAAACACATTAAGAGACATATTCTGAGTATATGTGTAGTGGTGTGCAAATGGTTTTCCCAGGGGGAGCAAGTGCCCAGCACAGGAATAATGCCAAGCTACAAATAGTTTTCTCCAAGGTTCCCTTGGTGTTTTGGCTCTGATGCTCCCGTAAGTTGCATTGTGGAACGGGTCTTTTAAAATGTTTGCAAGTGCTTCTTTGGGCATTGCAGCTTTTGACTTGTGATCACCTCTTAAAGGATTAGTAGATTCTTACCCACAGTTCTGGAACATGGCATGTCTACATCTCCATCATTATGAGAAGCTTTACCAAATTCATGGTTCACTTCGGTCAGTTTCATGTCCTGAGATCTTAAAATTGGTCAGTTTCACAATTTGAGATGTTTACATCTGAAATTTCAGGGTGTTGTAATTGTGGGGTCCCGATTTAAAAGGGGATTGTAGTGGGGTGGGTCCCAAAGCTGTTATGGGGGGTTACTGGATTGCATACTCACTTCTTTGCTGCCTTCGGAGCCCAGTTTGGAAGGCAGCTGCTGCCAAGTTTCCTGCAGCTGGAGGAGGCTCCCAGAGGTGGAGGCAGGTCTGATCTCCCCAGTGCTGCTGGGATTGCTCCAACTAGGGGCTCCTAGTTGCTAGTCAGGGCCAGTACTGGATTAACGCATGGGTCCATGGGGCCTGTGCCCAGGGGCCCTGGACAATTTGAAAAATAGGTGCCTCAGCCCTGGCAGGAGCCACAGGATGGAAGCCCTGAACCCCAGCAGGTGCTGCGGGGGCTGAAGCCCCAAGCCCAGACAGAAGCTCTGAATCTGGGTGGCCTAGAATCAGGGCAGGAGCTGTGGTGGGCAAAATCCCTGACTCCTGGGTGACAGCTCTCAGCTCAGGTCCCTGAGCCCAGAGGAGGAGCCACACTGGGGCAGGCAGCTGCCACGGGGGGAAGGGAACGGAAACCCTGAAGCTTGAGCACCAAGGGACTGGGCAGGAGCCCTTGGGGATGGGGACGGGGACAAACGGCGGCAGCAGCAGCCCTGGAGCTCAGAAAGGAGTCGGGGTGGAGGGAAGCCCCAAGCTGAGCTGGATCCACAGTGGGTGGCAGGTTCCCAGCCCATATCCCTGACCGTGGTCCTTGAGCCCAAGTAGGAGCCTGGGCAGCCCTCAACCCCAACCAGAGCCATGGGGGAGGTAGCAGCCTGGAGCCCAGTTCTGGGGCTGCCTGTGGAGGTGCATCTGATTTCCCTCTGATAACAGATGTGCAGGGAAAGGACAAGTCCTGTCTCTATCCAATCCGACTGATTTTGGAGAGAGCAGATTTCACAGGGAAGTGACGTATTTCATGGTCCGTGACATGTTTTTCATGGCTATAAAATTGGTGGGGCCCGAATTATGGGATTACTTTTTTTTGTTTTGATAGAGGAAAGTTGGGGCATAATCCCTGGAAACACTAAGGTCATTACCTCTCTGGATTTTATTACGCGCTTGCTAGTTCGGATACAGGAATCTTACCCAAAGCTAATTTTGGCTAACAGAGAAAGGTTGAGTAATATTTTGTAAATGACATCCAGAGGCTGCTATTCTTGTGTTTAGGCCCTGGGGATTAGTGCTGTGATCAGTGCCAAGTGTCTCACTTCATCAGGAGTTGACTGAGGAGATATCTGAGCCATTAGTAATTATCTTGTCTTAGAAAACTCATGAAGACTAGAGAGATTCCAAGGGTTTGGAAAAGGGCAAAGTAGTACCCATCTATAATAAAGGGGAATAAGGACAACTCAGGTAATTACAAATCTCTCAGTTTAACTTCAGTACCTGGAAAGATAATGGAGCAAATAATTAAGCAATCAGTTTGCAAACACCTTGGTGATAATAAGGTGATAAGGAACAGTCTGCATGTCAAACCAACCTAATAGCTTTCTTTGACAGGTTAACAAGGCTTGTTGATGGAAGGCGGGGAAGCTATAGATGTGGTATATCTTGATTCTAGTAAGGATTTTGATACTGTCTCACATAACCTTTTTATAAACAAACTAGGGAAATACAACCTAAATGGAGCTACTATGAGGTGCGTACATAACTCTTCGGAAAAACTGTTCCCAGAGATTAGTTATCAATGGTTCAGTCAAGCTGGAAGGGCATATCAAATGAGGTCCCTCAGGGATCAGTTGTGGGGCTGGTTATGTTCAATATCTTCATCTGTTATTTAGATTTCACAGAGAGTACCACTTATAAAGACAGTGGAGAATACCAAGTGGGGTGGGGTAGCAAGTGCTTTGGCGGATAGGATTAAAATTCAAAATGATCTGGAGAAACAGTCTGAAGTAAAGAGGATGAAATTCAATAAGGACAAATAAAAAGTACTCCCCATAGGGAAGGAACAATTAGTTGCACACATATAAAATGAGAAATGACTGCCTAGGAAAGAGTACTGCAAAAAGGGATCAGGGGGTCATAGTGGACCACAAGCTAAATATGAGTCAACTGTGTAACACCGTTGCAAAAAAAGCTAACGTCATTCTGGGATGTATTAGCAGGAGTGTTATAAGTAAGACATAAGAAGTAATTCTTCTGCACTGATTAGGCCTCAACTGAAGTACTGTGTCCTGTTCTGGGCACCACATTTCAGGAAAGATGTGGACAAATCGAAGGAAGTCCAGAAAAGAGCAACAAAAATGATTAAAAGTCTAGAAAATATTATCTATGAGGGAAGATGGAAAAAATTGGGTTTCTTTTCTCACCCTTCTCTTTTCCAGAGTAGGGACATAACGGTTTGCAAGTACAAAGGATCTTACAAGGAGGAGGGATCTTACAAGGAGGAATCCCACAGTATTCTTGCCAGCAAGTTAAAGAAGTGTGGGCTGGATGAATGGACCAATCAATGAGTAAGGTGGATAGAAAGCTGGCTAGATCACCAGGCTTAGCGATCAGTGGCTCCATGTCTAGTTGGAAGCTGATATCAAGTGGAGTGCCCCAAGGGTCAGTGCTGGGACCGGTTTTGTTCAATATCTTCATTAATGATGTGGAGGATGGTGCGGACTGCACCCTCAGCAAGTTTACAGATGACACTAAACTGGGAGGAGTGATAGATACACTGGAGGGTAGGGATAGGATTCAGAGGGACCTAGACAAATAGAGGATTGGGCCAAAAGAAATCTGATGAGGTTCAACAAAAACAAGTGCAGAAGTCTCCCACTCAGTCAGAAGCGAACCACGCAACTCTTGCAACCCTTCACTGCTTCCGCACCTTGGGCCTGCAAATAAACAAAAACAAATCTGCCTTACAACCTACCCGACAAATAGATTTTATCGGCGCCCACCTCAATTCTACAACTGGTCTTGCATCTCTTCCCTGGGACAGATTCCACACAATGGACATCCTGATTACCCAGATACATGCCAGCCCACAGACTGTAGTCCAAGACTCCCTAAAGCTCTTCGGACATATGGCCGCTTGCACTTTTGTGGTTGCATATGCGATGCCCTCAGGGTTGGCTAGCCATGGTATACAAACCAAACAAGCAAAGACTAAGCAGGTTATTAACTATGCCCCAGAAAGGCAAGGACTCACTTCTCTGGTGTACCTCTCCCGTCAGTCTTTGGACTGGGATTCCCTTCTGACAAGATCCCCCTTCAGTTACCATCACCACAGATGCATCCCTCACAGGGATGGGGCGCACACATTGGCCAATTCACCACTCAGGGTCTCTGGGCTACTTCAGAAAGCAAGCTTCACATAAATTTACTAGAGCTCTGGGCTGTACACAATACCTGCCTACATTTCTTTCTCATCATCCAAAACTGCTTAATTTGAATTATGACCGACACCATTACGTGCATGTTATGTCGACAGACATGGGGGAGCCTGGTCACACACCCTCTGTATAGAGGCGGTAAAACTTTGGAACTGGCGCCTTCAACACAATATCCATATCCATATTTCCACCTCATACGTGCCAGGTTCTCAGAGTACCACCACAGATGAGCTCAGTAATTCAGAAGATACGAACAGACAAAGCCAATATCATTCTCATAGTCCCAGCGTGGCCCAGACAACCCTGGTACCCCTTCTTCCTCCGCATGTCAGTCAAGCCACCCATTTGCCTTGCCTTGCCTCAGCAACCTCCTGTCACAACACGGGACAACTGTTTCACCTCGACATACAGTGTCACCACGTGAGGATTTGGCTGATCAGTGGTTCTCTAATGCAGAATTAACATGTTTGGACCCAGTGCGCACTGTTTTGTTACACAAGTAAACAGACAACACACACATTACCTACCTGCATAAATGGAAATGCTTCACATCTTGGTGCGCTGACAAGCAGATCTTTCCAATTTCTGCTTCATTCCCACTTATACTGGATTACCTGTTACACCTTAAAGCATCTAGTCTCTCTATGAGCTCACTCAAGGTCCACCTTGCAGCAATCACAGCCTTCCACCTTAATCTTAACAGTGTAACGATCTTTGCCCATCTAATCACCAAAAGGTTCCTGAAGGGTACCAGACACTGTACCCAGACGTGAAACTGCCTGCTGCACCTTGGGATTTACACCTAATCCTCAAAGCCCTGATCGTTAAACCGTTTGAACTGATGCTACCTGCTCCCTTCTCCACCTGTCCTGGAAGACCACCTTTCTCATAGCAATCACGTCTGCCAGATGAGTAGTTGAAATGGGGGTGCTTATGGCAGACCGTCCATATACCATGTTCTTCCGCGATAAGGTCGCACTCCGCACACATCCAAGGTTTTTACCTAAGATACACTCTTCCTTTTACCTCAGTGAACCTATACACCTCCCAACATTTTTCCCAAAATCTCATGGCTAATGCCTTTGACCCAACAATGTACACTCTTGATGTTTGCGGAGCATTATCCTTTTACCTGGATAGAACAAAACCTTTCAGGAAAACCCCCCAGACTTTTGGTCTCTACTACTCAGCGCTCACAGGGAAATGCTGTCTCTACACAGAGACTTTCCAAATGGATTGCTGACTGCGTACGCCTTTGTTACTGTCAGGATTGCCTTCCCACTTTGAATTCTAGCGTACAGATTTGGGGACCTGCATGAAAAAAAGAAATAACCCCCCCCAAGCTTATTTTACCAGCTTAGGTTAAAACTTCCCTGAGACACAAGTTTCTTTTGTGTCTGAAACAGTACGCTGCCCCCGCCAAGCAAATCCTCAAGAACTACGGGCAGGGCCACTTGGAGCCCCTCTCTTTCCAAAAATCCCCCCAAGCCTATTCCTCCCTCCCTGGGAACGGCTTGAGAGAAACCTCTCACCAGTCCTGCTCAGTGCCTGATCCAAAAGACTGAATCTTACGCAATTGAAAACAAGCAGTCAAATTCTTAAGACAGATTTTAATTAAAGGAAAAAGAGAATACAAATCCCTTTATAAAAATAATCAGTGGAAAAGCACTTACAATCCAAAAAGAATCAAAGAGAAAAACCCACACCACAGAGGAACTCAGTTACAGAGAAAACACAAGGATATTTCCCAGAAAACCTGAGAAATTCACAAGTGAGATAACACAAATATAAATCTTAAACTGCCTTGCCTGGCTAACTTTACTTACTGTTCTGTTTAGAAAGGTCATAGATAGATGTAGAGAAGAAATAGGTCTGATTCCCCTGATAGCCCCAAAGCGAATGAAAGAGAAAACAGAAGACTTTCCCTCCCTCAGGTATGAAAGCATCTTCGGTCCCCATTGGTTTCCTTGGTCAGGTGCCAACCGGGTTTCCCTTAGCTTAACCCCTTACAGGTAAACGGGAATTCTAGGCTACTTTATGCTTATGACAGTTGCCAGCTCATATGTCAATTAGAAAACACTCGACCAGAGCAGTCTCCACCTCCACGGCCTTTCTCCATAATGTCCCACTGTCTGACACATGCAAGGCAGCTACCTGGACATCTAACCTTACCTTTGCCAATCACTGCGCTCTCATCCACACTGCAGTGTCTGACACCGGAATGGGTAGAGCTGTCTTGTCAACAGCTTCTTGCGTCGTCGAAAGTCCCAACCATCCTAAGGGATACTGCTTTTCAGTCATCTGAAGAGGAGCACCCACAGAGACATCTCTCAAAGAAGAAGAGGAGGTTATTCAACCTGTGCAGTAACTGACATTCTTCGAGATGAGTGACCCTGTGGGTGCTCCACTACCACCCTCCTCCCCCTATTTCAGAATTCGTAACGCACGCCATTGTAGAGAAGGAACTGCAGAGCCTGGGCTGTGCACGTGCTGTTGAAACACTGACAGCTTGAGAGGCAGACACAGCACGAGCGCAGCCTGTAGGGGTACTGCTGTGGAAATCTCTGATCAAAGGCGCTGCGATGTACCTTGACCTGAAGTGGGGCACCCACAGGGACACTCATCTCGAAGAACGTCAGTTACTGCACAGGGTGAGTAACCTCCTCTTGCTCTTTTAAGACTTTTAAAAGCATGCTCCACACCTCATCCCGCTCAGATTTTGGAGGGCACTTCAGATTCTTAAACCTTGGGTCAAGTACTTTAGCTATTTTTAGAAATCTCACATCAGTACCTTCTTTGCGTTTTGTCAAATCTGCTGTGAAAGTGTTCTTAAAATGAACAACATGGGCTGGATCATCATCCGAGACTGCTATGATATGAAATATATGAAGAATGCAGGTAAAACAGAGCAGGAGGCATACAATTCTCCCCCGCAAAAAGTACAGCCACAAATTTAATTAATGCATTATTTTTTTAACAAGCATCAGCATTGAAGCGTGTCCTCTGGAATGGTAGCCGAAGCATGAAGGGGCATACAAATGTTTAGCTATCTGGCACATAAATGCCTTGCAATGCTGGCTACAAAAGTGCCATGCAAACGCCTGTTCTCACTTTCAGGTGCCATTGTATACAAGATGCAGGCAGTGGTATCTCCCATCAGTGTAAACAAACTCATTTGTCTTGGCAATTGACAGAATTAGTAGTAGTACTGTAATAGACTTGTAGGTTCTAAAGTTTTACACTGTTTTGTTTTTGAGTGCAGTTATGTAGCCCGCCCAAAAAATCTGCATTTGTAAGTTACACTTTCATGATAAAGAGATTGCAATTCAGTACTTGTATAAGGTGAATTGAAAAATACTGTTTCTTTTGTTTATCATTTTTACAGTGCATATATTTGTAATCAGAAATAATATAAAGTGAGCACTGTCTTGTAATTGAAATCAATATTGAAAATATAGGAGAACACCCAAAAATATTTAATACATTTCAGTTGGTATTCTATTGTTATAAGTGCTGGAGTTACAGGCTCGTACAAATTCTCCTTTCAGGTGTCCTGTGGTGTCCCTGTCCTACCTGCCCCGAATGGCCTCCTCCACACTGCCATACGGTGGAGTAGTAGCTGGGACCTTAGAAGGAGGCTGCTTTTGGGAACAGAAGGCCAGCAACTCCTACCGGCCTCACCATCTGCCTCTAGAGCCCGGAGGCTGCATCGATATTCAGACAGAAATCAACACTCGGCACTGCCTTGCAACTTACAGACCTAGTAAGAAATTGGGTGCAAGTACAACACCCTTTATGCAGCACTTTTATTGGTTTGCCGTAATTCCGCCCTGCCATATAAGCCCCTGCGAGGTGCCAGAGTTTGGTGGCAGCTTTGGAATGCTGGCACCTCAGCGAGCTGAGAGCATAGCAGAAGTTATGCTTTTACTTTTCAGAGACGAAGGCCTGGATAGCACGCTAGTACCATGTCTCCCCGTGGACACAGTAAATCTTTTTGTGTGGCTGCACGTGTACAGAAGAAAGGCGGCTGGGAATGGGGTTGGGAGGAGAAGCCTGGTATGCCTGGCTGCAAATGGACTATTCCTTTTGCCCCACAATGCCTCTTGCCTAGGGCTTCCATCCCTGTGGTGACCCGGAGTGGGTTAGTGTTAGATTTCTTGTCTCTTTGTTCTTGGTTCTGGCCCTTTCCTGGAGAGGCTACTGCACAGTGGGGAAAATTGTATTTGGCAAGTAACTCAGCTTGTCACTGGAATTACCCTTTGTCTACATCCCACAGATAAGAGCAACAATTGCCTGCATTGTGTGGTGATGGAATTGTCCTGTAGCCAACTGACGGATGCATCTGTCGACGTGGTCTGCTCCTGTCACCCAGTTCAGACATTCAGCGCTGGGCCCACCTGCAAACTGCTGACCAAAAATGCCATCTTTCAGAGTCCAGAGGAGGATGGCAGTATCTTGGTGTGCGCTGGCGATGAGGCCTCAAACTCTGCCATGGTATTTCCTTTTTCCTTTCATTTTCACCAAGCAGCATTTTATTGCAGTGCTTAGGAGGGAATCTTATCTGTCCCAGTGTTGTTAAATCCAGTGTGATGGAATTTGCATTGTAGGTAACAGGTGAGTGGGCAGGGAGGGGTGTGTGTGTGTGTGTGTGTGTACACTAATTTTCCATACTTTGCTTGTGGGACTGGCTAACTCCCTGGCTGTTTGGAGATGCTGCTTTAGGGTGTAAACCAGCAATGCACAAAACTAGATGCTGTGTCCTTAAGTTAATTTAAATACAGGCAGGTTGCCCCTGTAGTGAACTTGTCCCGGCTTCCTACTGGAGGAATGTAGGTAGGTAGAATGTAACTAGCCATGATAGCCTCTAGCAAGAACCTAGGAATTAACACTTTCCTCCAAAGAAAACATCACGTTATACAAATCATTCCCCTATCGATACAGTGCCACTTACAGTAGCTGGCACACTAGCTCAATACCAACTCACAGGGAAGAGTTCGAGCCACCTGAGTTGCAACATCACTGCTTATGATTTAATCTATGGCAGCCCAGGGACTGAACTTCTCCCGTAGACATGGTCCCATCAGGTTAGGATTGAGACAGGCTGGCAGGGGACTGTGGAAGAAGACTTGTACTGCTGCCATCTGTGTGGTGTCAGTTCTGAGGTTGAAGGAGGACTTCAGTCTTCAAGGTAAGAGTGTACCTTGGCATTTAAATATGTTTAAAATGCAATGGCTACAGCCCCAAAGCAAACCTCTTGCTTACATAAGGGGTGTGATAGAGAATTGGTCCATCCAGCCTTCCTTGGGAGCAATAAAAAAATGGGGAAAGAGACAGCTGTTGGAAACTGCTGTTCTCTAACCACAGAACAGTTACAGCACAAGAAGCTATAGTGCTTCATCTACATTGTCCTGCCAACGTATCTAAACACTGACTTGCAGGGATCATCCCAAGGGGTGAAGATGGTTTATTTTCCATGTCTTCTCTGAAACAAACAACAAGGGTTCTTACTGGAGCCAGGTGGCTTTCTAGATCCTGACAAGGTGGGAAATTGGTACATCTCAATCCATTATCTCTCATAGGCTGAAGAGCTGCTGGTTGGTAGCTCAGTCACAGTGAACCCAGGTTGGAATTAAACTAGTTGAAGAAGTGAGAGGCTCCATATCCTATTAAAGGCGGGGGTTGGGGGGGAAATGTCACAGTTTTAACTTAAATCTCCTCCCCTTGCAAAATCTGTGCACAAGTTTTTTTAATGCATTAACTAGTATTACTAAAATTCTTTCCAGTTAAGAGTAACCAGAACACACGCGAGCTATTACTCAGATTATTATTATTATTGCAAAATCTGTGCACAAGTTTTTTTAATGCATTAACTAGTATTACTAAAATTCTTTCCAGTTAAGAGTAACCAGAACACACACGAGCTATTACTAAATAGAGGTCTTGTCTTGATGAAGCATGTAATATTCCTAAATGACATGGGTTTATAGATCTTCTGTTAACTGTACTCATAACCATATATCAAAGAACCAGGACTACTCTGTGGAAATGCAATTTTTTGGTACGACTTAGGCAGTGCTGGCTATATTTGGTTCATGTCTGGAAGATGATTTTTGCGGTAGTAAGCATTGAATTTATATAATTTTTGTGGGAAATGCAAGCTAAATGATCTTTGTATAGGATTACTGAGCCATGGGACATGTTTTAAGGAAAACTTTGAAAAAGCAGAAATCAGACTGGCTGCATCACAAATGACCAGCCTTGTCCACTTTCCATTTTCCCTGAGTTAGCACAGGCTACTAAAAACACAGAAGTGAGTGATTGTTTGACTCCAAACCTACCTTCTGCTTTGTATGTTGACTTCCCTGGGGCTCTGCCTGAGACCTATAGCCCCTAGTGCAAAGCAGCGTGCAGAATCAGGGCATTAATACCCACCAGACTAGCTCCTGAGCTGCTTTCACTGCCTGACATGCACATCTAATCTAAGACAAGAGAAGAAAATGTGGAAGTTTTTTCAAATAGTCTTGGCTCAGATGGCTACTCTGTTTCTCCTGTCTGTGTCCAGCCACCTGCTGGCTAGATAGCGCATCGGAGAGAGTACATGTGGTCTCCCCAAAATACAACAGAAGACGACTGAAGTGGAGTGCTTAGAAAAACAGAGTGGGAGGACAGGGTTTGCCTTCTCCTTCAATCAGACGTGTTGCTTAGCCAGTGCACCCTGATCAGACCCGCTCTCCCATATATGTGCTGTCACTCAGGCGTCATAAATTCCCCATTTCAGTACTTGGTTGTGCCTTTGGCTCAAAGAGTAACCTTCTCTGGTGCAGTCAGCCTTCAGCTGTCCTGCTAACAGTTCTAACTTGTCTCCAGCACAAATTAATTTCTCCCTCTGAAAAGCACGCAGGATTGTGGCCTGGAAGTTACCCTAGCAGCTCTAGGATGCCAGAGACTAGCTTTAGCCCACAAGCAGCACAGTCTTATCTCACTTGGGTTGTTAATTTAGTTCAATCAACTGCATTCTTATTAGGCACCTAAGCAGGAGATACATGTTGCAAGTTTTGGCAAGTTGCATTAATTTCTTCTACTTGCCTGCCCTTCCTTGAGTCACCCTGCCCCTTGAGTCACCCTGCCCCTTGAGTCACCCTGCCCCTTGCCTGACAGAGGAATTGTCTAATTCCTTAGGGGTGTCTTAACATTGTCAGTGTGACAGTGAAGAAACTTGTTTTCATTTTCATTTCTCATTGTTGATCACACTTGGCATTGCTGGCCCTGCTGCTTCTGCACCAGCCCATTTTTACAATGAAATGTTTCCTCTCTGCAGTTATTTGTGAATTCCTAAACCTTCTGTTCATGGCACCTTGAAACTGTTTTTGTACAGACTGGTTTTGTGAGAATTCTTTTGAATGACAGCACCTTGCACAGCTATGTTCAGGTGGCACCTCAAACTCATGTGTCTGATTATCTGACATTCCGCAGTGGAGGCTAATGGCAAACTTAGTGGCTCAAAAGTGAGTCACTCCAGGCTGGGGAAGATGTTGGAAAATGGCTAAGATGTCTGGGATGTTTCTCTGAGGAGGAGGCTGCTTCCCACCAGCAACATTAGAAATAAGGATGAATGGGAGGTGAGAACTGTGGTGACTGACCCTTTGTACTTCACAGGTATGGGATGCTGGAAGTGGCTCCTTACTGCAGAAGCTACAAACTGACCTACCTGTGCTGGACATCTGCCCTTTCATGGTGAACCATAATAACTTCCTGGCCACTCTCACTGAGAAGATGGTGAAGCTCTACAAGTGGGAGTGAAAAAGGCTCTGTAATCCTTCCGCAGAGAGGAGCTTCCAAAATGTGCTGCTAACATACTACAAATTCCAACAAATTCTCTGCTGTCCCACCACAACGGCACAGCCCCAGGCTCGGCCTCCCTGCATGTGTTGTTCACGGGACAGGAACTGCCATGGCACCTCCCGTGTTGGTGCATTCAGGAACTGGGACACAATGGTACCTGGAGCACTGGTGTTTTGTCGTTTCTCCCCCACCCTAATTTTTATCTGTCCTTATTCCTTCAGTTGATCCCAAGGTCAGTTTTTTCTATTCTCAGGCAAACCCGCAGCCTGCCTCAATGCAGTGCTCACTCTTGGTCTGTCTCCAGCTGCACAGTGTTACCCCCCGCCCCTCTGCATTAACACAGTTCTGGGACTTTCAAAACCCTTCAGAAGATGATCCAAAGGAAAGGAACTTCTGAGACTCCCCCTGTACTTTGCAGTCCTACTCCCCTGGCTGCGTGATGAAAGGGGCTTTAAGGAGCAGTTTCAGTGCTACCTTGTACTTAGGTGGTCATTTTCCCAGGAATGTTTGGACATGTCCTGTAAAGGACTTACTCAGCTGTTCCTATGCTCTTTTTTGAAGCTTCTGGGCAAAGCAAGCTTGGTGGGGCTTTTCCATCAATCATGTAAAGCCAACTCTGTGCCATTAGTCTTTATCATGGAGAAGATAGTTGTGGAACTGGAGTAAGAACACTTATATGTGCATATGAAAAATGCAGAAGAGTGTGCATCTTGTCTCTTTAGGCACAGCCCAGTCCAAATGTCGTAGAACTCTGGAGAAAGTTGGCAATAGGGTGGGGTTGGGAGACTTTTGTGCCTTTTGATGGTAGTTGCAATTCATGTTAATCTTGCTTAAGGCTCACGTGGCTGAACATCATTTGAACGGAAAAACAAGAAGGAGAAAATACTGGCTGCTTTGTACCAAATTTAACAAGAACTTTTGGGGATTTCATGAGGTTTGATTCACCAGAGGGTCACAGAATGGTCCCAGTCATCTTTGTCTGTGGCACAATTTTTCACATCCTAGATGCAAGTCTGAACCAGAATTTACCATAAAGAGTTGGTGGGGTGAGGAGTGAGCCAAGGTGGTTGAGTGCCAAGTGTGCAGAGTGATTCTCGGCCCACTTATATTCCTGTGAGTAAGAACGTTTCATTTTCTGACTTGGGGATGGACATGATTTACATTTCATATTTGTATTTGCCAAAGGCAAACTATCAAGAATATTACATAAGTTGCAAGACAGTTTCCCTGCATGGGGAACCTGTCCCCAGGCACTGTTCATTGCATGTAGCCTGTGTAAATGGCATCTTTCATGTTACCAGATCCAATGTGTCACTATTTAAATCCACAGAACAACTTTCTTTTCTAAAACTTGCAGGGATATGACTTTCCTTTGTGCATTTTCTCTTTAAAAATAAGATTATGTAAAATATACACATCTTCATTTAATTGTATCTATTTTTCTGTGTGATATTTTGTTCCTCTATTTTTATGTGATGTGAAAAATAAAGCATTTATCATTATAGAATCCTGCTTCTGCTGATGTAAGTGTCTGACCCTGTGAAATGTGTGCTGGAGAGATGTGCTTCCATCTAGATGAATATAAACAAGGCTCTGTGTACTCGGGCAAGGATTCCTACATTTAATAGGACTTCCAGGTTGGATGTGGGCACTTCAGGTATATTTACTAATAGAGGTTTCTAGTAAAGGTAATGCGAAAATTGAATCCTCTGTGGTGACTTCCATATCAAATTAAATTTGTCTTACGCTGACCTCCCATCTTTCAATTTTGATGCAGATTTTTACATTGACAAAGCAAAATGATACCATAGAAATGATTGGGGGCTGTACGGGAAAATCTGGAGGCATGGACAGCTGCCTAGAGGGATAATTGATGATCGTCATCTTCGAAAAATGTCCCTGTGGGTGCTCCACTTGTAGGTGTTCGAGCACCTCTGTGCTTCTAGTTGGAGATTTAAGGTAGCAGTGCCCTGGTTGGCTATGCACACGCATTAGCCAGCTCTGAGTGGGTATCACGCAGGCGCAGCCAACTATGTCCCAGGTCCTTCTTTGCCGCTGTTGGCTTCAGTCGGAACAACAGTAGTGCCTCCAAAAAATCTGCCTCAAAATACTGTTTCCTTTCCTTTTTGCCCGGAATTGCTCCCTCCTGTTCCCTGCGGGGTTACTGTCTCTTTCCTTTCCAGTTAAAACGAAACAAAAACAGACTCTCTTCAAATGGCTGTGCCTGGCTTCCCAGGCTTTCAGTGTTGCCTCACCTGTAGACTGTCAATACTCGTCTCTGACGCTCATTCCAAGTGTGTTCGCTGCCTGCAGGAGATTCAACTTTCTGCAGTGGTGGCACTTCTGCGTAACGTAACGGCAAGGACCAGAAAGACTAGGGAGCTCCAGCTCAAACTGATGCTTTTGGAGAAATCCCTGCGTCCTGCCTCTGACCCTGAGCAGAGGACTCCTCTCCACCAGCTCACTCATTCACCGATTGCTGTGTCGGACATGGGATTCTCCCCTAAGATGAGCACAAAGGATCCAGCCCCCATGAAAACAAAGAAGCGCTCTCACTCCTCCCCACAGGGAGAATCACCATGCAAAAAGCAATCTCCGATCGCTAAATCTGCCCTGGTACTGTCAGCATGGGGAGCCTTGGACTGGGTTCGCCCAGTGCAGAGGCAATCCGAGGAGCAAAAGACCCAGTACGGTCTAACTCTGACATGCTGTTTTGCCATGGCTGCCTGTTACCTCAGAGCCTAGAGAAAGCTGAAGCCCTTGGCACCAAGCAGTGCTATGGTGCCACCTACTGTTCCTATATATTACAGCAAGCCCGCAGCACAGACCATGACTAACCTCTGTGCGCCTCCTATGCCTGCACCTAACTCCCCAGTGCTGCAGTATTTAGTTAGCCAGGCAGACCCTGTGGTTGCTTCCACCCGGGTACGCCTCGCTTCAGCACAGACGGCACCCCAGCTAAACCAGCCATGAGTCTCACAGTTACACCTACTGGCTCAGCCCCTCCCCTCTTAAGCGATGAGGAGGATGAAGTGGCTGTAGGGATGGGGACCCCCAGTGTGGCAACCCCTTCAATGCCTCCTCCCACTAGCCCTCCAACCAAACTGGCCACACGGACCCATGGGCACTGTATAGGACTCGCTATATTCAGCCCTCTAACCAATCCAGGTCCAGAACACCAAGATCAGCTAGATCTACCTCACTGGTTTCCCCAGCCTCCCCTGAAGTCACTGGGGAGGAGCAAGAAGGCAATGAGGACTTAACAGAGGGTGACATCCTACCTTCTGCCCATATTTCTTCATTGTTCCCAAAGGACACAATCATGCCTCCCCAACACCGTGGGATGACTTTAAATCTTTCCAAGATCTATTCAAGCATGTGGCTGATTCCCTAGGCATCTGCTGACATTCTCCATGCTGCGTCTATGGCCAGGATTGCATTTCCTATTAATTCTGCCATTATGGACCTGGCAGACACTAGCCATGGCTCCACCTTGTAAATGTTCAGACAAGAAGTAGTATGTGCCAGCAAAAGGGGCTGAGTTCCTATTCACTCGCTGTAGTCCAAACTCACTGGTTGTGGAAGCCATTAATCAAAGGGGGAAAACAACACTTGGCTCGTACCACTCCTTATGACAAAGACCAGAAACACCTTGACCTGTTTGGTAGAAAGGCTTATTCCTCAGCGACTCTTCAGTTACGCATGGCTAACTACTCTGTGCTATTAGCAAATACACACTCAACATTTTTGTGCAGATGTCTATTTATTGAGCATCTCCCAACAGACAAAAAAGAACAATACAAAGCGAGCATCCCAAAAGGTTCCCTGATTGCCAGGAGTACCTTGCAGGCATCACTGGATTCTGCGACACAGCGGCTCGCTCCATCGTTACATCAGTAGTCATGCGGAGGGCCTCTTTGCTCCACCGTTCCATCTTCCCCAAGGAAATCCAGGCCATGACCAAGGACTTACCTTTTGAGGGATAGAAACTCTTTGTGGACACCACGGATGAAGCCTTGCATATGCTCAAGGACTCCTGTGACACATTGAGAACCTTGGGAATTCACATATCTGATTACAAAGAAACATTTTACATCCAGCGCTTCCATACTGCTCTGTATACCCAGCCACAGAGGCAGTATTACCAATGTCTCAAATGTCAGCCAAGACGACAACAGACATCAGGGAAATCCACCACATCCCAACCATCAACTTCTAGACAGGCATTTTGAAATGTTGGTCAAGGACATGAGAGCCCCTCAGATTCCATTGCCATAACCATCTCCCATTCCAGTCCATTTGGAGACCGCCTAACACCTTTCTCTCTGGTCTGGGCAACCATTACATCGGACAAATGGATTCTGGAAATTATACGCAAGGGCTTTTCCATCCCCTTCACCTCTATTCCACCATCCCACCCCCCTTCCTCCCTCTTCAGTGACCCTTCTCACAAGCGCCTAATACAGCAGGAAACAAGTTACCTCCTGCAACTCGGTGCCGTAGAACCTGTACCTCCCAGACAAAAGGAGGACTGGGTTTTATTCGCACTATTTCCTCACCCAAAAGAAAATGGGCGGTTGGAGGCCCATACTGGACTTGCACAAGCTAAATGTGTTTATTGGAACTCAGCGTTTCAAGATGGTTACCCTTGCAACCATAATCCCAGCACTGGAGAAGGGAGATTGGCTCTCGGTCCTCAACTTCCAGGATGTTTATTGCCATGTTGCCATACATCCTGCACACACAAGTTTCCTTTGTTTCACATTAGTCAACATACATTTCCAGTACAAAGTGCTCCCGTTTGGACTTTCCATGGCCTGGCAAGCTTTCTCCAAAGTCCCAGCTGTGATCGCAGCCCATCTTTGCAGACAGGGTAATTATATTCCCCTACCTGGATGATTGCCTGTTGAAAGTTTCTACCTACCAACATGTGGTGGACACTTTGTCACTCACTGCAAATCTGTTCAGAAGACTAGGCCTATAAATCAATGTTCTAATATCCACCCTAATTCTGACTCAACAGTTAGAATTCACGGGTGCCTGCCTGGACTGCACAACAGTATTAGCAAGTCTACCCCAACAACACTTCCTGACATTAACGAACCTCATAGCAACCATACAAAACAGCCCGTAGACATCCGCCAGGTTATACCTCCAACTTCTAGGACACATGTCAGCAACCACATTTGACATGGAACATGCACAACTTCACATGAGGCATTTTCCGTTATGGCTCTGTACAGTATACATTCCTCACAGACATTCCATTCATAAATGACTGACCATGCCCACCACGATAAGAACATACATAAGTAAGGCTGTAGTGGGTCAGACCAAAGGTCCATCTAGCCCAGTATCCTGTCTGCCAACAGTGGCCAATGCCAGGTGCCCCAGAGTGAGTGAACCTAACAGGTGCGGATTAAGTGATCTCTCTTCTGCCATCCATCACTCCCCTCTGACGGAGGCTAGGGACGCCATTCCTTACCCAGCTTGGCTAATAGCCATTAATGGACTTAACCTCCATGAATTTATCCAGTTCTCTTTTAAACCCTGTTATAGTCTTAGCCTTCACAGCCTCCTCAGGCAAGGGGTTCCACAGGTTGAGTGTGCGCTGTGTGAAGAAGAACTTCCTTTTATTTGTTTTAAACCTGCTGCCCACTAATTTCACTAGGTGGCCCCTAGTTCTTCTATTAGGGGAACAAGTAAATAACTTATTCACTTCCTCCACACCACTCATAATTTTATATACCTCTACCATATCCCCCCTTAGTCTCCTCTTTTCCAAGCCAAAAAGTCTTAGCCTCTTTAATCTCTCCCCATATGGGACCCGTTCCAAACCACTAATCATTTTAGTTGCCCTTCTCTGAACCTTTTCTAATGCCAGTATATCCTTTTTGAGATGAGACCACCACATTTGTATACAGTATTCAAGATGTGGGTGCACCATGGATTTGTATAAGGGCAATAAGATATTCTTCGTCTTATTCTCTATCCCTTTTTTTAATGATTCCTAACATCCTGTTTGCTTTTCTGACTGCCGCTGCACACTGCATGGACGTCTTCAGATTGTTTACAGAAGAGAAGACTGAGGGGAGATTTGATAGCTGCTTTCAACCACCTGAAAGGGAGTTCCAGAGAGGATGGATCTAGATCAGCATTTCCCAAACTGTGTTCTACAGAATACTGGTGTTCTGCACAATGTGAATATGTGTTCCATGAAAGAATCGTAATTTTTAAAAAAGGGTCTTTACATTTTTTTAAATTTGGCATATTTGAAGCCTAGTTTACAACTCTCTTTGAATGACTATAATTTATAAAATAAAATGTATTTGAGCATAAATAATGCAATTTTTTATTTGGAAACCAAACGACTACAAAATAATATTATAAGTGTTCTGTAAATATATACCAGGCTAAAAAGTGCTCCGTGGTCAAAAAAGTTTGGGAAACACTGCTCTAGACTGTTCTCAGTGGTAGCAGGTGACAGAACAAGGAATAATAGTCTCAAGTTGCAGTGGGGAAAGTTTGCTCGATCTGCTGGAAATACACACTGTTGACTCATATCCAGCTTCTCATCCACTGTAAACCCTAGGTCCTTTTCTGCAGAACTGCTGCCTAGCCATTCGGTCCCTAGTCTGTAGCAGTGCATGGGATTCTTCCATCCTAACTGCAGGACTCTGCACTTGTTCTTGTTGAACCTCATCAGATTTCTTTTGGCCCAATCCTCTAATTTGTCTAGGTCCCTCTGTATCCGGTCCCTACTCTCCAGCGTATCTACCACTCCTCCCAGTTTAGTGTCACCTGAAAAGTTGCTGAGGGTGCAGTCCACGCCATCCTCCAGATCATTAATGAAGATATTGAACAAAACGAGCTCCAGGACCGACCCTTGAGGCACTCCGCTTGATACCGGCTGTCAACTAGATGTGGAGCCATTGATCACGACCTGTTCAGCCTGACGATCTAGTGAACTTTCTGTCCACCTTATCGTCCATTCGTCGATGGAACTTACCATTGAAACATCTTCTCTCTCTTCAGAGAGTGATCCCTTAGCCTTTGTTAGAGTTGATTAGTTGTTGTCAGCCTGTTACTATTCTTTGTTGTTGGACACTTAGAGTGATTAGGTGCTCGGAGGCTTCCAACACCCGCTCCAGGTTGTGGGGCATGCTGCAGGCCCATGGGTTTAAGGCTTGCACCACGTGCTGCAAGCCCATGCCTGTTAGTGATCCCCATGACTCCTGCTTACGGTGCCTGAGGGAAGCACATCAGACTGAACGGTGTCAGATCTGCAAAGCTTTCAAGTCTGGGACAAAGAAAGAGACTTTCATCTCAAGCAGTTGTTGATGGAGGCTGCCCTGCAGCCATAGGGACAGGAATGCCAAACCTCTGCACCAGCCTTCTTGGTGCGCAGTGTTCCCGAATCATCCAGAGACCCGGTGCCGGCCAAGCACCGAAGACCAACAGTCCCGGAGTGCCAGAGTAGGCCCCGGCACTGATCATCCTCCCCAGTGCGGCCTAAAATGCAACCCAAGCATGCGTGCGGATGCTTTCCTCACAAGAAGCCATCGTCATCCAAGGGCCCAAACACTGCGCCGAGCGGGACTCTTGCGGCACCAGCGCCAATGCCAGTAGCACCAGTGCCGCAGGACTAGCGGGGCTTAGTGAGGACGACGGGCTCAAGGACATAATGGACTAGCCCTCCCTGCCGGACACCTCTGAGGCCACGAAGAACCTCACTGAGCTGTCAGTGGTGAGCCCCCTGCCATCTAGGAAGAAGTCTCCGGCACCAGCAGTCAGGGTGCCATCAAGGGGAAAGCCGGCTATGGTGCACCGGTCGAGGTCACCATTCCAGTGTCATTCCTGGTTGAGTTCCGCGTCACTAGACTCCCAATTGCCTTTCACCCAAAGGGGAGGTCTCGGTACTAGAGGGAGGACGACGCATAGGCTTGTCGGAGGGAGTGTGCAGCTCTCCGGCACCACCACTAGACCAGCCACAAGGAGAAGTGAGACTGTCGTTGCCGGAGTCCAGCCGTTGACGCCAGTCTCGGTCCAGAGAGTGCTGGTACCAATCCCGATCCTGCTTGGCCCAGAGCCGCTCCTAGTTTTCTCGACGGCACTGCCTTGGCCCTCGTGCTCCATGTCACCAGAGTCCGGCATTGACTCAGACCGCTACAGTTACCCATGTAGGGTGCCGAACAACAGGGAGGCCCAGGTGGGGTGACATCCCCAATGGGGGCTGCCAGGCCACTGGCCTTTATGGACCCTCTGGGCCTACTATTAGCGGGAAGGGGCCCCCTCCAGAGCTAGCTACTCAGTGCAGTGGGCCCAGTCACAACACCGATGCCCTTCTGTGCGGGAGGCCACGGTGTCTAGATTGTCCATGTCCCTGACAGGGGAAGTATTGGCAAGGCCGGCACCGAGTCCGGTACCGTCCCAGGGACACTTGCCCCACACCGAGCAGGAAGCCCCTCCCACTGGGGAGGAGGAGCAGGATGAACAGCAAGGGGACATGGATCAGCTACTGACTTCCTCATCATTCCCAGATGAAGCGGTGGTGGGCACGGCAGTGTCCGGTCCTCCACCAGTCGACCACAGGGCTCACCAAGAGCTCTTGCGCAGGGTTGTGCACAATTTGGGGATGCAGGACGAGGAGACGGTAGAGCAGGAGGACCCCCTGGTGGACATCTTGAGTCCACAAGATCCGTCTGGAATAGCGCTCTTGCTCATCAAGACCATACAGTCAAACTATAAGACCATATGGCAAACCCCGGCCTCTAGTGCCCCTACAGCCATGAGGTTACGAGTTCTTGTTCTCTCATCTTTCACCGTGCTCCCTGGTGGTCTTGGTGGTGAACGAGAGAGATCACCATGGGCAGCAGGCCCTGACCCCAAAGGCCACAGAGGCAAAGCGCCTGGACCTGTTTGGCAGGAAGATGTACTCTTCCGGGGGTCTTCAGTTGAGGACAGACAATCAACAGGCAGAACTTCAATTCCTGGGCAGCGGTGGGGCAGTTTAAGGAAAGCAAGGTTCCCAGCAGGAGTTCACGGCCCTAGTGGGTGAGAGGAAGGCAGTAGCAAAGATCTCCCTGCAAGCATCCCTCGACTCGGCGGATGCTGCTGCCAGGACAATTGCATCTGGGGTGGCCATGCTGCGCTCTGCCTGGCTCCAGGAGTCAGGCCTGCTGCCAGAGGTCCAAAATACTTTGCAGGACCTCCCATTTGATGGGACTGCTCTGTTCTCTGACGAGATGGATGCCTGGCTGCACAGTCTTAAGGACTCACGGGCCACCCTCAAGCCACTGGGTTTGCACACACCGGCGACTCAGAGGAAACCCTTTAAGCCCCAGCCTCCCCCTCAGTGTCAGTACCAGCCCCGCCCCAGACCTGAGTCCTACCGCCGACAAGGCAGAGATAATAGATGGTGGCGCAATAACAACAACAATGAATCCAGCCAAGGTCAGGGCCAAGGCAAATCCCAGCCTGGCAGCAAGCCAGGCTTTTGAAGGTATGCTCGAGGGCAGCGTGCCGGACCAACCACTGGATCCATCCCTATTTCCTGAACCGCCTGTCCCACTTCTCCCATGCGTGGTCCACTATTACATCACAGTGCTGGATATTGCGCATGGTGCGAAGCAGGTAAATGCTTCAATTATGCTCCCTCCCCCGCCTTCCCCGTCCCTCTTCAGGGACCCTTCTCACGGGCATCTCCTGGTACAGGAGGTTAACTCGCTCCTAGAGGTGGGGACAGTAGAGATAGTGCCACAGTGACTAAGAGGGAAAGGGTTCTACTCCCGTTACTTTCTAATCCACAAAGCCAAGGGGGGCCTTCGTCCCATCCTAGACCTTCACAGGCTCAATAAGTTTCTAGTCAAGGCACAGTTTCGCATGGTCTCCTTGGGTATTATCATCCCTTCCCTAGATCCGTGATTGTTTGATTGTTTGTTTGACAAGGGTGAATTAGGAGTGCTTTATTCCAGGTGGGCCTCGAGTGGGCCTGACTGTTATAAAAAGTCAGTCAGGAGCGAACCACCTGAGCTGTGAAAAGCAGAGGCTAACAGAGGGAGTTTGCCTGGGAGTTCGCCTGGAGAGAGCTCACTGAGGCTTTCATCTTGCAGGCTTCTGAGATAACTGGCTCTGTGGATGAAGGGAAAGCAGTGGATGTGCTATTCCTTGACTTTAGCAAAGCTTTTGATACAGTCTCCCACAGTATTCTTGCCAGCAAGTTAAAGTATGGGCTGGATGAATGGACCATAAAGTGGAGAGAAAGCTGGCTGGATCATCGAGCTCAACGGGTCGTGATGAATGGCTCCATGTCTAGTTGGCAGCCGATATCAAAGGAAGTGCCCCAACCGTCAGTCCTGGGACAGGTTTTATTCAATATCTTCATCAACGATCTGGAGGATGGCGTGGACTGCAGATGACACTAACCTGGGAGGAGTGGTAGATACGCTGGAGGGTATGGATAGGATACAGAGGGACCTAGACAAATTAGAGGATTGGGCCAAAAGAAATCTGAAGAAGTTCAACAAGGACAAGTGCGGAGTCCTGCAGTTAGGATGGAAGAATCCCATGCACTGCTACAGACTGGGGACTGCATGGCTAGGCAGCAGTTCTGCAGAAAAGGACCTAGGGGTTACAGTGGATGAGAAGCTGGATATGAGTCAACAGTGTGCTCTTGTTGCCAAGAAGGCTAACGGCATTTTGGGCTGTGTAAGTAGGGGCATTGCCAGCAGATCGAGGGATGTGATCGTTCCCCTCTATTCGACATGGGTGAGGCCTCATCTGGAGTACTGTGTCCAGTTTTGGGCCCCACACTACAAGAAGGATGTGGAAAAATTGGAAAGAGTCCAGAGGAGGGCAACAACAATGATTAGGGGCCTGGATTACATGAGTTATGAGGAGAGGCTGAGGGAACTGGGATTGTTTAGTCTCCAGAAGAGAAGACTGAGGGGGGATTTGAAAGCTGCTTTCAACTACCTGAAAGGGGCTTCTAAAGAGGATGGATCTAGACTGTTCTCAGTGCTACCTGATGACAGAACAAGGAGTAATGGTCTCAAGTTGCAGTGGGGAAGGTTTAGGTTGGGTATTAGGAAACACTGTGTCACTAGGAGGGCGGTGAAGCACTGGAATGGGTTACCTAGGGAGGTGGTAGAATCTCCTTCCTTAGAGGTTTTTAAGGTCAGGCTTGACCAAGCCCTGGCTGGGATGATTTAGTTGGGGTTGGTTCTGCTTTGAGCAGGGGGTTGGGCTAGATGCTTCCTGAGGTCCCTTCCAACCCTGATATTCTATGATCTGGGAGACTGGTACGCTGCCCTCGATATGAAAGATGTGTACTTTCATATCGCTATCTACACCGCTCACTGAAGTTTCCTAAGGTTAATGGTAAACCAGGAGCATTACCAGTTTGCGGGTTCTCCCGTTCGACCTAGCCGCAGCCCCATGGGTGTTCACAAAATGCATGGCGGTGGTGGCGGAGGATTCGGGTTTACCCGTACCTCAACGACTGGCTCCTGGCAGGTCAGTCCAAGGCGGAAGTTTGGGACCACGTGGCAATAGCCCTGAGAATGTCCCGCAAGCTGGGGCTCTTGGTGAGTGTCCCCAGGTCCACCCTGATCCCAACGCAAAGGGTGGAATTCATAGGCGCAGTCCCAGACACCGTGCAGGCCAGGGTGAGCCTCCCAGAGTCTCGATTCCAGGCCAATCAGAGGGCAGTGGACTCCCTGCGCCAGTTCCCCACTACGACCGCCAGGCACTGCTTGCAGCTGCTAGGTCACGTAGCAGCGTCCACATACGTGGTCGAGCATGCCAGACTGAGGCTCAGAACCTTGCAGGGCTGGCTTGCCAGGGTACACTGCCCAAACAGGGACCCCCTGGGCTTGACAGTGACAGCCTGGGGGAGGTGCTGGACTCCCAGGGGTGGTGGCAATCCCAGTCGGTGGTCTGCGGGTGCATCCCCTTTACCGCACCGCAACCGGACCTGACACTGGTGATGGACGCATCAGACCTTGGTTGGGGGGGCTCACCTGGGGGAGCTCAGGACGCAGGGCCTGTGGGCCAGTGCAGAGTGGTCGCTCCATATCAACGTAAAGGAGCGGAGAGCGGTTCATCTAGCCGGCCAGACGTTTCACGCCACTGCGTGGTCACGGTGTGACTGTTCTGACAGACCACACCATCACCGTGTTCTATATAAAGAAGCAAGGCGGAGCCCATACCTCGCTGCTCTGCCACGAGGCTCTCCTCCTCTGGGACTTTTGCATAGCCCATGCTATTCACCTTGAGGCATTGTACCTCCTGGGGGTACAGAACAAGCTGGCAGACCACCTCAGCAGGTCGTACCATGTGGATGCTCGGGGGGACGTCGTGCATTCACTCTTCCGCAGGTGGGGGTTTCCCTGGTTAGATCTGTTCGCCACCAGGAACAACGCCCAATGCCCCTGTTCTTTTTGTTCTGGGGCACAGTCCGGGCTCACTCGCCAACGTGTTCACGATCCCATGGGAAGGGGGCTTGATGTAAGCCTTTCCCCCACTTCCCCTGGTGCCCAGGGTTCTTCTCAAGGTGCAGAGGGCCAGGGTGATGATAATTCGCATTGCCCCAGCTTGAGCCCATCAGCACTGGTACACCATGCTCCTCGAGCTGTCGGTGGAGGCCCCAGTAACCCTGCTCTTGCACTGGGACCTCATCATGCAGGATGGTGGGTGGCTTTTCCACCCCAACCTGCAGTCGTTGCACCTGACGACGTGGAAGCTCTGTGGCTAAACGCCGTGGAGAGCCAATGCTCCTACCCAGTACAGCAGGTTCTGCTCGGCAGTAGGAAACCCTCCTCCAGGGCTACCTACCTGGCCAAGTGGAAAAGGTTCTCCTGTTAGTGTGAGCCTTGACAGGTGCAACCACATCAGGCCCCAGTGCTGACCAACTTGGAGTATCTCCTGCACCTTAAGGAGCAGGGCCTGGCCCCGTCCTCACTCAAGGTACATCTGGCGGCCATTTCGGCCTTCCATCCAGGGGTTTCGGGGTGCTCAGTGTTTTCCCACCCAATGGTGGGACGGTTCCTCAAGGGGCTGGAGAGGCTGTTCCTTTACTCCCGCCCCCTGGTCCCTCCCTGGAACCTTAACCTGGTCCTCTCGAAACTCATGGGACCCCGTTTGAGCCCCTTGCTACCTGCTTCCTCCTCCACCTATCATGAAAGATGGCGTTCCTGGTGGCCATTACCTCAGCCAGGAGGGTGTCCGAGCTGAGAGCATTCACCTCGGAGCCCCTGTATATAGTGTCTCTCAAAGATAAGGTGCAGCTTTGGCCGCACCCCAAGTTCCTCCCAAAGGTGGTATCTCAATTCCATTTGGGTCAGGACATCTGTCTGCCGGTGTTTTTTCCCATACGCCATTCGGACCCGAGTCATCAAAGCCAGCATACGCTGGTCGTCCGTTGAGCGTTGGCATTCTACTTGGAGCGCACCAAGCCCTTCTGTAAATCCACACAGTTGTTCATGGCTGTAGCGGAGAGGATGAAAGGCCTCCCAGTGTCAGCACAGCGCATCTCGTCATGGATCCTGGAATGTATCCGGACGCGTTACGAGCTCGCTGGTGTTCCGGCCCCGGTGATCACGGCCCACTTGACCAGGGCACAAGCAACTTCTACAGCGTTCCTGGCACAGGTCCCAGTCCAGGAGATCTGCAGAACAGCCACCTGGTGCTCGGTGCATACCTTCACGACCCACTACGCGGTCAAGCAGCAGGCCAGAGAGGACGCAGCAGTCGGCAGAGTGGTCCTGCAGTCCCTTGTCCTGTGACTCCTACCCTCCTCCAGAGGTAAGCTTGTGATTCACCTAATGTGGAATAAACGTGAACAAGCACTCGAAGAAGAAAGAACGGTTACTTACCTTCTCGTAACTGTTGTTCTTTGAGATGTGTTGTTCACATCCATTCCACCACTCGCCGTCTTTCCCTTCTTTCGGAATAGCCGGCAAGAAGGACCTGGAGAGGGTCAGGCCAGCAGGTGTATATACAGGCGACGCGGCGGTGGGGAGGCTGCCGGCCCGACAGGAGCCGCTAAGGGAAAAAGTTTCCGACACTCCTGCATGCAGTGCACGCGCACCTAATGTGAAATGGACCTGAACAACACATCTTGAAGAACGTCAGTTCTTACGAGACGGTAAGTAACTGTTCTTTAATCAGGCATGACTTGCCCTTGGTGAATCCATGTTGACTATTCCTAATCATTTTCTTTACCTTTTAAGTGCTTCAGAACTGATTCCTTGAGGACCTGCTCTATGATTTTTCCAGGGACTGAGGTGAGGCTGACTGGCCTGTAGTTCCCCGAGTTCTATTTCTTCCCCCTTTTTAAAGATGGGCACTAGATTTGCCTTTTTCCAGTCATCCGGGACCTCCCCCGATTGCCGTGAGTTTTCAAAGAGAATGGCCAATGGCTCTGCAGTCACTTCCGCCAACTGCTTTAGCACCCTTGGATGCAGCTCATCCAGCCCCATGGACTTGTGCTCGTCCAGTTTTTCTAAAAAGTCCCGAATCACTTCTTTCTTCACACAGGGCTGGTCACCTCCTCCCCATGCTCTGCTGCCCAGAGCAGTAGTCTGGGAGCTGACCTTGTTCGTAAAGACAGAGGCAAAAAAAGCATTGAGTACATTTGCTTTTTCCACATCCTCTGTCACTAGATCGCCTCCCTCATTCAGTAAGGGGCCCACACTTTCCTTGACTTTCTTTTTGTTGCTAACATACCTGAAGAAACCCTTCTTGTTACACTTAACATCCCTTGCTAGCTGCAACTTCAAGTGTGATTTGGCCTCCCTGATTTCACTCCTGCAGGCCTGAGCAATATTTTTATATTCCTCCCTGGTCATTTGCCCAATCTTCCACTTCTTGTAAGCTTCTTTTTTGCATTTAAGATCAGCAAGGATTTCACTGTTAAGCGAAGTTGGTCGCCTGCCATATTTACTATTCTTTCTACATATCGGGATGGTTTGTTTCTGCAACCTAAATAAGGATTCTTTAATCATTAATTTTTTAATATTTAAGTCTCAATAAGGATTCTTGTCATCTACCACCGGTATCAAATCAAGGAGTTTTGCATTGTCAAATGTGGCTTTACACCAAGTTCAGACTGTATCTGCTCATTAAAGGAGCAGGGAGTGCTAACCTCCCCTGTAACAGAACTCTGGATCTCTGGCTCCAAAGCACTAACTCCGTAGCACTCCTTAGAGATGACTTTCTGCACTAACCCTCAGCCACTGCACAGTAAAGTGATCACATGCATTGTGAGCAGGCCAGAGAATTTCAGCCAGCAGAGGTCAGCAGTGACGTGCATGTGCGCACATATACACACTCACTCAGCATGGAATTGCATTCCACTGCTATCCCTACTGTCGCTTTCACGAATGAACAGGCGTCTTCATTCCCTTCCCCTATAACTGTTAGACAATGGTGTTAAGGTCGGTCTTTGGTTGTGGTGAGAGGATGGCCAGCTCAGCCCTTTCCCCTGCCAAGGCGGAAGCATTGGTAGGTCGTGCCTTTGGAATGAGCCTTTCAAAATCTGAGCCCCTGCCTCTAAAAGGGTATCAAATATGATGATGTTTTTGTTTTGTCTCCTCTTTCACTGTGCATCAGTTGTTGTTGTTGTCTTAGCTGCAGTCCTTTGCCCCAGAGGTGGCTGCATCTCAGGGGCGAATAGAGTGACAGCAGCACAGCTTGATTGACAGCAGCTTCAGTGTGTAAAGCACTATACAAGTCTCTGTAACCCTTGGTCCAGCGCCAAGAACAGCTATTAATTTGAGAAAACCATCTGAAAAACATTGGCTATTGTGGTGACATGTCATAGCTAAGAATCAGCCTAAGAGCAAATTGTAACAGCAAGAGGATCGAAGAAGAGAATGACAGCGGGTGGAACACCAGATATTGGGAATCCTCTGTCTCTCTTTTTGAGCCAGAATACACAGAATTCCTTTCTTAGGGGAACTGACACCACTGAATATATGATATAAAATAGGTTAGCTGAGCAAATAAGAAAGATAAGATTGATTTACAGCCTGGGGAATTGTTTAATGATTTTCTTTGGGACTTGTGTTCCTAAATCTCGCAGGTGCTTTTGAAGCTCCCTCACTCTACAGTCCTTTGGATCAGCTACCCATAGAGACACTGGAGGGAAATCAGAGTCCTGTGGCTCCTGAGTTACAAACTGGACAAAGTTGAAGTTTGTGGTCAAGAAGAGGCAGGGTCGGCTAACCAGCTTGGTTAGCAGAAGAGAGAGCACAGGAGGTGCTGGGATTAATGGGAAGTGAACCCTTGGAAATGTTTACAGCAGTGACTTGAAAGCTGGGATGTATTAGATGGAGAGGAAAGGAAAGCTCAGGAAATGTGTTGTCTAGAAAGGTTTTGACAGAGTTTGTTTAGCTAAGCAGACACTGCACTCCAGTGTCCATACTGGTCTGGAAGAGAGAGCTGGTAATCTCTGGGGCAAGGACACAAGACCTGGGTCTGGGCACGCTCAGGGATGGAGGGGTGAGATTGACTTCCATCTTCCAAAGATTCGGGCAGGATCACGTGGTGAGACAAACCTGATATGAACAAAGGATAAATCTCTGCTCAAGGGAGCACTGGGTGTAAATAAGGAGCCAGCAAATTGCTTCATACACAGATTAGCTACCACGAACAACTACCAAGAGTAGCTAACACCCTATGTTATCCTACCCAGCCCTGCCAAGAAAGAGGCAAACGCTGGTGTTCTCCAAGCCCTGTCTCGCCCCAGCAGGGGACCCTCTCCCTGCGAGTTCTCTTGTGTAGGGACCGGTATTTTAGGAAATAAAGTGTGTTCCTGCCTCAGGCAGTGCCTTTTTAATAAGCTCCAGGATGCTTTTCCGGCTCACAGTTATTGCACACTATCTGTGGGAGCCGTGCCGAAGAGGAGGGTAGGACTGCGTGGGCAGGGAGTGCTTTTCTGCACAGCAACAGTGAACCAGTTCCAGCTGGCAAGAGAACCCAGGAGCTCTGGCTCCAAGTCTATGCCGTTCCACCCAGCAAAATCCTCCCTTCCCAGCCTATTGTCCTCTTTAGAAGGGTCAGGGTTTCAGAATGTTTTTTGTTACAATAAAATGCTGTAACTTGTTTTCTCTCTGAGTCAGTGCCCTTGAGTGTCATAAAAACACAAATCTCAAGAAATTTCACTTAGAAAAGCACCTACAGAACAGGTGTTAGGACTTCGCAGAAAGGAGAGGAGGAGGGCTGGCTAGGAGCTGGGCTATTGACTATTTGAAGAGCCCTTAATAAAGGAACTGGCCTAGCCTACTCGAATGGTTCCAAAGGATGGAGTGGAATAAGTAGGCCAATTCCACGGAAATGGTCTCGGATACAGAGAGTCCCTTCACAACTCATTTGAGAATCGGGGTTGGATGATAGCATGGCTATCAGATTCTTTATGGCCTGTGAGCTTGTGATGTGATCTTGGATTTCTGAGGCCAGGCACTGCTGGAACGCTGTGGGAAACCTCCGGCCAGGGGTCAGATCGGGGTGGTAATCTCCTTTTCTGTCACTCACGACATCAGAGATGAGATTATGGATGCAGCCACTGGGAAAAATGCTGGGTTGTCAGGTTGTTGTGGGCAGGCTCAATGGAATCTCTGCCTCTAGGGAAATCACAGAAGTTATGAAAAGTTACATCAGTTATTCAGGAATAAGGCTTCGTGTTTGTCAAGGAAGTCACTGATTCTGTGACTTTCTGTGACTTCTGCAGTGGCCCGTGTGGCTGGTCCAGGAGCTGCCTGAGCTGCTCTCGCCCCCCCCCCCCCCAGCAGCTGGAGTTTTCAGGGGGGCTGGGGGTTGGTGCAGGGCACTACTTATCTGGGGGGTCCTCCCCAGTACGATGACAGGAACTCCCCACCCTCAGCTTCTAGCTCCAGGTGCTGCCTCTGTCCACATGCACCGGCCCCGCAACTCTCATTGGCCACAGTTCCCAGCCCAGAAAAGGACCTAGGGGTTACAGTGGATGAGAAGCTGGATATGAGTCAACAGTGTGCCCTTGTTGCCAAGAAGGTAACAGCATTTTGGGCTGTATAAGTAGGGACATTGTCAGCAGATCGAGGGATGTGATCATTCCCCTCTATTGAACATTGGTAAGGCCTCATCTGGAGTACTGTGTCCAGCTTTGGGCCCCACACTACAAGAAGGATGTGGAAAAATTGGAAAGAGTCCATTGGAGGGCAACAACGATTAGGGGCCTGGAGCACATGACTTATAAGGAGAGGCTGAGGGAACTGAGATTATTTAGTCTCCAGAAGAGAAGACTGAGGGGAGATTTGATAGCTACAGAAATGGGGCTGGAGCGGAGCAGAGGCAGCATTGCACAGACAATCCAGGAAGTTTTTGGAAAGCGTAGGGGACAATTTCTTAGTGCAAGTGCTGGAGGAACCAACTAGGGGCAGAGCTGTTCTTGACCTGCTGCGCACAAACCAGGAAGAATTAGTAGGGGAAGCAAAAGTGAATGGGAACCTGGGAGGCAGTGACCATGAGATGGTCAAGTTCAGGATCCTGACACAGAGAAGAAAGGAGAGCAGCAGAATATGGACCCTGGACTTCAGAAAAGCAGACTGAGTCTGGGAGAATAACATGAAGGGGAAAGGAGTCCGGGATTGCTGGCTGTATTTTAAAGAATCCTTATTGAGTTCTGCTGCGATCCTATGTGCCGGTTGCAAAACCAGGCTGAGCAGCCAATCGGTGCTGTCGGGTGAGTGCAGGCCAGGCTTACTCTCCAGCCCTGCCTGGGCTTCCTTTCCTCGTTGGGGTGGGCCTGCTGTCCAACTCCCTCAGCCTTTCCCCGCTCCCACTGCCTTGGGCAGCACCCAAAATAAAACAACTTTCACAGGGCTCTGGCAATACCCCTCCTGTTCTAGCCCACGCCAGCTGAGAACCTGGCCCTATGATTTCAGGATTGTACAGACCCAGCCCAGAAAGCAAACCAAGGACTTTGGTTGCGAGTGTTTGCTTAGTGCCCAAGGAGGAGATAAGAACCTCGGGTCAAAGAGCCTGTTTGCAGGGATGTGAAGGGAAAAAAGAGCTGCTGGTAAAGAGGTGAGCTCTTTGGGACGGTGGCCCCATATCTTTGTTTTGTGTTTGTACAGTGCCTAACACAGGGCTCCATGCCTGGGGCTCCTAGGCACAACCATAAGGCAGATGGTGAGAATAATCCCAAAAGTTGGTGGGAGTCTAGTGGTGGAACAGATTAGGGCTAGGCTACACTAGTAAGGCTTTGTCAACACAGCTATATTAGTATAGCTATTCCAGCTGAGGCCTCAATGGAGACCCAGATTATACCAGTGTGAAATGGTGTAGGACAGAGGCTCGCAAAGATTTTCCCTGCATGACCTGACTTTCAGATACAGCACTTCCTGTGACCCTGAACAGTCTGGAGGACATCAGTTTGTCCTCCACACACTTGAGAGGGCTGTGACCCAATTGCTGATGTAGTGTCCCCACTTGGGTCATGACCCACAGTTTGGGAACCACTGGCGTAGGGAAACCACCTCCCCAAATAACATCAGCAAAAGGACTCGTTTCCCGGTATGGACCGTGCACTTCAGAAAAGCAGACTTTGAGTCCCTCAGGGAACTGATGGGCCAGATCCCCTGGGAGAATAACATGAAGGGCAAAGGAGTCCAGGAGAGCTGGCTGTATTTTAAAGAATCCTTATTGAGGTTGCAGGAACAAACCATCCCAGTGTGTGGAAAGAATAGTAAATATGGCAGGTGACCAGCTTGGCTTACCAGTGAAATCCTTGCTGATCTTAAATGCAAAAAAGAAGCTTACAAGAAGTGGAAGATTGGACAAATCACCAGGGAGGAATATAAAAATATTGCTCAGGCCTGCAGGAGTGAAATCAGGGAGGTCAAATCACACTTGGAGTTGCAGCTAGCAAGGGATGTTAAGTGTAACAGGAAGGGTTTCTTCAGGTATGTCAGCAACAAGAAGAAAGTCAAGGAACGTGTGGGCCCCTTTCTGAATGAGGGAGGCAACCTAGTGACAGAGGATGTGGAGAAAGCAAATGTACTCAATGCTTTTTTTGCCTCTGTCTTCACGAACAAGGTCAGTTCCCAGACTACTGCCCTGGACAGCAGAGCATGGGGAGGAGGTGACCAGCCCTCTGGAGAAAGAAGTGGTTCAGGACTACTTAGAAAAGCTGGACGAGCACAAGTCCATGGGGCTGGATGCGCTGCATCCGAGGGTGCTAAAGGAGTTGGTGGATGCGATTGCAGAGCCATTGGCCATGAAAGCTCTGAAAACTCATGGCAATCGGGGGAGGTGCCAGATGACTGGAAAAAGGCTAATGTAGTGCCCATCTTTAAAAAAGGGAAGGAGGAGGATCTGGGGAACTACAGGCCAGTCAGCCTCACCTCAGTCCCTGGGAAAATCCTGGAGCAGGACCTCAAGGAATCAATTCTGAAGCCCTTAGAGGAGAGGAAAGTGATCAGGACCAGTCAGCATGGATTCACCAAGGGCAAGTCATACCTGACTAACCTAATTGCCTCCTATGGTCAGATGACTGGCTCTGTGGATGAGGAGAAAACAGTGGACGTGTTATTACTTGACTTTAGCAAAGCTTTTGATACGGTCTCCCACAGTATTCTTGCCAGCAAGTTAAAGAAGTATGGGCTGGATGAATGGACCATAAGGTGGAGAGAAAGCTGGCTGGATCGTCGAGCTCAAGGGCTTGTGATGAATGGCTCCATGTTTAGTTGGCAGCCGATATCAAAGGGAGTGCCCCAAGGGTCAGTCCTGGAGTCGGTTCTGGGGCCGGTTTTATTTAATATCTTTATCAATGATCTGGAGGATGGTGTAGATGGTACCCTCAGCAAGTTTGCAGATGACACTAAACTGGGAGGAGTGGTAGATACACTGGAGGGTAGGGACAGGATACAGAGGGACCTAGACAAATTAGAGGATTGGGCCAAAAGAAATCTGATGAGTTTTAACAAGGATGAGTGCAGAGTCCTACACTTAGGATGGAAGAATCCCATACACTGCTACAGACTAGGGACCGAATGGCTTGGCAGCAGTTCTGCAGAAAAGGACCTAGGGTTTACAGTAGATGAGAAGCTGTATATGAGTCAACAGTTTGCCCTTGTTGCCAAGAAGGCTAATGGCATTATGGGCTGTATAAGTAGGGACATTGCCAGCAGATCGAGGGACGTGATCGTTCCCCTCTATTCGACATGGGTGAGGCCTCATCTGGAGTACTGTGTCCAGTTTTGGGCCCCACACTACAAGAAAGATATGCACAAATTGGAAAGAGTCCAGAAGAGGGCAACAAAAGTGATTAGGGGGCTGGAGCACGAGTTACGAGGAGAGGCTGAGAGAACTAGCATTGTTTAGTCTGCAGAAGAGAAGAATGGGAGGAGATTTGATAGCTGCTTTCAATTACCTGAAAGGGGGTTCCAAAGAGGATGGATCTAGACTGTTCTCACTGGTACCAGATGACAGAACAAGGAGTAATGGTCTCAAGTTGCAGTGGGGGAGGTCTAGGTTGTATATTAGGAAAAACTTTTTCAGGAGGAGTGTGGTGAAGCACTGGAATGGGTTTCCTAGGGAGGTGGTGGAATCTCCTTCCTTAGAGGTTTTTAAGGTCAGGCTTGACCAAGCCCTGGCTGGGATGATTTAGGTGGGGGTTGGTCCTGGTTTGAGCAGGGGCTTGGGCTAGATGCCTCCTGAGGTCCCTTTCAACCCTGATATTCTATGAATCAGAGAGGTAGCCGTGTTAGTCTGGAATTGCAGAAGTAACAAAGAGTCCTGTGGTACCTTAAAGACTAACTAAACTATTAGAGCATAAGTTTTCATGGGCTAATACCCATTTCGTCGGGTATTAGCCCACGAAAGCTTATGCTATAATACTTTAGTTAGTTTTTAAGGTGCCACAGGACTCTGTTACTTCTGTGATTTTATGGATCAGAGTTGCTGGATACACAGGGGACAGGGTGGGAGGCCTAGGGGGCAGGAAGGCTGGGCACGGACGAGGAGGGAGTAGTCTGGGGGTCCCAGGACACGGGGATGGGGGGGACCGGGGGCAAGAGCTGGGCACCGGAGAGGAGGGAATAGTCCGTGGGTCCTAGGACACAGGGAGAGGGTAAGGGGCTGCAGGTGGGAGCTGGGCACTGGAGAGAAGGGAATAGGGCGGGGGTCCCAGGACTTGCGGGGGTGGGTCCGGGGGTGGGAGCTGGGCGCTGGAGAGGAGGGAATAGTCCGGGGGTCCCAGGAC
>ML677343.1:318033-404394 GCA_007922305.1 Dermatemys mawii | reverse complement strand
AAATATATCTGCTAAGAACTATCCTAATTTCTCTTTGGTTATCAGAGCCAGCAGATATCAGTGACTTATGGTAAGCCTTATGGGGTGGGCTTGAGCCATTGACTTAGCAATGACTGATCACTTCCTAAATTAAAGGAACAAAACACCCAAACAAACCTGAAACTAAGATTCTTTCTAACTTCAAATTAGAAGTTTTTGCTATTTAGTTAAGACATCTTTTAGGGTTAATTAAAAAACATGATATGTCTCAGAGTGGTGTAAAATAACACTTTTTACAGATATGGCCCATTTTTGTGTTTTACCATGGGTAACTAGCTCCTTCCTATTATTTATACCACTCATTAATGCCTGAATGGGATTTTTGGGAGGTAGTATGGCTTCTCTAAGAGATGCTATTTTTGGGGTAGACACTTTTGGCTCTCCCTTTCATTTTCTTCGGTTTTTCTGTTACTGCCGCTTCTGCTTTTCTGTGTTCCCCTTGCAACACATCTCTTTATCGTATCTGTCCACTGGTACTCTTCCCTAAGCTCTAGTAGTGTCTGACATCTGGGGCTAGTAGCACCACAAATAAATATTTCCATTTACACCCCACTTTGTGACAGGGCATCATCCAATCCAATGTGATTTTGATTTCACTCCCAGGGTACAGTTCTGCAGTCTGAACTGAAGTCTTTATTTGACTTTTGACTGATAAAGGAAACTGTCAATGATTAACCTGCAGTTAATAGTTCTGATGGGCAACGTCATGTTATATCAGTATCTGTTTTTCTCTCTCAAAGATTCAGTACTGAGAAGTAAATTAAAATTGCAATTTGAAGGGCCTATAGTAGCTTGACTTTTTGTATACTGAGTTTCTATGGTTTACCCCATCAGTATTTTGATTCTCAACAGTGTTAACCAGTTACTAACCGGCATTGACTAGCAGAGGCCTGCACAACTCGGAAAGCAGCGAGGGCCATATTACTGCAAAAAAACCAGCTGCGGGCCAAAACGCCCAGCCCTCGCCCCGCCCCATCCGCTTCCTTCCACCCCACCGCTTGGCTTGCCCCACCCTTACTCACCCCCGCGGGCCGCACCGTGAGCCTGTGTGGGCTGTATGTGGCCTCTGGGCCGCATGTTGTGCAGGCCTGGACTAGCATGTTAAAAGCTGTGCTGTATGCTTTTTATTCTGTCCAATATGTCACCTAAGAAGCCCTGCCTTCAGGTTGGAAATGGAAGGGGAGTTTGCGGGAACAAATGCTGTCTAAAACTAGTCAACTTCTGTAAAGTTATGGCTTTCTTTAAGAGGCCCTACAGTGTTTGTAAAGCAAACATGCATTGTGGTGCCCATGCAATAACTCTTTCTACAACCAGAATTTTAAGGTGAAGTTAAGAATCCCAAGCCCAGTAAAATAGCTAGATTGCAAAGTCTTTTAGGAGATATCTTTTTATTGTGTGTGCAATGACTACCAAAACGGTCCCAGGCCCTGAGCAGGGCCTCTGAGCAGTACTGCAGTACAAGTCATTAATAAGATTGTAAATGCAGTCTGGCTGCTTGAGCACCAAGTAGATTGTGGTAACTTGAGCATGATTTGATTGTCTTCATCCTATATTTTAAATATTCTCCTGAAGTGGAGAAAGTTATAACCTGCTTGAGTTACTGAGTACTTCTAATGTCCTCTTCCGCCTGGACAGCTAGGTTTCTTTCCCATACCAGCAAGTTAATAATGGGGGAATTGCTGGCTCATGCATCAGTATGTTAACCCCAGCAGATTGAACTAACCTCAGTGAGACTTTGGGTTTTTTGATGTCTAAAGAAAGACCGAACATCCTTTATTTTAATATCCACTTGTTACTCTGAATATATCAAAGGAAAGTAACACGTGTTTCCTGGTTTTTCTGCACAATTTCTTGGAGACTAGAGAACTAGAATGCAAGCTTTCTCAGCCCCTAGTTGATGGATTGTTTGTGTCCACTCTCCTAGAACCTTCTAGCTGAAAAACTGGGGTATCAGTCTCCTGTAAAGATAGACATTTGGAAGAAAAGCTGTCATGAATGTGTTGAACAGGTGTTAACAAAACCAATACTCAGAGTAACTAAAATCCACTCCTTTCTTACTCTCACTAGCCTCCCTCCCCCGGTCCTTTGGCGGGGGGCGGGCATCAGCAAAAACATTTATAATGTTTTAAAGTACAAGAACCTTCATGGGGAGAAAATTCTGGATGCTAAAAGGCTCTTTAATCAAGCTTAGAAAGGCATAACAGGAATCAATGGCTGGAAACTGTAGCCAGACACATTCAAATCAGAAACAAGGAAGACATTTTAAAGAGTGAGAATGATTGATCATTGGAACGAATTATAAAGGAGGAAGTGATGGAATCTCCATTTCTTGATTGATTTCAGTTCCATACTGGAGGCTGTGACGGAGTCAGACCAGAAGGGTATAAGAGAGTGCCGGAAGGCAGGTATATCAGCCTCAGGATGAGCAGGTCCCAGTTCCCTGGATAGCCAAACAAAGGCTACTCCGGGCTAATCAAAACACCTGACGCCAATTAACCAGTTAAGGTAGTTAGGCTAATGCTGGCAATTAACTGGAAAAAGGGCAGTTAAGGCTGTTAGGCTAATGGAGGCAGGTGGAACCAATCAAGGTCTCACTCAGACTGCTTGAAAGCTCTCCTTTCCAGTTCCCTGGAGGGAGCCAAGGAGAAAGGAGCTGGAGGAGAGGAAGCTTTGCTGTAACCTGAGGTGAGGGAGAAGCAGGAGAGCTGTGGGGAAGTGATCCAGGGAAAAGTAGCAACTCTGTCAGTGAAAGGTTGGCTGACAGCAGCTGCTACCATTAGGGTCCCTGGGCTGGAACCCGGAGTAGAGGGTGGGCCTGGGTTCCCCCCCAGCCTGCCTCTACTGAAACACCTCCTGGAAAGGGAAGGCAGGCCCCTAGCAGGACAGGGGGCTATACTGTCTTGAAATAAGCCCAGAGGGACAATAGAGACTGTGGGAGTTCTCTCACCAACCGCTTTGCTGGCTCAGCAGACTGTAAACCTGGCCTAGAGAGAGAAGGGCTACGTGGAGGGTTGCAGTGAACCTCTGAGGCTAACACAAGCTGCCTGGAAGCACAGGACCCACAGGGACAAGATCAGAGCTTTGCCGCAACTGATGTCAGCAGTGGGATTGTGATTGTTCACAGTGCTGTGGAACAAAGAGGTTTAAAAAGAGAAGTGCATTGGAGTTTTTGGTTTTGGGTTTTTGTTTGTACCACAATGGAGGAGTTGGTGAGGGTGCTGGTGCAACCCACGGCAGTCCAGCAGGAGTCCATGAGATTACAGCAGGAAACCAATTATTAATAAGCCAGGCAACCCAAGATCGAACCCTCCTGCATGAGGTAGTGGACCAGCTGAAGATCCTTACCACCCGGTGACCGATGGGATGCGAGCCCTGAGGGCTACTGGTTGTCTCCAAAAATGATGGCAGATGATGAGGTAGAGGCGTATCTCCTCTCATTGAAAGGACTGCTCAGCGTGAGGCATGGCCCCAGGAGCAGTGGGCCAGCATTCTTGCCCCTTTTTTGTGCAGAGAGGCCCAGAGGACCTACTTTGATCTGCCCACCGAGGATGCCACTGATTATTCCCGTCTGAGGGCAGAGATCCTAGCAAGATCAGGGGTGACAGCAGCGGTATGGGCCCAGAGGTTCCAGGATTGGAAATACAGGGAGAACAAACCTCCGAGGTCCCAACTATTCGACCTCATACACCTCGCTCTGAAGTAGTTACGGCCTGAGCCATGCAGCCTGGAGGAGATTATAGAGACTTTGGTCCTGGACCATTACATGTGGGGACTGCCGCCAGATCTCCGAAAGTGGGTATGGCAGAATGATCCGTCCACCTATGTCAAAATGATCACCTTGGTGGAAAGACGGATGACAGCCAGGGAATTGACTCAGCTACTCCAGGAATCGAACACTGGACATGGCCATGGAGGGTCAAGCGGCCAAACCCCTGGGAAGTCCTAGGTGGAAGAAGGAGGCTAAAAGACAGTTGAGAACCCAGAAAGAAGGGAAAGGCCTGCGTGGGGGGGATCCAGGGATTAAAACCCCTAACTCACATGATAGGGGAGTGATTAGAAGCAATTATAGGTGTTACGGGTGCAGGGAATTGGGGCACATAGCTGTCCAGTACCCCAATGTTGTAGAGCCAATGGAGTGCAACTTGGGGGATGGGGCAGATCCATGCAGCCTACTCATTCTTGTAGGGGTCACAGTCACCCCACATAAATATACAAGGCAGGTAAAGTTGAATGGGGTAGAAACCATAGCACTCATAGACTCAGATGACCAAGAGAGAAAGAAGGGTGGCCAAGGCCTTGGATGCCCGAATCCTGATACGGGGACAGGGCCGCCTGTATAGGCAGATGAACACAGATGACTGAGGGCGAGGGCCCCCGAGATGGAAGGCGGGGTCAGAAACCGGTTCCAACACCAACCTCTCAGAACCAGCCGAGAGGGCAGAGAGAGGTCCCTTAGAATTTGGCCTGATAAGTCTCAGGAGTGAGACTTTTGGACGAGACCAGGTGAAAGACCCAGGGTACGAGAACGCCAGGAAGGAGGTGGCCAAAACAGATGGGGTACCAATAGAGGGAAAGGCCTTATTTTGTGATAAAAAGGAATCTCCTATACTGGGTCGTACAAATGCAGGAGCAAGAGGTACACTAGCTCCTTGTGCCCTGGAAACACCAGAAAGCAATATTAAGCCTCGCTCACAGTCACCTTTTTGGAGGGCACCTGGGAGTGGAGAAAACACAGGCACGAATCTTATGCAGGTTCTTCTGGCCGGGGGTACATGAAGATGTCTGGCGGTAGCTGCATCAACAGCTACTCCATTATAGCATTAAGAACACCAGAAAGCTCAGGTGGGCTAAATATAACTTTTACTCATAACTGGAATGAGTACTGAGAATTCTCCACTCTCTAAATAAGTGGAATTCTTGCCATAAATAGTGAATTATTAGTCTGCCAGTCTTGGTCAGTTATAAAGGAATGCCAACAGTGTACAGATGTATGTTGGCTGCAAGTGTGGTGTCTGTATTGGGTTAGGGTGAAAGGAAGTAGGAGGAGTACATAACTGTCAGATCACATTCCTGCAGGTAGTGGAATATGAATAAGTATGTTAAACTAACAGTGGCAGCCTGTTGCTGTGTTACAATAATCGCCATTAATTATATGGTTACTGCTGTTGAGGTGGAGATCGAGCTTTAACTTAGAGGTGGGAGAGAATTAATTTTGGGCTGAAATTTTATTCAGAAGATTAAAGGGTTATCTTAACTCTATCAGGTCACAATGACCAGGCTCCAAGTACAATTTTAAAAAGGGTGAGGATATAATCAAGGTTAATAGGAAGCTAGTTCATAGTTTATAGGTTTTTTAAAACATGTTTGAAAGCCATTTGGAAAAAACTTGAATGTTTGAAATTTAAACCTGAGTGGTCTCAAGTGTCTTACAATCAAAGTGGTCAAATCAGGTCAGAAGAATCCTACCTATCTGAACTTTCTGGTTGTCATTGTAGTGAACTCATGGAAATAGTAGATCAGATAATATTTTAGTGTTCTGGGATCATAGTGTCAGCAAGTCTTTAGGCTTGAGATGATTTTCCTATTTGAAGTGCTTAGTTCATATATTGTACAGTAACCCACTTTTTGTAAGAAATAGGAGCAATCTTCAAATTTGGTTTAATCCCTTTTCAAGAGGTTGAGGATTTAATAGTTAACAGCTGTATTTTAAAAACAAGAGCTCTCCATAATGACTTGCAACAATTTCTTAAGCAAAGCAGTTAAAATCAGATGTCTGATAAGTGCTGAAAATGTATTTCCCTCCCCAGCTAACCAAAACTTAAGCTACATGGTGAGAGGTTGGTACCTTCTCCTGAAGCACCCCATTAAACAGTAGCTCAAAAGGTCATCCCTCAAATGATGTTTAAAGGGCAACTCAGTTTTCTGAACCTCCAATCCTATTGTCTCTCTAGAAGAGACAGAACTCTTGTTTCTTAACTGCTTGGAGTCATATGTCGCAACAGTAAAACAGTAAAATCTTAGAACAAATTTAAGATAAAGTGTAGGAATAAGCAAGCAGTTGTAAAATAAGTGCTGCTCTGCCTAAGCGTCTGGAAGATATTTGTATGAAGAATTAGATGGTACTAGAGAACTTTGTCGTGTCAGCTGAATTCTCTGAAGAAATACCAAGTTGACATAATAACTTTTCGGTGGTGGTGCTTCTCAAGGCTGTGCATCGGAAATAGTCAGATACCAGGGTGTCCTCTTTGTTTCCTGCATCATACTTCCAGAAGCTCCGGTTTTATCACTTGAAGAGAGATGTTGCAGCTGAGTGGCTTCCTGATGTCACTTCAGTCTGACAGACCAGAGGAAGGCCAGCAGATAGGGAGGTGTCCTGACTCCATGGCTGACTTAGTTTCCACCTTTCTGGGACCAACAGATCAAGTCTGCAAAGAGGGCTTGAAGAGCCCCTCTTTTGATTATGCACTCATGAAGTCTTGTGTGTGGTGTGAAATAGATAATTGGAAGCATGAAGATCAGGGCAAATATACAACTTGGACAACATTTATTGTTCAGTTTTGAGGAAGTCAGGTATCCCAAATGTCAAAAATCCCGTACTCTTAAAATTGCTGGACTTTGGATTGTAGTCATTGTGAAACATTCATAGGACAGAAGTGACAAAGAGCCTTTAAGGTGCCACAGGACTAACTAGTTAGTCCTTAAGATGCTACAGGATTCTTTGTCACTTCTGCAATTCCAGACTAACACGGCTACCCCTCTGATTCATAGGACAGTGTAATTCTGGAGGCTTTTAGTTTGTATTCATATTCCCATCTTTCTCATGCTTTGCAGGTTATAGTGATTGATTTTAATGTTAACATGTTATTTAAAACACAGCCTAACTTAAAATCTCATAATTGTAAGCATCTCAGTTGGAAGTCACTAACTCAGTTCAACAGTAATTAACTTTTCCCCTTGTGTCCTTTGATATGCAAATGAGAGAGAATCCCTTTTCAAACAGCTGCTTAGCATCAGAGCTGGCCTACACACAAGCTTGACCTGAAATAACTACATGTATTTGGTGCGTGTGTGTGTAGCTGTCTTAGTCTGTATCCACAAAAACAACAAGAGTCCGGTGGCACCTTAAAGACTAACAGATTTGTTAATCTTTAAGGTGCCACCAGACTCCTTGTTGTTGTAAAGGTGTTTTGAATTCATATTTTGTGGTATTTTGATATAAGCTTGTGTGAGCTTTCTCACATCAAAATAAACAAACAGCTATTGTGACCTATGCATTGTAGTTGTAGCCGTGTCAGCCCCAGGATGTTAGAGAGACAAGGTGGTGTGAGGTAATATCTTCAGAAGTTGGTCCAATGAAAGATATTACCTCATCTCACTGTATCTTTTTTGATGTATAGCTTTTCTGAACTCAGAATGTGTTCATATACACAAGCTTACATCAAACAGTGGAGTTTATTTCAAGGCAAGCTCACTAAGCCAGCCTTAAGAACTGCTTGCTTGCTCTCTGTTTTAGAGCACCAAGGAGCAGTAATAATTACTATCAGTTACAGTGTTTGTTGATTTGGAGCTGAAGTCACTAAGTCTTGCTTAATAAAAACTACACAATATGTAGAGTTGTGGTATTAGCCAGGTGCATTAAAGGTTTTTCATATTACTCAAGTGTTCAGAGATTGTCTACTGTCTGCAGACATGAACCAGTGGTGTAACATGTTAATTATAGCATTTGTCTATCACTAGCGTATATTTTCTAATTTTTGAGTTTTTTACGGTACTCCGGGCGGGCTATTTTGGTACCGCTGAAATGCCGCTGGAAGCTTCTGCTTTCTGCGGCGGCATTTCAGTGGACATACCGACCCCAGGGGCCACCAGACTTTTCCCTCTGCGGAAAGGGGCTGTGGGGGAAAGGTTTGAAGACCCCTGGTCTAGTGAACCGCTGCCCTTTAAGATCCTTGTCTGGAAGGACAATCTTGATTAATTCCGTGTCACCAGAATGGGTGGATGACAGACTTCGACACTGACCTTTAATGTTGCTTTTTATGTTGTTATATGAAAGACGTTGTTCCTTTTTAGAGTTTGTCATCATCCTGGTCTTGAGAAACTAATTAATTTTTTGTCTATCACAGTATTATAAATGTTCCATAAAAATAGAGCTCTGCATATATAAACTTGGAAACCAGTAGTATCTTTTATTTATTTAAGATGTGGTATTATTAAAAAATAGCCTAAATTAATCTGGTGAACAAATGAGGCATAAATTATACTTACATGTGTCCTATTAATTTAAATGAACATATGCTTTATAATGTATTTGCTAGTAAGATTTACATATGCTGTGCATAATCTTGTACTGTAACCTCTGAATTATATTATCTTCAGGTGTTGCCCTTTCAGTCCATCACTAGTTCTGAGCCACTTTGCAAACCCCACATCAACACCACCCTATACCGAAAACCTACCAACAGCTATGCCTACCTTCATGCCACCAGCTTCCATCCCAAACACACCACACGATCCATTGTCTACAGCCAAGCACTGAGGTACAATCGTATTTGCTCCAACCCCTCAGACAGAAACCAACACCTACAAGATCTTCACCAAGCTTTCTCAAAACTACAATACCCGCACAAGGAAATAAGGACACAGATCAACAGAGCCAGACGTGTACCCAGAAACCTGCTGCTGCAAGACAAGCCCAAGAAAGAAAACAACAGAACACCACTGGCCATCACCTACAGTCCTCAGTTAAAGCCTCTCCAACGCATCATCAGTGATTTACAAGCCATCCTGGACAACAATCCCTCACTTTCACAGGCCTTGGGAGGCAGACCAGTCCTGGCCCACAGACAGCCCGCCAACCTCAAGTATATTCTCATCAGCAACAGCACACCGCGCCATAATAACTCTAACTCAGGAACCAATCCATGCAACAGACCTCGATGTCAACTCTGCCCACATATCTACACCAGCAACACCATCACAGGACCTAACCAGATCAGCCACACCATCACTGGTTCATTCACCTGCACATCTACCAATGTAATATAAGCCATTATGTGCCAGCAATGTCCCTCTGCTATGTATATCGGCCAAACTGGACAGTCCCTACGAAAAAGGATAAATGGATACAAATCAGATATCAGGAATGGCAATATACAAAAACCTGTAGGAGAACACTGCATTCTCCCTGCACACACAATTACAGATTTAAAAGTCACTGTAGTGCAGCAAAAAAACTTTAAGACCAGACTGCAAAGAGAAATTGCAGAGCTGCAATTCATTTGCATATTTGATACAATCAACTCAGGACTGAATAGGGATTATGAATGGCTAGCTAAACTACAAGAACAGTTTCTCTTCCCTTGCTGTTCACACCTCCAATTCAGTTGCTAGAGGAATACCTCACCCTCCCTGATTAGAGATAACAAGCTGGTTCAACCTCAGTGGGCTAACTCTGTTATCTCCAACCTTGTTCTTGCCTACCTATTTATACCTGCCCCTGGATACTTTCTTCCACTGCATGCATCCGACGAAGTGGGTATTAGCCCACGAAAGCTTATGCTCTAAAAAAAAAAAAAAAAATTTAGTTAGTCTGTAAGGTGCCACAGGACTCTTTGTCACTTCTGCAATTCCAGACTAACATGGCTACCCCTCTGATTCTTGTCAGCTGATCTAGTGTGTCTACAGTAGGATTAGGTTGGCGTACCTATATCGCTCACTGGTCTAGATTTTTCATATCCCGAAACTATATAGCTGGGTTGACTTGACTCTTTTTGAATTCAGACCAGGTTGTACTATTGGAAGGCACTGCAAACACTTTGACTAGAATCCTTTTTTATAGTCAGTATATCTGAATTTAATTGCAGTGCTATCGCTGCCTCTCCTTATGTTTTTTAACCCCTCCCCAAAGTGGAGCTTTTTAGTGACTACACATGAAGGGAAGGACTACTGCGATGAAGGATGGAGGTGTAGCACTTAAACTTTAAACAAACTCCTTTGGACTCTGAAATGCTCGAATTGCAGTGTGCTGCCATATTCAGCAATTATCTCCTTACCTCCTTGGTTACTCAAGAATTGATGTGCACTACTCCCTGGTATCCATACATTTTCTGCAATTACAATTCTTCGTTGATCTTTTCACTAAGGTGTTACCCCAGATCAATCCACTCCCTCTTTGAAACTTTTGTATGTTAGTAGTGAACTGAGCTGTAGCTGTATAATCAATGCAGGTACTGTGAAATCACAGAAGTGTTCATCAATACATTAAAAATCATTTCACATTATTTTTTATTTTATTTCTAAACTCACAAATTTGTATCATACAAATACACACATTCAAAAATAAAGAAATACTATTTTAGGATTAGTGAGAAGTATGATATTGATGGTTTTTCTGAGAATTTCATTTAGCTGTGGTTCAAAATTAGTGTTCCCTATCATCAAAATTGATTGTAAATGTTCGTCAAAGAAGGTCAATCTGTAGTTGGATTTCACATATTTCATCATTGAAAATGTTTTTTCTCACACGCTAATCCATGGACAGAGTTTTTTACATGAGCATGTTGATCACTTGGCAGCCATTTATAGAACTCTACCAGATTTCCCCCCTTTGCTCCTCCGGCCAGCAATGACCCCAAACCCCTCCCCCCTGCTCCTCCGGCCAGCAACGACCTCCAACTCCCCCCTTGCTCCTCTGGCCAGCAATGACCCCCCCCTTTGTTCCTCTGGTGACTGCCAGAGTTACCCCCCCTTTTGTAAGCCCTTTGCTGCTACACTCCCCCCCCCCAACCTAAACAGAATGGAGCAGTCATACCTTAATGTCTGGCTGTTTGTTAGTAGATGGCCTGCAGCATCCTCCTTTTATGGTGAGCTTCAGCTTCACTGAACTCACTGCAAATTAACTAGAAATTCTAATGCTGAAGCTGTCTGAACTCTTTTTTCGTGTGTACATTCAACCTAGTGCATCACATGGTCTCCTCCTTTGGTAAAAACATCAGTATAATAGTATCAGTAAAGTAATATCAGTACCAACTGATGTGGCTTTTGCTGTGACCACATGAGAAGTCAGTTTAAAGGGTTAAAAGCGCTGTCAAGCAGCTTAATATATTGTGCCATTTAAAGGCTTGCCCTTTTCCTATATTCTGGCCTTGTCTACACTATGAGCTAACGTCGACTTTCTAGAGTTCGAATTAAGAAAGCCGATGGTATACATTTGATTGTGTGTCCCCCCAGTAGGAGGGCTAATTTGGCGGATCGCGTTCAGAGTTCTGCGGTTAGCGTTAACTCTGAGTGGCACACTGTGGGTAGGTATCCCACAGTCCCTGCGGCTCCTTGGAATTCGGGTAAAGCTGGTATTGCATGATGGAGGCAAAAACAGTCTTGCAGGTTTTCATTTGCGCTTCCCGTCACTCGCCCCTCCCTCCGTGCAAGGTGCAGCAGACAGTCGTTTGTCTGACAAAAGTAGTATGGCGTCTAAAGACCTGAAAGGCATCAGAGTGGTGGTCAGCCAGCCACCGCTTCTGCTAGAACTCTGCTCTCCAGCCACTATGAAGCTACTTCGCAGGTCCTCTCCTTTGTAGGCTGGAATTTCTATTCTCATCACATCAGCATCTCTTGCCCTCTGGCTGCTATCCTACTGTACTCCAGGCAGTCCTGAAACTACATCAAATCACCTGCTATCCTTCCGTGCTCCAGGCATTCATAAAAAGTACGTCAAGTCTTGTGGCTTCTGCTTTTCCCGCCGAGTGGCATCGTTTCTCTCATCTCTCTCCTTTATTCCTTAGTCAAATGCTTCCACTGCCAGCTCTGCCCTTTTCCCTGGACTGCCTGTGCAGACACCATAGTAGTGTGGACCTGGAGCTCGGCTCATCACAGAAGTTACGGGCATTGTAAACATCTCACAAATTATCGAGCAATGTATGCGGAAAGGGAAAACCCATTCGAGAACACGAAGGCAGGGCGGTCATGAGAGTGAGGAGGACATGGACACAGGCCTTCCCAAATGCAGTGGCACTGGCAGCTTAGGGATCCTAGTGGCAAGGGGGCAGGCTCATGCAATGGAAGGGTGATTCTGGGCCTGAGAAAACAGCACGGACTGGTGGGACCACATAAAGTTGCTTTTCTGGGATGATTCCCAGTGGCTCAGAAACTTTGGCATGCATTAGGGCACCTTTATGGAATTGTGTCTTGCTTTCCCCTGCCCTGAACCGCCAGAATACCAAGATGTGATCAGCCCTCACAGTTCAAAAGTGAGTGGCGATAACCCTCTGGAAGCTTGCCACGTCAGACAGCTACCGGTCAGTTGACAATCAGTTCAGAGTGGGTAAATCTGCAGTGGGGGCTGCAGTGATGCAAGTGGCCAACGCAGTCATTGAACTGATGCTGTCAAGGGTAATGACTCTGGGAAATGTGCAGGCTGTAGTGGATAGCTTTGCAGCAATAGGGTTCCCTAACTGTGGCGGAGATGTAGATGGAACGAAAATTCATATCCTGGTAGCAGACCACCAGCGCTGTGAGTATATAAACTACAAGGGGTACTTTTTCCATGGTTCTGCAAGCGCTAGTTGATCACGGGACATTTCACCAACATAAACGTGGGTTGGCTGGGTAGGGGTTATGGCGCTCATGTCTTTAAGAACTCTAGCCTTTTCAAACAGCTGCAGGAAGGGACTTTCTTCCAAGACCAAAAAATTACTTTTTGGAGATGTTGAAATGCCAATTGTTATCCTTGGGGACCCAGCCTACCTATTAATGCCCTGCCTCATGAAGCCATACACAGGTGCCCTGGATAGTGGTAAGGAGCTGTTCAACTACAGGCTGAGCAAATTCAGAATGGTGGTAGAGTGTGTGTTTGGGCGTCTCAAGGGATGCTGGCGCAGTGTACGGACACATTCAGATCTCAGTGCCCGAAATATTCCCATTGTTGTTGCAGCTTGCTGCGTGATCCACAATCTCTGTGAGAACAAGGGAGAGACATTTATGGTGGGGTGGGAGGTTGAGGCAGACCACCTGGCTGCTGATTACATGCAGCCAAACACCAGGGCGGTTAGAAGGGCACCCCCTGACACAGCGTGCGTCAGAGAAACCTTGACAACTAGTTTCATGGCAGAGCAGGCTACAGTGTGAGACTTCAGTTTCTTTCCACTTGTACTGTTTCTTTCTGCATCCTGAAAACCCACCCCCTTGCACAGGCTAATGTTTTAAACTTTTTTTTATTTCTACGTGTCCTTTTCCTTTCTCTTGCTCCCCTGCACTGAACTTTCAGCCAGCCATCCTTCCACGTTCCCTCATCCCTTACTGAGCAATAATAAAGTCACTGTTGTTTGAAAACCATACATTCTTTATTAAGAGGTCACAGAAATGGGGGGGATTGCTGCAAATGTAGCACTGGAAGGGGTGTGTGAGGGGGTGAGCACCGGGTGGGGTGGTGGGTGAGGGGAGGACAAGAACACACAACAAATCTCAACTTTGGGATGCCACCTTTCTGGTGCGTGGGCGGTCCTCTGGGGTGGAGTGGCAAGGTGCCCGGACCCTGCCTGCCCCCCATGCGCATTCTTCAGAGTGCTGGCAATCAGGTTAGGGAACTTGGGGAGGAGGAGACATGGTTACAGAGGGGCTGCAGTGGTGGTCTTTGCTCCAGCTGCCTTTTCTGCAGCTCCACCAGACGCCAGAGCATGTCGGTTTGATCCGCCAGAAGACGGAGCAGTGCTTCCTGCCTTCTCCTCTCTCTCTCATCCCTCCCTTGTTTCCTTTTGTGTCTTCTCTGCTCCTGCACATCTCTTCTTTCCTCACACGCAGTTACCACTTTCCGGCAGTCCAGCATTGACTGTCTCCAAGCTCCGCTCTCTCTGTGCGGGAGGACTGGATGAGCTCCGTGAACATCTCATCCTGTGTGCGTTTTTTTCTGCTGTCTTATCTGTACAAGCCTGTGGGACACAGATGAGAGGGGGAGGCTGGAAACAGTTTCAACTGTCGGATGAAGAAAAGGGAGAGTGGTATTTTAAAAAAATAAAAATAAAGAAGCTCTCTGTGATGAGTTGCACTCTGTCCCCCAGCGCCTGCCTTGGATCAGGGAAGATCCCTGCTAGCCAGACGGTTACAGCATGGCATCTGTGCCCCACTCCCCCATCACAGTCAGAGAGCGCATGGGCAAACAATCCCAGATGCTGCTGGCCATCCAGATTCAAACACTGCCCACCCCCCCCTCAAAAAAAAAGGCTGGGGGAACTGCTGGAAGGATTTCCTTTAAGATAGACACTCTTGCAAACAGTCTTGCACCCCAAGTCCTCAGGGCACAGTAATCATTAAATAATAGCTTGTCAAGTGGGCACTCCATTGACCAAGGGACACTCACCAGGGCTGCCTTGTACCCCTTCCCCGTCCAGGATACTTTCTTGGGAGAGTTGGGAGGTTACTGGCTCCAGGGTGATGAACAGCTCCTGGCTTTTGGGAGATAGGTGTCTCCGCTTGCCTGTTCCGTAGACTCCGTGCTGTCATAGTCTTCCTCCACCTCATCTTCCTTGTCCAGCAAATCCTCTGCCATGCTGACAGTCACCCTGTCAGTGGAGTCCACAGACGTGGGTGGGGTGGTTGTGGCACACCCCTAGAATCGCATGCAGCTCAGTGTAGAAGCGGCATGTCTTGGGCTGTGACCCGTAGTGTCTGTTGGCTTATTTGGTTTTCTGATAGGCGTGCCTCAACTCCTTAATTTTAACACTGCTCTGTTGTGGCCTTTCACCATCAGACCCTTGGAGACTTTGGCATATGTATTGGCATTTCTTTTTTTGGATCGGAGTTCTGCCAGCATGGATTGATCTCCCCATACCGCGATCAAATCCAGCACCTCCTTTGCGGTCCATGCTGAGGCCCTTTTTCGATTCTGGGACTGCGTGGTCTCCTCTGCTGGTGAGCTCTGCATGGTGAGCTGTGCAGGAGATCTCACCATGCTGGCCAAAGAGGAAGTGAGATTCAAAAGTTCCCGGGGCTCTTCCTGTCTAACTGCCCAGTGCATCCGGGTTCAGAGTGCTGTTCAGAGTGGTCACAGTGGAGCACTCTGGGATAGCTCCTGGAGGCCGGTAATGTCGAATTACATCCTCACTAATGCTATTACGAACTGGAAAAGTCAATTTAAGTGCTACTCCACTTGTGAGGCAGGAGTTTGGGAATCGATATAAATACCCTTTTAGGTCGACCTAAATGGCATCCTAGTGAGGACGGCAAAGTGGAAGGATGGATTTAACGCGGAAAAATGCGACTTTACAGCATATTGTACACGAGGCCTCTGAGTGGTAGGACATACAAACCTGCTAAGGGGCATTGCAAGGTGATGTGCTTTGTAAGAAGAAATGTGGTATTTGAATACCAGCACGACGGCCATTATTGGAAGCCTCCAGGTAGAAATGTTGCTTCTATACTTAAATGCAAATGATCTAGGCGGATTGCAGTAAGTGAGAGAATACAATCCTTACAAAAAAGTAGATCTCTCTAAAAGAGACTAGATATAAATCCCCATCGACTGCTGTTAAATGGTCTAGCAGTTAATGAATGAACAGATACATTACGCTGTACCTTGGAACCTGCCAAAATGAGGACTGGCAGGCTGCCAGAGGGAGCAGGTTGCGGAGGCATGAGCTACTTACAGTGCCTAGCTACTGGGCCTGCATAGTTTTCCTCAGAGGGTAGATCACAGTAGGGATTGTTACCTGCACCCTCTATGACAGAACACAGAAGGGGCTTATAGGGAAGGAAACAGTCTTCTAGTGCAAGTTAGTGGTTTATATTTTATAATTAACCCTTGGAGTGTAGCCAGTGCTGATCTTGGCACACTGAGACTATGCGGGTTTGCCTAATTTGAGAGCGACCTCCTGTCTTATGCCCTAGCTTGCACTTCCAGGTGTCTTTCAAGAGAATCTTAATAATACTACACTAATCAGCCTTGAAGTTACAAAGGTGTGCATCACAGTTGTGAGGGGACTCATTCTTACGTGGTACAGTCTGAAAGTCCAGGCAATAATTTCCTTTCCCCTAGTTAGCTTGAGTTGTTGAACGTTTCCTAAAAAGAAGCATTTTTGTGTGGTATTTGTACACTTTAAAACCCTGCATAAGCCTTTTCGAAATCCATTACCAAGTTTTCCTGGTGAATTTCCTTCTGAACATAACCAAGGCAGTGTTTTCTTCCTGAGTCTGAAACACAGGCCTGGGTATTGCTCAGAGCTATGCTAAATAGGGCAAAATGAAATTAACAGTATTGATTAGTTTGAGATTCAGAATCTCATGTTTAGTCATACACTTTAGTTGTGAAGTTTTAAGGGCAGAGACCACCTTTGTGGTCATTGTGCACATTGCCTAACACAAAGGGACAGAGCCTGGAGCCACTATCACAGTACAGATTTACAAATGACATGCTGCTGGACAGGAGGGGGAGGGAGGGCTTTTGAACAGCAGAGATGAGTGCCAAAGTTGTACATGGAAAGAAGAGAACCCAAAGACAGGCTGGGGAAGGGCAAAATAGCAGGAGATGAACCTCCTTCTCTTCCACATAGAGGGTGGGGTGAGTTTCAGACACTTGGTAGCTAGTGGCAGTTGAGAAAGAAGGTGCTCCCAAACCAAGCCTAGGGGGATAGCACCAGAATTTTAAAATGACCTGGTATTCTCTCTGTACTCCTTTCCCAGCATCTGGAGATGGCAGGAAGGTTTGGGATTCTCACCAGCATATTACATCCAGGCTTCATTGGTTAGCACACCTCCTCTGTGCCATTGGTTTCTAGCTGGTAGGTATGTGGTAACACTTTCTGGACTTGTGTGCCTATTTGAGCTTCAGTAAGAGTTCATACAACTGCTACTTGCTGAAAATCCTGTTGTATAATATGTTATAATAAACATGGAGTTTCAGCATGGATAGAGCTAAGGATGGGTGCCAAGGGTTTAGCTGAATCACATAATGTTGTATTCTCTGGGAAGTGGCATTCAGTGATGGCCAGCAAGCCCAGAATGGAAGTAGTGAAACACTGTTTATTTACCTTTACAAAAAGGCACCCGTTGTGGTGGTTCAGTTGGAGCAGTGTCTTGTGTGTGAATCCCATGCTTTGCACTAGTTAAATTAATTTTGCCATAGCAGTAGTCCTTAGGAGACTGGCTCTCCCTGTCTTTACATATGATCTATATATGTAAATTCCAGTAAGCAGTTGCTCTAGAAATGGTGACTCTCATATTGGGACACACCACATGTAACTAACTGGGCTTGGGGCCTGGTTACATAATCATAAATGGTTTCCAAGACAGAACATAGGCTGCAGGGGTGCTGGAAGGCCTGCAGCGAATGTGAGATCAAATGTAATCTGAAAGTTGGATTGGATACTTACAGCTGATGCTTATTGATGTTTCCTATGACACCTGTTCAGCTGGGTCTTCCAGTTCACAGGTAAAGGAAAAGAGAGGGATGCAAGCACAAAAGCTATTTAACAATGTGACCAACCCATTGTGGTAAATGTCAGATTTTGACCACGTTGTATCTTTGGCTACAATTAAAAGGCTTGCTGGTATAGCTTCCTCGTGTAGATGGAGTTTATACCTGCAAAAAAGTCATATTGTCTGTATAGCTTGTACAAAGTTTCATCCGTAAAATAGGCTAGTCTTTTTGCCAGTATAACTGCATCCACACTAGGGCTTTTGGCAGCATAGATATGTTGGCAAAAAACACCCCTGACCAAGGGATCTGCCCCAGTAAAACTTCAGAGTAGACCAGGCCTAAGGCTTAGTGCTTAATATTTCATATAAACAAAGGTGGAAGAGTTCATAGTAAGGTGTTTAGGGTTTTGTTAGTCTCTGGACTTTATATGAAGTTAGGCAATGATGAGGATGACAATCCTACCAAGTGCCACCAGGATTTATCTCTGGCTATGTCTTTAAAGGGATCTGGCAGGATATTCAGCTTATGTCCATCACTGGCAATATTATTGTGCTACTGAAGCATTTAGTGCCAGCGTGATTGCCAATAGCAATATTCCCTGGTAAACCTGCTTTGGAATTTGTTGGAATCTGTTATAATAGGCTTAACGGATGTGGACACTTTTATAGCATCATGACATTGAGCCTGCCAGGAAGCTGCAGGTCTACAGAACCATGGGTATACTCATTCTGTTTTACAGAAATGACATATGGGCACAATTGAAGGTAGAAGAACATGGGGTAGGCATTTCAGTCATCTGTATCAGCTGTTCCATATTAAGTGGCAGGACAAATGAGGATATTTGAAGCTGAAGCCAGCAACACATCTGTGACGGGATGGAAATGCTCTTAGTGTTTCCTCTGGATAGTGTGTGGGTGCCTCAGTTTTCCCTATGCATTTCTTAAGTCTCTAGGTGGTGTGATAAGGGCTGATAGTGTTGGAAAGAAAAGGACCAGTGGAAAGGAGGCTGATGCCCTGTCTTGGCAGTTGAGGGCCTGAACCCTTCCCCCCTCTCAAGGTGTTGACTGGAAGTGTTGAATAACAAAGAGGTCAGGTGACCTCCTGGCCCCGGGAAAGAGACAAAGGAAAAACAGAGGAGGAGCTAGGGCGGGGGTTTTCAGGCTGGATCTGTCTGGGGGCGGGCGGAGAGCTCCAGGCAGGCTGCCTGGCTCTCTGACTCCCAAAATGGACCCAGCGGGGAGGGGTCACATTCGCTGTGCCTATAAGCTCTGTGTTAGAGCATGCTCCTGTTGACTAATAAACCTCTGTTTTACTGGCTGGCCGAGAGTCACGTCTGACTGTGGAGTTGAGGTGCAGAACCCACGGGCTTCCCCAGGACCCAGCCTGAGTGGGCTCGCGGGGCGAAGCGCACGGAGGGGCAGAAGGCGCTGAATGCTCCGAGGTCAACCCCAGGAAGGTGGAAGCTGTAAGCTGTGAAGCTCCTAGCCCTGGAGACAGGCTGTTCACAGAGAGGAGGCTTCCCCCCAAAGTCCTGACTGGCTTTGTAGGGAGCAGTTCCAGACCATCATCCCAGGGATTCCGTGACAACATCTCCACCAGCACTGGTTCATTTTCAGAGGCTTTCTTGGCATGGACATTTGTGCATTCATGGATATACATGTGTGTGTGATGCTTAAACATTTCCACATAATTGAAAACTTCGCTTTCCTGTGTCTTTCAGGAATTAAAGAAATCTGCCTTATATTTAAAGGGCAAAGCACTGGCAGAAAAATTTATTAACTTAAGCATAAGCATTCAGGACTGGAACTGTAAAAGCTGGTGGTTCACAGCTTTTGGCATATCATAAGTTCTGTGCAGGACTCTGTTTATCCCCCTTCTTTTTTAATTTAGATGTATAGAGGCATGAGTGCATATAAACTTTGTGGCAATTTTGAAAGTAGTTACCCAATAATAACTTTGCAGTTTCTGATAAGTAGTTACCCAATAACTACCAGCTAGTTGAGCTGTCTGTTAAATTGACAGAGCCTTGCATTATATATTTTTAAATCTATATAAAATTTCCTCTTGTCCAGCCCTGACGTAAACCACTTATCTTGATCTCCTATTTGATCATGCTGCAGCTGTGGCCTTAAGCTGGCTAATAGGAATTTAACTCAGGGAAGTGAGGTAGGGGCTTGCCATCTGCTTTCTGAACTGCTGTGCAGATTGGTCTTCAAACTAGCATGCAAAACACAGTGAATCAGTCTCATAGGAGTAATTGTAAATATGGTTGGGGAACAAGGAAATCTCCCTCTGAGAAGGGATTTCATATTGCAAACAAAAGTCTCTAAGTGAGCACGTGGTGGTATATGCTCATGCCTCCCCTTTTGTGCAAACAGATCTATTTATGAAATCTCGCTCACTTTTAAAAAGTTTGAATTAATAAAGCTAGACTAGAATATATAACAGTGTGTTGTCTTTACAAGGTAGAGGAAGATTTGTATGCAGTTCAGTATCTGGAGGTCCTGAATGCTAATGAGGGCCATGGAAGTCTATTGTCCATTTTCTGAAGATTGCTGGTCTGATCTGTCAAGCTGGTAGAAATGCTGTTACAGTTGAACAACTGAACTGTCCTTTTAACCGACTCACCTGATCAGTTTAACTGACACTGGAACATCTAGATGAAATTAAAAAGACGAACATTGTGCTTCTTGAAGATGTGTGACAAAGCCGGGAACGACAAGTTCAGTGGCTGGGATGGTACAGATGAGTTACCTCTTCTGGAGGAGTGGCTGACTAGGCTTTGAGGGATCTATGTACTTTGGACTATGGGTATAAGGAGCATCTGAGTCAGACCACAAATACCAGAGGTACCCATGGTTGCTGAGAGGGAACATGTTAAGATACTGGATTTCCTGTAAATTAAAATTTGGATTTTCCTGTTTTTTGACCTTTTAAAAATGTCTCCACCACTGAGGGTGGGAATAGAATAGAAGAAACAAATAAATTTGCTTGCTGCAATGATAAAACAAGTTTATCCCAAACAGTTTTCGTTTTCTCATCTTGTTTACTGCACCTTTCTTATAGGTTTAAGATAGACAAAGCTTAAACTTTCACTGCTATGAAAGCAGGAATAACATGGTTCCGCCCTTCATTTCAGTACTTCAGGACATAAAAGGAAGTAGATGTGTGTGTTAGCCAATTACACTTCATCTGGGCTGTTTATTCTGTTTAGCACTCCTCTTCTGACCCAGTACTGTAGATGTGTAAAAGGCAGCTGACAAGGACAGCATCAATTTCAGTCGGCTGTATCTCTTGTCTGGGCATTTGGGCAATCTAGCGGAAGTAGGAGAATAGGAGCAATCTAGTCCTGAGAGAATTTCTTGTAGAAGTGCAAGAGTGACGACTCAGTGCCAAGAAATTTATAACCTGATCCAGCAATTGGGAAACCAGGGAAAACTAGCTCAATCTCTAAAGCAGGTAGCAGCCTATCTGATGGAAAAACTAAATGTTTAACTGGAAGACAACTGATTCGAGCTGTGTGATCGTAAGTCTGACCATGTGATTGATTGAGTTCTTTATGCTGAAGAGATTGCACAATGGTGGATTTCTGATTTTTGTGTTGGCAGATTAAATTTGCCTTAAGTATGCATCACAGAAGCAAAGTTTATTGATGTGCATAATATACTGATTTTCTCCAGTTAGGCCTTGTTGAAGGTCTGAGGATCTTTTAGTATTTTTATTGCAGATACTCAAACATGCTCAGAATTGCTTTTCTTATCCCATCTTTACCTCCCAAAGATCTGCTCTTGGTTATTTTTTTAATACAGTCTGATCTGCATGTATAAAAAGGAAGTTTTCATTCTTGATGGAATGAACATTTTGTTGATTTGCAGTAAATGTAGTTGTGGTGGCTTATTGGCAAATACAAACATTCTTAAAGGGGGTATAGAGTCAAGGAAAATGCCTTTTTATTTCTCTCTCTCCTTCAGATTCAACTCCAGTGCTGTCTGGTGCAGTTTTCTGCTGATCCGTTTCTTATTAAGATGCAAATTAACTTCTTGGTAGTGGTGGTCTGGATTTTGAAGTGGCAATGTGTGCTGTGCTGGGAAATTTCCAGCATGTATGTTACAGCAGTAGCACTGTCGGCTTTTGTGCTTGCTTTACTGGCTCTACTGCAGTAGTCAAGTGGTAGTAGCCTATTTTCAGTGCAGTGATGACATCAGTGATTAGTGCTGCATAAAAAGTAAACAAAATCCTGTTGGTTTCAAAACTCACTGGAAGCCTGGTGGGTATGGAAGGCAGGGGAATATTAGTTTGCAAATGGAAAAAGAATTCTGAGTGAATTATATATAAGATCTTAAGAATGAGAGGTGTGTTTAGGTGAATATAGTAGAACCTTTTGTGTGTTAGAAGGGAATCAAAGTACAGTACTTCTACTCTCGGGGTGGCTGGCAGAGAACATGTTGGGAAGGGGGAGCATATATATTGCTGTAACCTCTTATCAGGCAGCCTATTCCTTTATTTTTGCCTAGTTTATAAACTGGACATAATCTTGTATTTTAATGCTTATCGGTTTCTGTGGTAGGGCATTTGATTAGGGTGAATTTCCAGATTGTCTCTCACAACACTGGTTGTAATGAGAATTAATGGACATGTGTGGCTTATAATTTCCCCCAAAGATTCTATAACCTGACAAAAGATTACCTCACTTTACATTAGCATCGTATTTTCACTTAGTTGGTATTGATTAGTATATACACTGTCATTGACAAAAGGCCAAAATTAAAGCAAATAGTGATGTAGCTGAACTTGCCATTAAGGGAATGAATATTAGTGGAATTTTGATCCAAAAGATAATTCTATCTGTACAGATTTCCCACATCTATAACACATCTTCACTGTTAGTGAGATTTTGGTTGGAAGAATAACTACACAAAAATGGTACCCTCTTAATCAAGAAATCCATGTGTGTTTAGTCATTAATTTGTTTTGGTAACACAAAAATAACTTCGCACTGCATGGCTAAAAGGAGTAGTACTACCATAGCTATGGACACATTTGTTCAAATTTTGGTGCATAGAAGCCTTAGTGCCAATATCAGATGAGTTAGAGCAAGAACTCATCTTGATTTTCCTGTCCCAGATTGAGTCTCTGGTACTGCAGGTTAGAAAATAGATCTCACTCCTGCTGACTGCACAAACTTGGAATTAGATAATGAGGAGTCCCATGCTGGCCTTTTAGTAATTCTTCAGAATAGAACTACACTTGAACCTAATAATGACATTCAAACTGTAACAAATTGCCTTTAAAAACTTGAAGGAAAAAATGAGCAGAAGGATTTGTCCTATTTTTGACAGTATAATTATGATAAACTTTGGCTGCTGGTGAAGCTTTCTGTGGTAATTAGTATTTCTAATCTGCATTTTTTTATTTTTGTAATTATCTTGAGAAAAACATTCTTTTTTGCAGGTGGTGGCATATTAAGGTGAATTGTGTTTACCTGCCTGGGCAAGGATTCCAAAACAATTGATACACGGCTTTTCACTTTGCCTAACATTGAATTGTGGGGGCATCTGAGGTGAAATACCCAAGGTGAAAGCAACACATCACAACCAATTTAAGTCAAGAAATGAAGGTTGGATATATACCCAGTTGAAATGGAGGGGGAACTATAGGTTAGCACAATGTGTTTGGTAAAACTGTATTTCAGACTAGAGAAAATGATTCTGCACTAGTTAAGTAGGAAAAGAATTCCCTTGAAAATAAGCCATCTAGAATGGCATTTAAACCTAGATGTGCATTTTTCATAGGGCACATTTAATCATTTTTCAAGCAGACATTTAATTCTTTACCAAAGAAATTAGAGCATCATCTTCCCCCTTTTGGCAATCTACATATCCTTACTGTACATGATACTGTTATGTAAAAGCTTCAGATAGGTGTATTGAAAGGATAGAATATGACCAGATTGTTTGTTTCTTGTCCGTGTTCCTCATCTCTTCGTACAGTATGAAGTAGTGTTGTAATAATCCTACTTCCAGTGAAACTTTAAACTTAATAGGAATTAGAGAAGATGAATCAAGTCATCAGTTCAAATAATTAATGGATTAATTTGCAGCCCTTTACAGATGATAAGCAAATCAAGAACTGGTTTGTGGCTGCAGAATAGCCACCTGAGCCCCACTTTCATTAGTGAGGTCTGGTTTGTACTGATGAGATGTCCCTCTGCATAGCAGAATTGTTTAATGAAACAGTCTTCCAGAAGCTGTGCCAGGTGACCTAGGCATTTCTTAGAGGGCATCTTTATTCACAGGATCTGCAAACTTGAGATTCCTGTAAAGGGATAAACTTTAACTTTGCCCTTTGTTTTTTTTAAGTGACTTAGGGAGTAGCTGTTTCATATTTCCCTCCAGAAACTCATCTCTAGTTTTGAAGTATTATTGGCACATTGTAATAAAATTTCAGTATCCCTGTCCTAAGCTAACTTGGGTGAGTAGAGAAGTAGTGTACAATGTCCATTCAGCCCTAGGGGTTGAAAGAGCAAATCAGATTTCCCTCCTACCTTTCCCCCAGAGCAAACCACGATTGCTGCTGGTGCTTAGATGGAAATTGACAGTTCTGGTGAGCTCAATATCTAATCCACTCTTTGGAGACCAGAAGAAAAAGGGACCCCAGAAGAAATCCTTCTTGAAATCTCAGAAGTTGGTGCATTGATGTGTATTTACATAGCTAGAATTCAGGCTTTTGTCTCCACTGTACATAAGACTGTTGATTGCTGGTCACTAAACTCCCAAGTTTGTGGAAGATGTTCTTAATAAGTAATCATTCAGCTACTGTTGCACATAATGTATACAACAAATGATGAATGATTGCTTTTGTCAATGAGGGGTTGTTGAGCTGACCACAGGACATGTTTGTTAAATACAGGTATTTCACTAGAATTAAACGTCCTTCATCACACCTTCAAGTTGTGTAGGCCCTTTTGGACCCACACATTTAACCTTTAACAGCGCAACTTCAATCCTGCTGAAGCCTGGAAAGCCTAATGGAGTTCACAAGAAGTCACAAATAAGCATCCTGTGATAGACCCAACACACAAGATCTGACTTTGATTTCCGACAAAGCTCATGGGCAACCCTAAACCATGTTCACACAAATTGTGACAGATGTGGATACGCAAATGGAAAATGGAAGACTCACCAGTATGTGACTGTGGTCACCCAGAACAGACCAGGGACCATATAACATCTCAATGCCTGATTCACAAATATGAAGAAGGCATCAGGGCAATACACTCTGCTACTCCAGACACAATTACTGTATCTGGCTTAAACATCTAAATGTAAAATTATAGCTGTTGATCTGCATTTACATCAGCCATATGAAGGAGAAGAAGATTAGGATTAAATGAGTGGATTGGAGAAAGCTGAATGTGCACTAAAAGTAAAAGGCAAGGAGGATGCTTGGTTGACCTCAGAGTACCAATACTTTCAGTAACCACCACAACAGAAATGGCATTCTGATCTTGAAACCAGTATACCTGTGGGCTCCATAATTAACCTTTTTAAAGATCAGTTCTGTTGGTTTAGGAAGGGAGAGACTTGGTTTATTCAAAGATGGTTCAAAATGTCAGAGTGTTAAAAGAATATAGAAAGTATTCAGAGAGGAGTAAGAGGTTTTGAAACTGAAGTATTAATTTTGGGCAGAAGCTTTTCCTCAAACAGTGAAAATAACCTGTTTTTTAGAGAACCAGAGTAAGAAGAACTCTGGAAATAGTGTTACTAATTATCTGTGAAGCAGCCTTGCAAATTCATGTGTTCAGAAACCTTTTTTGCCATTTGTGTTAAGTTGTGACTTTTGTAACTGCAGGCTTAAGTACTTCACAGTGTGATCCACAGGAAATTAAAGTAAAACATTTATGACACCATGAGTGTGGTATTCCAATACGATCATAATCTAGGTTTTTCTGCTGCAGTTCTAGTTTAGCTTGGGCCAAACTCCCTTACTGCAGTTGTCACACATGTCTGCAGCAATATACTGGCTTGCCTGCGAGATGCTAGACTTGCCAGACTTAGCCAGTAAAATATAATCATGAATTTAATAGATAAGGAGCTAAGAGACATGGAACAAATTAGCTTTTTTCTTTTCTTTGTGCAGAGGCCGGTGATCTGTAGACCATACTTTTTTTTTCTGTGTTGGAGGTTGTAGGCTGGTGAAGACTTCAAGACTTTACTGAGATTTTCCTGACATACTAATCCATAATTCACTATTGCTTCTTGAATACAAATTGTCTGAACAAGTGGCAGCAGCCCTGGCAAGGGAGGAAATTTTTATAAGTTAAAAACTTCTCTTTTGTGAGTCAACCAAGCTGCTCTGTCAGTCTGCAATTATAATTTCCCAGCAAGCTTCTCACATCTTTGTTCTTTTGTGATAACAGCTGCTCCCAGCACTTCAGTGATACGTTTGGATTGATAGTTTAAATGGCCCTATAGTGAGCAGAAAGTGTATTTTTGCTTGCTTGTGGAGTGTGGTCAGCATTTATTGAAGTATTCACCGTGTGCTGGCTTCCAGAAAGATGAAGACCAGCTCTCTCATGTGCTTTTAATAGCATCACCATGGAAAATGTTTTGAAGCATAGCAGGTTCATTGGAATTGACCTTTACTCTTCTGAGTGCTGGGATTCTGTTATTAGCCTCCCCTCTTTTTGTGTTCTGCACTGATCCCATTATTAGGATTTGTTAAAAAAACATTTATTTTTAAGGCATTGTGTTAGTGACAGTTTTGCTCTTCAAACAAGAATGGGTCTACTTCATCCACCTGACTGTCCTTTCTTCCTGATGTCTGTGTAGAATTGCAGATTGCTGTGTACTGTGTTGTGGCTGGAAAATAGTATAAATCAGGGAGTTGAGTAGGTGAGTCCAGAGCATTAGTTGAGATGATTTTTTTAAGTTGATCTATAAATGCTTTTATCTAAACCAAAGGAAAGTTCTGAGACATTTTTTCAGTATTTGCTTGCAAAAGGGAGGAGATGATGAAGAGATGCAGCAAATGGCTCCCTAAGAGTACTAAAAGCATAATTGTTTGTACATAAGCACATGGACTGTGATCTGTCTGCCAGTCCATTTAAAGTGACAATATGGCCTGTTCATCTGATGATTAACATGTGGATTTCTGTAACACATTTTATGAATCTTAGGATGACTCATAGTTTTTGCATAGTGCAAATCTGTTTTCTTAGTAACTAAATGAGTTATAATTAGTGACTTTCTTTTTGTGTGGTAATAGGACTGTAGATGAAAATGCACAGATTTTGAATTATGCAGTCTACATTTGTCCAACTTCATTTTGTACTACTTTCCCAGCCACTCCTGCTTGAGCAAAAGTGATGAAAGTCTGCCTCCTGTGAGTGAAAGTCAGTGGTTAACACACACACTTGCATTACCACGGTGCAAACAGGTCCATGCCTTTATTTGCTTGTTTTATTTGTTTGCATTTCTTGATGAAAGATGAAATTACCTTGTTTTGTTTGCATATTTGTGTGTTGCTTAGGGGGAAAGATGTTTATATGGCCATTTTCATATCATAGGTAATGTGACGGTGCACCCCTTAGGGCTTTATGCGAGATGCTTACAAGTATATAGATGATATAACTGGAATATGTGCCATGTCACATGTCTCTGTAAAGCAGGGGTCTCAAACATGCGGCCTGCCAAGCTCTTCCCTGTGGCTCGCGAAGCTCCTCCCCCCCCCCCCCCCCCCCCCTGCACTGAGAGTGCCGTGCCGCTTTCAGAAACGTCCCTTCAGCCGGGAGGGAAAGGGGAGGAGGCAGAGGGCTCCTACATTGCCTCCCTCCAGGGACTGCCCCCCAAAGCTCCCATTGGCCGGGAACAGGGAACCGCGGCCAATGGGAGCTTTATGAGAGTTACCTGGAGGAAGCAAGAGCAGCACATGGAGGGATTCTCCCCCACCCCAGGCTGCAGAGACTGGTTGCAGCGGTTTCCTGGAGTGGATCAGTATGGGGCCGGAGCCTCTATGTAAGCGACACCAGGCTGGAGCTCGCATCCTGAACCCCTCCTGCACCCCAACTCCCTGAGTCCCCTGACACATCCCACACCCCAACTCCCTGCCCTGAGCCTCCTGCCGCATCCCGCACCCCTCCTGCACCCCAAATCCATGCCCTGAGCCCTCTGCCATATCCCACACCCCAAATCCATGCCCTGAGCCCCCTGCTGCATCCCGTACCCCTCCTGCACCTCAACTCCCTGCCCTGAGCCCCTGCCGCATCCTGCACCCTCTCTGCAACCCTTGGGGACAGGGAGGGGGCAGTATTGGGGCGGGGACTTCGGGGAAAGGGTTGGAATGGGGCAGAGAAGTCATGGGAAGAGGCGGGGCAGGGGCGAGGCCTCATAGAAGGGGTGAAGTGGGGGCAGGCCCAGGGGCAGCTGTGGGGGGTGTCAGTGATGCAGCCCTCGGGTCAATGCACTAGTCCTCATGTGGCCCTCGTGGTCATTTGAGTTTGAGACCGCTGCTGTAAAGGTTATAATATACTGGAGATATTCATCCTATTTGTATCATGTCATTTTTGTACTTGAAGTTATGAATATTGGCTATGTACTTAATTTTAAATAGCCTTAGTAAAGCAGTTGGTCAGCTTTCTGAGGAAAAAAAACCTATTCTTAGTAAGTGCCCAATCAAAAACCAGTCAAGCCAACAATGGAGACAGCAATCCATGTCTTTCCCAGGAAGGTGGCTTGGCTGGTAAGGAACTCAGGGACATGTGACTTGCCCATGTAACTCCAAAACTCCATTTTGTAACTGGATTCTACACAGGGATTAGGGTTGGGTGGGAGAGGTGTCCACTCAGAGGAGAGTGTCTATAAAAATCCCTGGGAAACCCTCCCATTTTGTCTTCAGCTGGCTTGAGAGAGCTTCTCCACCCCCAAGGATACCTGGAAGAAACTGGAGCAAAAGAGAGTGACTACAGGGGGTCCAGGTGATTGCTGGACCCAGGCTAGAGGGAGTCTGGTCTGTAAAAGGAAGCTCACCGGGTAGGTTTTTATCTGTATTCAATTTTCATCACTGTACTAGAGATACATTTGCATGTTTTGTTTTATTTGGTTATTCACTTTGTTCTGTCTGTTACAACTTGGAACCACTTAAATCCTACTTTGTGTGTTTAATAAAATCACTTTTTACTTATTAATTAGCCTGGAGTATGTATTAGTGCCGGGGGTGGGGAACAGCTGTGCATATCTCTCTATCAGTGTTATAGAGGGTGAACAGTCTGAGTTTACCCTGTATAAGTTTTATACAGGGTGAAACAGATTTATTTAGGGTTTGGGCCCCATTGGAAGTACCCAAAGATTGGGAGTTGAGCATCTGAGTGCTAAAGGCAGGAACACTTCTTAACCTGCTTCCAGGTGAGCCTACAGCTGTTAGGAGACATGGTTCAGACCTGGGTCTGGGTTTGCAACAGGCTGATGAGTCTGATTCAAACCAGGAAGGATTCTGGAGTCCTAAGCTGGTTTGGGGCAACGAAGCAGGGGCAGAAGTAGTTTTGGCACATCAGTTGGCAGCCCCAAGTGATCCAGCCCTTCACAGGTGATATTTATGCATAGTTTGAGTAGACCCTTGACTCTTGTCTATGAACTTACACTCCTCACAGCTTGCTTTCGGCCTAAGCGGTTTTTCCAGCTAAGCACGGCATAGTGTGAAAAATATGCCTTGTCAGAAAATTTTTGCTAAGGTGCATAGGGCATAACCTGCATTGTTTCCCAGGTCTACTAGTCCTTTTTGTACTAGATTTACACCTAGACCAACATCTCAATAATATTTGTGTAAGAAGCATATGGGGTGACATTAGCAAAGCTTTTGATACTGTCTCCCACAGTATTCTTGCCAGCAAGTTAAAGTAGTATGGGCTGGATGAATGCACTGCAAGGTGAATATAAAGCTGGCTAGATCATCAGGCTCAGTGGATAGTGATCAATATCTCCATGTTTAGTTGGCAGCCGGTATCAAGTGGAGTGCCCCAAGGGTCGGTCCTGGGGTCGGTTTTAATCAGTATTTTCATTAATGATCTGGAAGATGGTGTGGACTGCACCCTCAGCAAATTTGCAGATGAAGAATCCCATGCACTGCTACAGACTAGGGACCGAAGAGCTAGACAGCAGTTCTGCAGAAAAGGACCTAGAGGTTGCAGTGAATGAGAAACTGGATATGAGTCAACAGTGTGCCCTTGTTGCCAGGAAGGCTAACGGCATTTTGGGCTGTATAAGTAGGAGCATTGCCAGCAGATCAAGGGACATGATCATTCCCCTCTATTCGACATTGGAGAGGCCTCATTTGGGATACTGTGTCCAGTTTTGGGGCTTACACTACAAGAAGGATGTGGAAAAATTGGAGGGACTCCAGTGGAGGGCAACAAGGATGATTAGGGGGCTGGAGCACATGATTTATGAGGCGAGTCTGAGGAACTGAAATTATTTAGTCTGCAGAAGAGAAGAATGAGGGTGGGGGGATTTGATAGCTGCTTTCAACTGCCTGAAAAGGGGTTACAAAGAGGATGGATCTAGACTGTTCTCAGTGGTAGCAGATGGTAGAACAAGGAGTAATGGTTTCAAGTTGCAGTGGGGGAGGTTTAGGTTGGATATTAGGAAAAAACTTTTCACTAGGAAGGTGGTGAAGCACTGGAATGGGTTCCCGAGGGAGGTTGTGGAATCTCCTTCCTTAGAGGTTTTTAAGGTCAGGCTTGACAAAAAGCCCTGGCTGCGTTTGATTTTTGGGGGGATTGGTCCTGCTTTGAGCAGGGGGTTGGACTAGATACCTCCTGAAGTCCCTTCCAACTCTGATATTCTATGAGTCTATGATTCTACGAAATATTTACATGCTGTGTGGTTACGAGAAGTTTAGGGAGACAAGCAAGTTATTTTTGGGGTTTTTTTTGAAATGCATTCTGTTGTAGTTTTCCAGCAATTGGTGCACAATTGAAGCTAGGATACTAGCGTGATGATCTCATTTGAAGCCCTTGGCAATTACACTTAGTTGGCAGATTTCCTGTGTCTTCTGACACTTTGCTGCTCTGTTTTGAACAGTTTTCTTCTTGTTTTGTAGACAAGGCAAAATGTAAATGCATTTGCTGGCTTCCTCATTCAGTGGCTTCTTCTGTTCTGTGTATTGTACCAAACTGCCTACCTGCAAAGATTCTTTACAAAATAATTGTTAAAAATATTCATAGAGTCTTGCTGCACTAAGTTCCACCAAAAATTTTACTTGGAGCGTTCAGCTCTGTGCTCATGCCCATTTGCACTATAAAACACACTACTGTGATGAGTGCCGTATAAGAACCTAGATGGAGTAGAATACAGTGTTAAATGACTGGCCTTCAAACAACTGAAGGACTTTCCATTTGTGCATTAAGTGACATGACTAATGTCTGTCATGTGGGTATGTTTTTATCCTCTGCCCAGAGAACGAATTGTGTGTGCAGTGTAGTGTTTTGATTTTAGTAGAGTGTTGCTTTTGTTTTTTTTTTTAAAAAAAAAGGTTATACTGCTGTATGTTTATCCTGTGTTGTTATGATCCTGTGTATGTGGAGAAGACCCAAACCATGTCATAACCAAGTTATGAAAAAATATACTTTTGCCTTAAAAGTGGCTTAAAACGTGGGGCTTGACCCTCCTCCTGCCAAAGCGTGCTTTTCAGCTACATTGGTGCACAGCGGGCTGAAACCCAGCTGATCAGGTCAGTTGATAATTCTTGTGTAGGGGGATTCTCCATGTGTAGGGCCTTACCAATTTCAGGGATTGTGAAATTAGCCCTTCCCCATGAAATCTGATCTCCCCTTTGCTGCTGGAAGGGTCTGAGCTGCAAATCCTTGCCAGGCCCGGGAGGGACAGGACTTGATCTTACCATGCAAGACTGCTAGGTGAGATGGGGGGAGGGGGAGGAGGTAGAGAGCAAACTCACTTCTGAGTTGGGACCCTCACGGTTATAATACCCTGCAATTTCAGATGTGAACATCTGCAAACATAAAATTGACCAATTTTAAAACTTTCTGGCTGTGAAATTGATCAAAATGACTGGTGAATTTGGGAGGGTCCTATCTATGTGGCCTTAGGCACTCTAGTATGGAGGAGTGTGGTTGTGGGGGAAAAAGAAGATATGGCTAGAGTGTCTGTACATCCTGATTATTCTCTTCTGGTGGAATGGCCTCTGAGCAAAGCAAAAATTAAGGCAATCCTAAAGCCAATCTAACTTTCTGGAACTGATTTGGCCTATGGTGGTTTGATAAGTCACCGTGTCGTCTTTGGATCCTGCACTCAGCTCAGTGGGACTCAAGGATTCGGTCCCAGGTTTTAACAGATAGTACATTGGGCATCTCTGTGTAGATGCAAACTAACAGTTGGTCCCTAGTATTAAACTGTGCTTAGAGGCAGACAGGTTTGTAGTACAAATAAGTCCACAGCTCCTCCAAATTAGAACTGTTACACTGCTGCAGTCATACCAGTGTAATTCCTTATGTAACCAGTCTTATTCCGGAATGAATGCCTCTTTCTGGTTTGTCACTTTGAAAAGAGTATAAGCTAGACTGGAAAGAGGCACTTCTATTACTCCCCTTGTGGACACTCTTATTCCAGAATAGCGGTCTAACTGTAGTGGTATAATTATGTTGGTTGTCTACAGAAGGAACACTTACCCTTTAAAAAGAGAACACCTTGAGGTAATTGAACTTGTTTTAACCTGGATTTGACTATAACATTGCAGCTGTATTAAGTTATTGTTTGGCATTTTCAAGGAGTGCTTAAGACTTGCTAAATCAGGGGTGGGCAAACTACAGCCTGGGGGGCTGCATCCAGCCCTCCAGACATTTAAATCCGGCCCTCAAACTCCCGCCGGTGAGCAGGGTCTGGGGCTTGCTCCGCTCCACATGGCTCCCAGAAGCAGCATGTACCCCTTTTGGCTCCTACACGGAGGGCCAGACAAGGGGCTCCGCGTGCTGCCCGTGCCACAAGTGCTGCCTCCACGGCTCCCATTGGCTGGGAACCATGGCACCTGTGGACAGGGCAGCTTGCAGAGCCACCTAGCCGCGCCTTCGCATAGAAGCTGGAGAAGGGACATACTGCTGCTTCTGGGAGCTGATTGAGGTAGGCGCCACCTGGACCCTGCACCCCTATCCCCCTCCCATGCCCCAATCCTCTGCCTCAGACCTGCTCCCCCTCCGTCCCAGTCTGGAGGAACTTCCTGCACCCCTGAACATCTCATCCTCAGCTCCACCCCAACCTGGAGCTCCCTTCCACACCCTGAACTCCTCATTTCTGGCTCCCCCGCAGAGCCAGCACCCCAGTTCCCAATTTCATTCATGGCCCGCGATACAATTTTCATACCCAGATGTGTCCCTCGGGCCAAAACATTTGCCCACCCCTGTACTAGATCATCTAGATACAAGGTTACTTTTATTAGCCTAATAACTGTAGATGTCATGGTAAAAAAAAAATGTGTTGGGGAAACTTACCATTTCATACTGCAACTGCAAAAGTAAACATAACTCTGGTGAAACTGAATTTCATCTGCCTCTAAGCGGTCTAAAAACATTGTTCTTAAACTCCTTGAATGAGTTTCCATACCCAGAATAAACTGGGTTGTGATTGTTCAGCGTGTGCTTGGGCTGCTTTCAGCTTGTTCTAAAGCTGTTCTAATCTCAGACCTTGGTTTTGAGAGGAACTAGGTTGTGTACAGTGTACTGTAAAAACCATTAGGGTGCAGTCCGCTCCTACTTGTTACACTTCCTTTGCATTCACATGTAAGCCGTTTATGCACCATAACTTCCCATTTCTAGTCAATTTGTTAAATGTCACATTTAAAATCTTAAAAAATAAAAAAAGCATCAGAGAAAAGTCTGCTGAGTTTATCCCACATCTGCTACCTCATTTAAATCTGTGTCATTTTTAAGTGTTGTGGGTGCATCATTGGGCTGTTAGATTATATGAATTGGGGATTGGGATTGCTCAATTCCAGTATATTTTTTCTGAGTTTTCCTTTTATCTGTAACCCTTCTGCCCATCAGAGTTGGCAGCAACAAGGGCTGGGTTCAGTATCCAGGGGTTCCATTCCAATAGCACAATACAAAAACCAGCTCGAGCCCCCACCCAGTGACCTGGGACAACCATATACCACTCCTCTGGGCGTCTGTAAGAGACAATACTTCCCCTCTCGCACGCACAGAGTCTGAGTGTACCAAAGCCTTTTAATAACAGGGAGAAACAGTGTGGCATTATATTGGGGAAACACCACAAACAAGGTTAATAAACCAAACCATGAACCAGAAGCCCCCCTCCCAGCAAATAGGCCGTGGCCTTCCCTTTGGCTCTTGAGTTCCACAATCCCAAAAAGTCACTCAATAGTCCCAAAAGTCCAATAGCCCAAGAGTCTCTGTTCTGGGTCAGTGCAGAGCTCGAAAGTCAATTGGCAGAGTCTTACCTCCCAGCCTGGGTGGAAATGGAGGGTAGGGCACAGGGCACCTTACGTGGTCCGAGGCCGACTGCACCACCTCTCTGTGGGGTTCCGCTGCAGCCCTCACCGCAATCCGCTCTGCTCTGCTCGCCGACACTCGAACTGCTCTGCAACGCCAGTCACTCTGCTAGCCGTCCTGCCAGCCGACACACGGACAGCTCTGCGGTGCCAGTCACTCCGTCAGCAGCACAAACGGCTCCGCTAGTTGACACACGGACTGCTCTGCTGTGCCAGCCACACAAACTGCACTCAGAAACCACTCGGCGAAGTCCGCTGCCAGTCACACAAACTGCACCCAGGAACCACTCGGCTGAGTCCACTGCTTTTCTCTGCTAGCTGCACAAGTTGCTTGGTGCCACCAACATACCTTTAGGCCTGCCCCCACTTAACACAGTGCTCAGTGGTGTCAGCTCTTAAGTGATTTCAGCTCTGGGGGGGGGGGGGTCAGCACCTTGGCACAGGTACACCAGCAAACTCAAAGTGAATTCAGCTTAGTAGACTGAACCAAGACTCCTAAGAGAATCAAAATTAGCTCTAACGTTCCACAGTGGAGAGAGGCAGGGTGCAATAGGCCTGGGGGGCCCTTAGACAAGTCTCTCACCAAAAGATATAGAGACCTGCCCATAGCCTCTCTCAATCTCAGAGTGTTCTGAAGCGCGTGGCCCTTGACCAGTGAGTGCTACTTAGATGATGGCGAGTCCCTCCATCATAATAAGGGCCAAGTATATGTCCATAGTCCTTCATTCACATGATCAGGATAACATCACTTTATCATTCCTGCCCCAGTAACATAGAAACTGGGGCTCCCACATCAGCCGAAGTGGCCATGTGGCCTGCTGTGAGCTCAGGCTAGGCGCAATGGGTGTGTCTATGCAAATTGATCAGCCCCAAAGTTATTTTCCAAAACTCACTGTGATTCCCATAGTTCGCCACCAGATGTCAGAATATATCTCATTCCTGACACTGCTTACATATCATTTTAATATATAATTTCATCGCTGAGATAGCTGCAAACATTTTAATGCCAGACATATACTGGCATTAGAAAAGGTTCAGAGAAGCGCAACTAAAATGATTAGGGGGTTGGAACAGGTCCCATATGAGAAGAGGTTAAAGAGTCTTAGGACTTTTCAGCTTGGAAAAGAGGAGACTAAGGTGAGATATCATAGAGGTATACAAAATTGAGTGGTGTGGAGAAAGTGAATAAGGAAGTTATTTACTCATTCTCATAATATAAGAACAAGGGGCCACCAAATGAAATTAATGGGCAGCAGGTTTAAAACAAATAAAAGGAAGTTCTTCACATAGCGCGCAGTCAACCTGCGGAACTCCTTTCCTGAGGAGGTTGTGAAGGCTAGGACTATAACAGGGTTTAAAAGAGAACTGGATAAATTTTTGGAGGTTAAGTCCATTAATGGCTATTAGCCAGGCTGGGTAAGGAATGGTGTCCCTAACCTCTGTTTATCAGAGGAAGGTGATGGCAGGAGAGAGATCACTTGATCATTACCTGTTAGATTCACTCACTCCAGGGCACCTTACATTGACCACTGTTGGTAGACAGGATACTGGACTGCATGGACCTTTGGTCTGACCCAGTATGGCCATTCTTAAGTTCTTAGGCTGGGCATTTCTTTATCAAATAGTGTGTACAAATTAAAGCAATAACCCATGTCAGGATTTCTCCTTTACCAGGAGAGAGCCATACTGCTTGGAAATATTAAGTGCATGTCTGAAGAACTCACTCTAAGGCCTTGTCTACACTAGCAAGTTTCTGTGCAGTAAAGCAGCTTTCTGTGCTATAACTCCCGAGGAGTACACACTGCCAAGCCATTTAGCGTGCAGAAACTGCAGTTGCAGCACTGTAAGAAACCCACCCTAACGAGAGGCCATAGGGCTTTCTGTGCCAGGGCTACAGCGCTCCGGTGCCAGTGTAGACACTCTGGTCAATTACAGTGCTGTGATTGGCCTCCAAGAGGTGTCCCACAATGCCTGTTCTCACCTCTCTGGTCATCAGTTTGAAGTCTGCCTAGTCTGAGCGACGGAATAGGGTGGTGTTTGACTCCCCCGCTTCATGGGAATCTGCCTCAGATCTCCATGAAACTCTCATGGAGGTATTGGGCAATCCGCCGCCATAGGCTCTTTGGAAGAGTTGCTTTGTTTTTTGCTCCGTTAAGGGTAACTTTCCCATGTCACTCTGCCATCACTGGAGAAGGGACCATTGGTGCTCACAGGCAAGCCACATAAGAGCTAGGGTGGAAGCCGCAGTCTTGGAGAAGACACTCCGATGATTCCCTGCTCACCTTCAGCAGCGAGATATCTTCCATAATGAACACAGCCTGTGGAAAATGTGGGGGCAGTAATGATTATAAGGCCGCCTCCTACAGTGCTGTCTCTCCCCAAGAGCCCCGTGTACAGTATGGTCCTGGAAACCTCTGCAGTTACCATTTTGGGGGCCTTGTGGCTCATGTGTGCTTGCCTGGGGTCAGCCAGTTAGTGACAGGTATGTGACTAGTTGCTGTGTTTTAAATCACTGAATCAGTTGCCTGTGTGTTGTAAACAATACTGCTTCTGTAAAATGTTGCATTTTGGCTTCACACATATGGCCTTGGGAGTCCAGCCGACCTCTTTATCATGTGCTGAATGGCTGTGCAGAATTAGAAGGTGGCCACATGGAACTGGAGGACTTTCTGCATGGTGTCATGATACACTCCATGGCCAAAAAGAACAAGAACTGAAGGAGTGGCAGGACAGTGAGAAGAGAAACTGAAAGGAGAACGCAGTGCACCAGAGTGAAGCCACGGAGCGGCTCTTAAGCGTTATGGAGTGCCAAGCGGACACGCTTCAAACGCTACGGGCACTAAAAACTGAGCAGTTTCATGCCCGCACTCCCCTGCAGCGGCTGTCACAAAACGCTTATCAACCTCCTAGCTCCAGTCTGTACCCACTGCATTCCAATCCTGCCCCGTCAGTCCAGCCCTGCAGATTCTCAGTACCCACTACACTCAACACCTGTTCCTCTGCAGTGTAGCCATTCTGAAGAACACTATCCATTTTGTATTGCAAAAGACAAGGTTGCATGTGATACCTGGACATACACAAATCTTTAACTGTACTGGGACCCCACCTCCTCCTGGGACCCTCCTTTCCTCAGTCCCCCACAGTGCTGATGTTTTTGGTTTTGTTTTGTTTTTCTCTTTTCTCCGGTAGTGGTTTTTAAATAAAATAATTGTTCTGGTTTGAAAGAGATCTTTATTCCATTAATAGAAAGCAAACAGAGCCCTGCAAAGCAACATGCAGTTTTCTTAAACCTTCATAGTGCATCATCTGCACCAATCACAGTCATCTCCTTGCATTATGAGCTCTGCACTCCCGAGCATAGCAACAAATATTAGTGGATTTCAGCTTCAAATTGCTGCCTCAAGGCATTCCTGATCCTTGTGGTCCTGCACTGCACCCCTCTAATAGCTCTGGTCTCTGACTGTTCAAATTCAATCTCCAGATGCTGAGCCTCAGTGGTCCAGCCACGAGTGAAGCTTTCACCCTTCCCTTCACAAATATTATGGAGCGTACAGTACGCGGCTATAAGTATAGGAATATTGTCATCGGCCAGATCTAGCCTCCCATATAGGCAGCACCAGTTGGCCTTTAAATGGCCAAAAGCACACTCAGCAGAGTCATGCTGGATTTGCTCAGCGTGTTGAACCTCTCCTTGCTGCTGTCAAGGTGTCCCGTGTATGGCTTCATAAGACATCACATTAAGGGGTAGGCAGGGTCTCCCAGGATCACAATGGGCATTTTGATTTTCCTCTACTGTGATACTCTGGTCTCTGCTTGCAGATTCCTGAACAGGCCAGTGTTCCGAAAGATGAGTGTGTCATGCACCTTTCTGGACCAGCCTGTGTTAATGTCAATGAAATGCCTATGGTGATCCATAAGCGCCTGGAGAACCATAGAGAAATACTCCTTCCGATTAATGTACTCAGTGGCTAAGTGGTCTGGTGCCAGAATTGGAATGTCATCTATCGCCTCTCCGCACTTAGAGAAGCCTATTTATGCAAAGCTATCCACAATGTCATGCATGTTCATAGAATCACAGAATATCAGGGTTGGAAGGGACCTCAGGAGGTATCTAGTCCAACCCCCTGCTCAAAGCAGGACCAATCCCCAACTAAATCATCCAACAGATTTTTGCCCCAGATCCCTAAATGGCCCCCCTCAAGGATTGAACTCTCAGCTCTGGGTTTAGCAGGCCAATGCTCAAACCACTAAGCTAACTGTTTTGTGATGTGCAGGAGATTTGGGGGGGTGGGGAGGGAGGAGGTGCAAGGGTGCAGCAGACTCAGGGGAAGGGGTGGCGGCCTTTGGGAAAGGAGTGGAGTGGGGCCTGGGGCAGGGACCAGGGGTTGAGCAGTGAGCACCTTGTAGCACATTGGAAAGTTGGTGCCTACAGCTCCAGCCCTGGAGTTGGCGCCTATGCGAAAAGCTGCATATTAACCTCTGAAGGTTATGGTGGTTTCGGAGCCACAGGTTGGCCACCCCTGACTTAGGGGATCCTTCAGAATGTCGGGGGCTACAGAAATGTAGGAATGCGTTGTTCTGTTAGAGAGAAAATGTGGGTGAGGTAATATCTTTTATAGGACCAATGTCTGTTGGTGAGAGATTTTTCATTCAGTAGTTAATAAAAATTAATTCAAACTTTTTTATTAAAAAAAAAAAAACCAAAAACACCACCTTGGAAACATAGGTGGCAATACATCAGTCCGGGAAGCAGTGTCTGCAATAGTCCTCTGCATTAATAGTTAATTTCTGAAGTTAAATGAGTCATAGTGTATATGAGCAAGTCCTTTATAGTTTTACATGAACGTAGCTGTTCTTAATAAGTAGGGCCTACCGAATTCACAGCCATGAAAAATGCATCACGGACCGCGAAATCTGGTCTCCACCATGAAATCTGGTCTTTTGTGTGACTATATTCCAAGGCATGAATACTGCAGGACACATGCCAGGGCTACTGCTATCCGTCTCAGGTGCTAGAATAGTGATTAATTTCTCACTCAAAATGAGAATGCATTGTGGGAGTGTGACAGAGTAGGAATGGTCTTAATGTTTCCTCTGGATAGTGTGTGGGGAAGGAAGACTTCCCTTTCTGGATGAGACCTGAGGCTGTAACCTGAGCCCAGGTGTGGGAGGGAGAAGGTGACACCTTCTGTCCAAGAGACAAAGAGAGAGGAGAGAGTGGAAGGTGAGTTAGTCTTGAGCTGGCTAAGGAAGGGCAGGGAGGCACAGACGTGGTCTGGCCTCCCTTGGCCCCCAAAATAGGTCCGGCTCTCTGTACCTACAAGCTCTGTTATAGATCGTGTTCCTGTAGTCTAATAAACTTCTGTTTTACTGGCTGGCTGAGAGTCACATCTGACTGTGGAGTTGGGGTGCAGCACCCACGAGCTTCCTCAGGACCCCAGCTGTGCGGGCTCGCTGGGGAAAGTGCACAGAGGGGCAGAAGGTGCTGAATGCTCCGAGGTCAGCCCCAGGAAGGTGGAAGCTGTAAACTGTGAAGCTCCTAGCCCTGGAGACAGTCTGTTCAGAGGGGAAGCTTCCCCCCCCCACACCCAGAGTCCTGACTGGCTTCATAGGGAGCGGTTCCAGAGCATCGCCCCGGGGACTCCATGACAGAGAGTCTTATGTGCTAGAGGGAAGAAGTCGAGACTATTCTAAGTCTTATGTCACAGTATGTGGTGCTACCGGTAAGCCCTCATGATGGGCTGCCCTTGGAAACCTTTAATGTCCAAAGTAGAAATCAGATTCTCAGAAGACACTTGACACAAGAAAGATCTGACTTGTTCACTGAATCTGGTTTTCCATGTGAACCTGGGGAGACAATCAATATTTCTGATCGTGTGCATTGCCCAGGGCTGTATCAGCCAACAATAGGAGGTAACTGGTTATACTTGAGAAAACAAATGCTACTTCAGTGCTAACAATATTTTTTTTTTTTTGCTGAAATAGCTGCAGGAGGAGAAAATTTTATACAGTTACAGCTCTACTTTTCCTTTAATTTTATGCAATATGCTGGTGGGGAGAAGGGTGATACAATCACTCTACTTAAAACTGAGTTTTTAAGTCTTTTTCTATGCTTACAGTCCTGTCTATACATCATAGTGAACAGGATGTGGTATTTTTAATGACCCAGAAGCACATTTAGCTAAGAGAATGCTTTACCGCAGGGAAGTATTTAGCATCATTTCAAGAATGGGCAGTGGAGGAAAGGCAGCTTTTTTTTCTGAAGTAACCAAGCAGATGAAGTATTTTGAAATTCAAAGGCATTAGTCCAAGGCCACTATCAACTTTAGGCACTTGATTGTCAAATAGGGTTTTTTTGTGTGCAAGGTGGTTCCTCCGTGAGCTTTCTTGTGATCCTCTCAAGCCTTTCCAATATGTATGAAATGGGGACTATAACGTTTAAGTCTTTTCTGGTGCTGAAATGTGTTCTAGCAGTATTTTGTAAGTAATCTATTCATTATGCGAAGACCCACAGATCTGTTTTGATGGGTACGTCAGCCTGTTTGCTGCTTAGACCTGTCCTTCACTGATAGCAGGGGAACGCCACGCCTCCTGAAGTACTCACGGGTTCCTTTTACCTCTATAGTGGCTGGTGTGTGTAACCAGACCCTTCTGCTCCACAATGTTACTAAGGGAAAACTCCAAACTTTTATTCTAAACCTCAGAATTAACAGTTAAGCTGTCTATACCCCAACTGTGTTCCACAGCTGAATCTGCCTTTTGGGGAGTGAACAGGACAGGGTAGCTATCGAGTGATCCATCCCCTGTCATCCAGTCCCACCATTTGGCAGTCAGAGGCTTAGAGATGTTCAGAGCATGGAGTTGCATCTCTGACCATCTTGGCTTATAGCCATTGATGCGCCTATCCACTATGAACTTGTCTGATTTTTTAAAACTATTTATATTTTTGGCCTTCACAACATACCCTGGCAGTGCGTTCCACAGGTTGACTGCATTGTGTAAAGAAGTACTTGCTTATCTTTATTTTTAAACCCGCTAATTATTAATTTCACTGGATGATCCCTGATTCTTGTGTTATATGAAGGGGTAACTAACACTTTCACTTTCTCCACACTATTCATGATTCTATAGACCTTTCGTATTTCTCCTTAGCTGTCTCTTTTCCAAGCTCAAAGTCCCAGTCTTTTCCATACCCTTCTTTTGTTGCCCCTCTCTATATCTTTTCCAATTCTAAGATTGCTTTTTTGAGATGGGGTGACTAGAACTGAACGCGGTATTCAAGGTGTGGGTGTACCATGGATTTATGTAGTGGCATTGGGGTATTTACTCTATCTTTTTCCTAATTGTTCCTATCATTGTTAACTTTTTTTGACTGCTGCTGCACATTGAGCAGATGTTTTCAGAGAACTATCCACAGTGACTCCAACAGCTAATGCAGATCCCATCGTTTTGTACTATAGTTGGGGTTGTTTTCCAGTGTGCATTATTTGGCATAAGCAGTAGTGTGAATGATGCTATGTTGGCAGGAGAGCTTCTTTTGCTGACATAGCTACCACCACTTGATGAGGTGGTTTTATTATGTTGACCGGAGAGTTCTCTGCTGTTGGCACATAGGGCTATGTGAAGATCTTAGCAGGTGCATTGATACAACTGTGCTGCTGTAAGCTCACTGGTGTACACATGACCTAAGTAATTTTTAATTTCTTTCCTTGTTATAGCCTCAGATATCACCTCATTTTCACTGGTGTTCACTATTAGACATCCGATCACTACTAACATTTTTGGTGAAAATCGAATAAAAAAGTCATTTAGCACTTCTGCCATTTCCACATTTTCTATTGTTGTCCCCCCTCCCCAGCTCCCCAATTGAGTAACGGGCCTGTCCTGTCCTTGATCTTCCTCTTGCTTCTAATGTATTTGTAGAATGTTTTTTTGTTACCCTTTGTCTCTAGGTAGTCATCTCATTCTGTGCCTTGGCCTTTCTAATTTTGTTCCCTATGTGCTTTTGTTGGGTTTTTTTGTATATGATCTTCACACTCAACCAACCTCTGAAATTCTGTCCCTGTCTTACTGAGATTACTGGTTGGGCGTGGGTGGGTGGGAGACAATGGACAGTTGCAAGATATAACCAGGCTAAATCTTGTGTATATGACAGAACTGAACAGATCACTACATTTGAGATTGGGAAGGAATGACAAGCCCTACAATGTGAAGGATATCGATTTCCACTAATGAGTTAAAAGACATGAAGTAAAATTTTCTCTCCCCAAATACTTCCATTATAGGAACTCCTTGTGCAGTAGCTTTTCACCACTAGAATCCCATGACCAAATCTTGAATTATGTGTCATTGCATATTAATTATCACCACTGCATAATTCTGCTTGATGATCTCTGCTCCTCAAGCTAAGGACGCAATAGCAGGTGGCACAGGCCAAGATTAAAGTATGTAGGGAGTCTTATTTTTCCAAAACCAATCTTCTTGTGAGACAATGCTGTTAACTAAAACTTTGAGTTGTGTTCTGTATTGTGTTCAGTGCAGGGTTTCTATGCATTGTGGTAAATAAGGGGAGAGGCAGAGAGAGGGAGAGAGAGAAACATATCGAGTGTGTGACTTTGCAACCTTAATGTTCTTTTAACATGTGCCTTAATGTAACATGTATTAGATTCCAGAAGTCTGGCACCAAAGCTGAATATTATCCTAGGAATATTAACTGGAGCATGTCGTACATACTACACTATATACCGTGTGGTATATAGGGCCAAACTAGCTTTACTGTGATAGTGTTGTTTTTCATTTAAACTTTTGTTTCAGAGAGTAGCTGCAGTGTTAATATACAAAAGCTGACATTAACATAACACGTTTTAATAATGCCATCACCTTTCATGCAGCCTGGAATTTCTTGTTAACAGGAAGAGAAGACTGTTTAGAATCCCATCTTAGTTTTGGAAATTGGTACTCTGTCACAGAGTGCACAACAGCTCTTCACAGTTCTAGCACAGTGGTTCTCAACCCATGGCCCAATCAGCACATAGCTGCGGCCCATGTAGATGTACATGTGTATATATATTCATAGAATCATAGAATATCAGGGTTGGAAGGGACTTCAGGAGGTATCTAGTCGAACCCCCTGCTCAAAGCAGGACCAACCCCAACTAAATCATCCCAGCCAGGGCTTTGTCAAGACTGACCTTAAAAACCTCTAAGGAAGGAGATTCTGCCACCTCACTAGGGAACCCATTCCAGTGCTTCACCACCCTCCTAGGGAAAAAGTTTTTCCTAATATCCAACCTAGACGCCTCCCCGCACCCACAGCAACTTGAGACCATTACTCCTTCTTCTGTCATCTGATACCACTGAGAACAGTCTAGATCCATGCGCTTTAGAACTCCCTTTCAGGTAGTTGAAAGCAGCTATCAAATCTCCCCTCAGTCTTCTCTTCTGTAGACTAAACAATCCCAGTTCTCTCAGCCTCTCCACATAAGAGGATTCTCTGCACCTTGAAGTCTTTAAATCATGATTGGAGGACTTCAGTTGCTCAGACATAGGTGAGAGGTTTATTGCAGGAGTGGGTGGGTGAGATTTTGTGGCCTGTATTGTGCAGGAGGTCAGACTAGATGATCATAGTGGTCCCTTCTGACCTTAAAGTCTATAAGTCTAAGTCATGTGCTCCAGGACCCTAATAATTTTTGTTGCCCTCCTCTGGACTCTTCCCAATTTTTCCACATCTTTCTTGTAGTGTGGGGCCCAAACCGGGACACAGTACTCCAGATGAGGCCTCACCAATGTTGAATAGAGGGGAACGATCATGTCCCTTGACCTGCTGGCAATACTCCTATTTATGCAGCCCAAAATGCCGTTAGCCTTCTTGGCAACAAGGGCACATTGTTGACTCATATCCAGCTTCTGGTCCACTGTAACCCCTAGGTCCTTTTCTGCAGTTGACTCATATCCAGCTTCTGGTCCACTGTAACCCCTAGGTCCTTTTCTGCAGAACTGCTGCCTAGCCATTCGGTCCCTAGTCTGTAGCAGTGCATGGGATTCTTCCGTCCTAAGGGCAGGACTCTGCACTTGTCCTCGTTGAACCTCGTCAGATTCTTTTGGCCAAATCCTCTAATTAGTCTAGATCTCTCTGTATCCTATCCCTGCCCCCTAGCATATCTATCACTCCTTCCAGTTTAGTGTCATCTGCAAACTTGCTGAGGGTGCAGTCCACACCATCCTCCAGATCATTGATAAAAATATTGAACAAAACCGACCCCAGGACCGACCCTTGTGGCACTCCGCTTGATACTGGCTGCCAACTAGACATGGAGCCATTGACCATTACCTGTTGAGCCCGACGATCCAGCCAGCTTTCCATCCACCTTATGGACATTTGTGTGGATGTGGCCCAAGTAACACAGAGAGCTGCATATGTGGCCCACAATGGTAAATAGGTTGAGAACCACTGTTCTAGCGGTTTAAAAATCTAAATTGGGTACATTAAACTCCTAGCAGCCTTGTGCCTCAGAACCCAGCGGGGTTGGGAATGTATGAATGGGCCTATAAAGTGCTTTCTCATGTCGTCTTGTTCTTCTTGATTTTGTATTCTGGAATGCAACTATAAAATTGAAAATGCACTTTAGGTTGCTGTTGCTAATATTGTATTTTAAGCTGATGCTGCTAGTATATAGTTGGCTCTAATGGTAGATTTGTTTTTCTATGGAATCAAGACTTCCTCTGAATCCCCCTGCTGCTGTCCCTAAGCACAGAAGTATTACCGGTTCAGAAGTATGAAACTAAATTGTGCTTATGAAATCTCTATGCTGATTGCAAGTTTTATAGTGATGTAGCTAATCAGTTGAAGTTTTCAGAGGAGAGGGGAAGAGGAAAGTTATAGAAGTGGAGCTAGAGAATTTCTAATTTCTGTCTTTAGAGAGAAGTTTAAATTGAATTCCAGGGAATTCACAGAAGCACTCCTTTAACAGAAGTTACTTATAACTGGATGCTTGGGCTGAAATGCTGTTTCTCTGACGATCCAGTCCTTCCTTAGTTGTTCTAGAAATTCTACAACATTCTAGTGCAGGGTTGGGCAAACTTTTTGGCCCGATGGCCACATTGGGATTGCAAAATTATATGGAGGGCCACGTACAGAAGGCCCCACCCCTTATCCGCCCCCCCCCCCCAATTCCTGCCCCCTTACTGCCCCTCAGAATCCCCGACCCATTCAACCACCCCTGACCTTGTCCGCTGACTGCCCCTTCCAGAGACCCTTCACCTCTAACTACCACCAGGACTCTACCCAACTCTTCTGACCCCTGACTGCCCCAACATACACCCCCCCCCGTGGCACTCCCTGACAAACCCCCGGGACTCCCACTCTCCATCCAACCCCCCTTGCTCCCTGACCACCCCCTCAAGAGATTCCCTGACCCGTAACCACCACCCCTGAGTCCTACCCCCATCCAACCCAGTCTGTTCCCTGTCCCCTGATTGCCCCCACCTCTTGGCCAACCCCCTACCCCGACCCCCTTACCAAGAGGTTCCTAGTAATGTTTTGCGCAGCCCTGGGGAGGGGGAGCGCTCAACCCTGGCCCCCGGAGTGCTGCCCGTGTGCCGTGGTTCCGGGAGAGAGAGGAGCGGGCAGCCCCGGAGTGCTGCCCATAGCAGCATGGCTCCGAGGAGGGGGTAGCGCGCAGCAGCTGCTACGAGGGAGGGGGAGTGTGCAGCTGCGCCCCCCCTCCCCCAGAGCGTTGACCGCATGGCGCAACTCTGGGGGAGGGGGTAGCGCGCAGCCCCGGCCCCCGGAGTGCTGCCCATGTGGTGGCTTCGGGGGGGAGGGGCCAGAGGCAGCCTCTGCGGCGCTGTGGGCCGGATGCGGCCCACAGGCCATAGTTTGCCCACCACTGTCCTAGTGAGCATCAGCTTATTTGTAAATGTAGTGCAGTAATGAATTCAGCAGCAAAATCAATAGACCAGCACATAATACTGGAACGAGCCAGGCAGTCTGGGTCAACTGTTCACAAAGTTTTGAAGGAGACAGAAGCTGTGTGGTATATTAAACCAAAATGATGTCATTGTTACAGTACAAATTTGAGGGCTGTGACAGACTTCAGGGCCACTCAAAAAAAAAATAAAAAAAATAAAATCAAGCTTAGGTGCTTACCTGTCCATTTCACAAGAAAATTCCTCCCCTTTCCCTTTTACAGGCGAAAAAAGGCTGCTAAAGCTGGCCCTTTGGAATGGAGAGAGCTTCTGCTAGGCACTGATTCCAGGGCCTCCTGTGGTGATTTCATTTCAGTCCAATCCTTTATACTCTCCTTTCCTTTCCTCACACATTGAGATGCCAACAGCCAGGAAAGGCCAAGCAACAGCTACCTATCAGCAATATCTTTGAATGGATGTATTAAGACTAAGTGGGGGCAACTTAGAGTATGTCTACACTACGGAATTAGGTCGATTTTTTTAGAAGTCAATTTTTCAGAACCAATTTTATGCAGTTGATTGTGTGTGTCCCCACTGAGCGCATTAAGTTGGTGGACTGTGTCCAGAGTACCATATCTAGCATCGACTCTCTGAGCGATGCACTGTGGGTAGCGATCCCTCAGTTTCCGCTGCCTTTTGGAATTCTGGGTTAAGCTCCGAATGTCTGATGGGGCAAAAACATTGTGTTGGGTGGTTTTGGGTACATGTCGTCATTCTCCCCTCCATCCTTCCGTGAAAGCAACGGCAAACAACCATTTCACGCCTTTTTTACTGCATTACCCATGCAGACACCACATCACAGCAAGCATGGAGCCCATTCAGATCACAATGTTCACAACTGCAGCAGTGAACACCTCACACATTGTCCTGCAGTATTTGCAGAACCAGGCAAGGAGACGATGATGATAGTGATGAGGACATTGACACAGACTGCCTCCCAAGGCCTGTGAAAGTGAAGGATCATTGTCCAGGATGGGTTGTAGATCACTAATGATGCGTTGGAGACGTTTTATCTGAGGACTGTAGGTGATGGCCAGTGGTGTTCTGTTTTCTTTCTTGGGCTTGTCTTGCAGCACAAGGCTTCTGAGTACATGTCTGGCTCTGCTTCCCTATTTCCTCATGTGAGTACTGTAGTTTTGAGAATGCTTGGTGCTGGCCTCTGTCTGAGGGGTTGGAGCAAATACGATTGTACCTCAGTGCTTGGCTGTAGACAATGGATCATGTGGTGCTTCCGGGATGGAAGCTGGAGGCATGAAGGTAGGCATAGTTGTCGGTAGGTTTTCGGTATAGGGTGGTGGTAATGTGACCGTCACTTATTTGCACCATGGTGTCTAGGAAGTGGACCTCCCATGTAGACTGGTCCAGGCTGAGGTGGATGGTGGGGTGGAAGCTGTTGAAATTGTGGTGGAATTTTTCCAGAGTTTCGTTTCTCATAGGCCCAGATGATGATGTCATCAATGTAGCGTAGATAGAGAAGGGGTGTGAGTGGACGAGAGTTGAGGAAACGTTGTTCCAGGTCAGCCATAAAATGCTCTTTGAGTAGCCAGACTGGGATGCTGTCAGACCTATGAAAAACCTGCCTTATTTATAGCTAGGGATGGGAAGGTTTGATTTAAATTGTGATTTCCTCATAGAACCTCAGAGTTGGAAGGGACCTCAGAAGATTATCTGGTCCAACTCCCTGCTCAAAGCAGGACCAATTCCATTTTTGCCCCATATCCCTAAATGGTCCCCCTCAGGGATTGAACTCACAGCTGGGTTTAGCAGGCCAATGCTCAAACCACTGAGCTCTCTCTCCCCCCAGATAAGAAGGGATTTAAGTCAGTAATCAGCTTGCTGATTTAAGTCAGCAAACTGGAAACTGTTTTAAATTGATTTTAATCATGTTTTGCATTTGTACTTTATTTTCCTGAAAAAAAAAGTGTCTCATTAGTTGGTAACCATTAAAACATATTGATTTGCATCTAAATATAGCCTTTATACTAAATTTAGTGCTGCTTTTTGCTAACCAAAAGGGTACACTCTGGCTCAGATCCTCAGAGGAATTTAAGATTCCAACTTGCATTGAAATCACAGGACTTTGAGGATCTGGACCTCTATATACATTTATTTAAGCAGTTATATAACTTAATTTACATTTGTACTGATTATTAGTTTTTACATTTTTATGTTGAAAAATAATGAAAGATGCATTTCTTATTTACTAGATTAACTTTTTACTCGTGATTGTGTCGAGCTCTATTTGGATGGAAATTCAAATGCAGATTTAAATGCACAAAACCAACACTTTAATGTTTTATTCAACTACCTGAAGTGCTGGATACATACAAAAATTATCAAAATATGTTTTGCATTTTAAATCAGTTTATTAAACAAAAAAAGTGTTGTTGATAAATTGAGTTGATTTGGTTTTGGTCACCGTGCCTTTCAAGATTTTAAAGCTAGTAGATCTCATCCTTTCACACCTAGTGAAAGACTGGAAAGTCATATAGTCATAGACTGGAAGAGGAAAACAAGCTTTTCTGCTTATTCAACTCCCAGTTGATTTCTTAACTTTGAATATTAAACTGAACTAGTTTACACTGAAATGTTGAAGTGTTTACACTAAACCAGTTGAGGCTAGTGTTGTCAAAAGCTGGTTTAGGACTTCAGCAAATTCTTGACTCCAGGCACTTAGCCAATGTCTATCAGTTTAATGGTTTAACTTCCTTAAAACTTGACAGTAAACACACGCTGCTTAGTTTTTGAATATAAGTGATTTTAAATAGATTGCTTGGGCCTTAACTTGGGTTGTAAATTTCAAATTTAATTTTAAATAGGGTTATTTAAAAAAAATAAACATACTTGTGTGAAATAAACTGACAAGGCAAAAAATCCATTTTTAATTAAAAATATATTTTTATCCACCCTAATTAGAGAATGGGCTGGGAGGGGGTGCAGAGGGAACCAGAATCCTAGTTTTTAAGGAGCAGAAACTTGCCAGCATGGAATGCTACTGCAAGCTGGAAGTAGGGGAGAGAGCTTGACTCAAGTCATCCATTAATGTCTTGCTACTCCTGCTGCTGGGCTTCCCTCCAATTTTCTTCCTGCTGGGCTACTCACTGGCATCACGTTTGAGACATGACTGACTACAGCTAAAATGATTGCTGTAAGTTATTGTGGAATAATTTTTCTTGATTTAGACATCCTTCTAACTCTGAGAGTTCAAGATGCCCTTTAAATCACTTGGTCTAACAGTACTTTTTGTCACTGGTCCTATACTGAACATACAGAGGTCCAAGATCTGATCATGTTCACTACAGTTGCATCAATGTATGAATTTTTGTGTAAATACCTATTCATTTCTCAGATATTACACTGGAATTTTCCTTTAAAGAACACAGGTGGCTTGTTTGTTTTATGTAGGGGAGGTATTCTGAACTGATTATCCTCCTAGACAGCCAGTAGAGTTCGTGCGCACTGTTACAAAAGGCGAATTCATTTTAGGCCATTGAAATGTACAGCGTAGGAGTGCCCTGAAATGCAGATAATCTGTGTTCTTAATTTTTTCCATTGTCATGGACTAAATTTGCCCTGCAAAATCTACTTGCCCACTCATATGGAGTGAGTCACTTTTCTTGACAAGTGTCTAAAATATCAAGTTTTCTGTGAACTTTTTTCCTGTGGCATTTGAAACCGTAGAAAGATAACCACTCTTATCTCACCCTAGGAACCTGCAGGGTAAATAGAAATACCCTGAAATGATTAGGTTCTTCCCCATAGACCTAACTCACAGGGTCACAGTGGGCTAGGCAACTGTTCCTCCACCTCCACAAGCTATTTGCAGTAGCCTCTGAGGGCGAGTCGTCTCATGATATTCAGTGTCTATATAAAGCTGTTGGGGGAGATGATGAGACATAATGAGTTGAATGCAGATGACACCCAGATTGATGTTTTCTTTATGTCAAACATGCAGCTCTGGCTCCTGTCTTTCTCAATGCCCAGCCAAAAGCAGCACTGAGATATCTGCTAGTTAAAACTGAAAACAGGCAAGATTGGAATAAAGCACACAGGCTGCACTTCAGAGAATATTCCTCCTGTGTCACTCCCAGCTGGCCTGGACAGCCACACACCAACCTGCCTGTCTGCTGCTTTGGGGTGGTCTTGCTGTCGAGTGCCCGAAAAGCCAGTGAGGAAAAAGTCACTTCCATCCGCCCAGAATATTAGAATAAAGTACACCGTCAACCAGTAGGAGAGACTTGTGAGTGCAGGAAATACAGCTTTCATAGGAGCTGGACCTAGGCAATGGAATGTACTTTCACAAGAGAAAAGCAAAGACCATGTAGCTTGCCACTTTCACATCTAAATATAAAACTCATTTTTTTACTTGGCTTGCATGAACTACACACTCACTTGTATGTGTCACAAACACAATAGAAGTGACAGAGTCCTGTGGCACCTTAAAGACTAATTAAATTTTTTTTAGAGCATAAGCGGGTACAGGTTTTAGAGCATAAGGTACAATCGTATTTGCTCCAACCCCTCAGACAGAGACCAACACCTACAAGATCTCCACCAAGCTTTCTCAAAACTACAATACCCGCACAAGGAAATAAGGACACAGATCAACAGAGCCAGATGTGTACCCAGAAGCCTGCTGCTGCAAGACAAGCCCAAGAAAGAAAACAACAGAACACCACTGGCCATCACCTACAGTCCTCAGTTAAAGCCTCTCTAACGCATCATCAGAGATCTACAACCCATCCTGGACAACAATCCCTCAGTTTCACAGGCCTTGGGAGGCAGGCCAGTCCTGGCCTACAGACAACCTGCGAACCTCAAGCATATTCTCACCAGCAACAGCACACCGCACCATAATAACTCTAACTCAGGAACCAATCCATGCAACAAACCTCGATGCCAACTCTGCCCACGCATCTACACCAGCAGCACCATCACAGGACCAAACCAGATCAGCCACACCATCACTGGTTCATTCACCTGCACATCTACCAATGTAATATATGTCATTATGTGCCAGCAATGTCCCTCTGCTATGTATATCGGCCAAACTGGACAGTCCCTACGAAAAAGGATAAATGGACACAAATCAGATATCAGGAATGGCAATATACAAAAACCTGTAGGAGAGCACTTCAACCTCACCGGACACACCATAGAAGATTTAAAGGTCAGCATTTTGCAGCAAAAAAACTTCAAGTCCAGACTGCAAAGAGAGACTGCAGAGCTGCAATTCATTTGCAAATTTGACACAATCAATTTGAGACTGAATAGAGATTTTGAATGGCTAGCTAACTACAAAAGCAGCTTCTCTTCTCTCGCTATTCACACCTCCAGATCAGCTGCTAGAAGAGGGCTTCATCCTCTCTAATTAGAGATAACAAGCTGGTTCAGCCTCATTGGACTAACCTTGTTATCTCCCACCTGGTTCTTGCCTACCTATTTATCCCTGCCCCTGGATACTTCCACTGCATGCATCCGACGAAGTGCGTATTAGCCCACGAAAGCTTATGCTCTAAAAAAAAAAAAATAATAAATAAAATAAAATAAAATTTTTAGTTAGTCTTTAAGGTGCCACAGGACTCTTTGTCACTTCTGCAATTCCAGACTAACATGGCTACCCCTCTGATTCTTGACAAAACACAATAGAGAAGCCTGTAAACTAGTCTGACTGCTTCTCCTGCACTCAGATGCTATGGAATTTGTGGGACGTATAAATACTGAGGTAGAACATTGCAGTGAATAGATTGTCTTGGTTTGTAAACTTTTTTTATTGTTCTGAGAGAGTAAATGTAGATAAACTATGAAATGAATATTTCTGCACCCTAATTTTTTTAGTTCAGACTTTTGCTTTTTTCCCCCAGACCTACACAGTCTGGGAAGGAAGGATGTGTTTTGCAGTGTCTGGATCCAGCAGCATCCTAACTTAGTCTGATACATCTTTCAGCTGCTAAAGTTATTTCAGAGTTGGGTATATGCACTGCCTTGTTTATCAGATCTGAATGAAAAGCAAGCTATAGCACCACTGACTTTTTAGAGTTTCTGCCATGCAACTTATTGTCTCACCCTTGCAGACTCTCACCCTTCTCAGTTGTAGGTACCTGACAAGTGTGCACTCCCAACCTCTGTTCTTCTGAGGAGATGTTAGGTTGCAGTCCAGGAACGGTATTAATGTGGCTCTTCCCCATACTAAAACATGTGCCTCTGCCTTTCCATGGTTTTTCCACTGCAGCTGCTGAGTTGCACTGTTCTAATTTTTCTTTCTTATTCTGACTTATCAGAGGCAGAAACCCTCAGTGTATGAACTTATCTTCCTTGTGTAGAAGCCTCATACTCTTCCTTGGACTAGTTTTCTACACCTAGAGCTTAGTGACTGCTGGTCATCTTGTCTCAGGAGAATCTTCCAAATACATTTGGATTATAACAATGTGAGTGCCCAGAGAGTTGTGGCTTGCTGAGATTCAGCCTCTAGAAAGAATGTTGATGGCCTATATCAGCATCACATTTCTGTAAATGAACTGTTGGAGAAACATGGAAAGAGCATCCTGCAAAAATCCTTAGTGTGGTTCTACTCTGTAAACTGACCGTCTCCTAGCTAATCTTTCTGTGTGTTTTAGAGTCCAGAGTCTGTGTACGGACAAAGTTACTAATTTGTCCTCCTGTTGGCTCTGCAGCTGTATTCTTGCTTCTGTAACAATAAGATTAACTAAGTTACTACTTTCACTTGGGTTGCAGAATCTCTACTGCTGGTAGAGAGGCACAGACCTGAAAACCCTGTCTGAGACTCAGATCTCAGGATGACTTTGCAGAATTGTCAGGGTTTTTTGGGGGGGTGGAGGGGTGGGAGGGAGAGAGAGGAGAGATGTGGACTCATGTTGACTGAATGTGCTTGATTTGTAGTAATTCAGTGAATAAACCTGAAGCCCTTATGTGTAGTCATCCTTAGACTGAAATTGCACTTGAAGCATTTATTCAAAGCAGCTGGCTGTTTGGTATTCCTTTATGTGTGTAATCAGGTCCCATCAAGTGATGTCTACTCTTAACCAGACAGTGATAGAAACAAGGAGAACTAGCACTAGGATTCAGTGCAGTTTTGCTCATACTGCTCAGATACTATGGATCATTCAAACTGTGGAGCACCTTTCATTCTATTTCCCGTAGCTCCTGGGAGCAGCAACACAGGTCAAGACATCTTCATCCTTCACTGACTTTCTCTGGCTTCTGTAAAAGCAGACCTTTAATATATTCTTGTATGAATATTGTTTGGTTTTTGGCTTCCCAGTTTGATGTCACTGTGTCTCATTTTAGTGTCTTTTCTGAATGTCTGCTGCTTTTATGTCTGAATAGATTAGTAACTTAGAAGTAGGGAGGAGAAGGGTTTGGTAGGGTCAGCAGAGATGGTTGTGGAATCCAAATATTTTGTAACATAGAGAAACATGTTTTCTTGCAGAACCAAGGAATTAGGAGATTGCTTCATATTAAAAATAGTGTCTCATATAGTACAAAATCTGTTTCTAAGACTAAAAATTGCTTCTGGTTCTTTTTGACTTTTTAATTGAATGCTGTAAATGTACAGACTTGCATACACGTTTGGATGGCAGTTGATGCTCAGGCATTTGGACATAATTTGTATTGCGTCAGCTAGGCATTCTTGGCCAGTGCGCCCTGACCAAGTAGAAACAATTGTTCCAGTCTAGTTAACTGACTTTCAGCGCTGCTTTCCTTTTTGAAGTTGCTCCCTTTATTTACTAAGGAACATGAAATAGAGCATCAAGGGAGGTGAGGTGTGCTTGACTGTCTTAGGCATATGTGATCTTTTTATTGGCATTTAAGCAAATCTAATATGCAGTGTGTTTCCTCCAAACAGATTTGCTTTTAAAACAATAATTATCTGTTAGGGGCTTCCTACTGATAAATTACAATGTAAGATTTGTTTCCTATTTTTTTGCTAAATGTGAAGATAGAGACCATATAAAGCAGACTTCAGTTAGCTTGGTGTATTATTTTACTATAGAGATATTTAGATTGCTGTAGTACCCACAGTATGTTTCCACATATGTTTGCCCTGAAGAGTTTTTCGTCTTTTAGATTACAAAATGGATGAAATCTAGGGAAGTGGCTATACCACATTAATGTTTCGATATCTGCACACATTGGTAGTGCCAAGTTTTCTTTGCTTCCATGCACTATTGCCAGCCTAGGATTTTTTCCTGGTGAACTTCTTGTAGGCTTCATGTAACATGGTTCTTGAGGGACTGGCATGAGATGGGAGAGACCTGGCTTAGTGGCTTGAGAAGGGCATTGCATATGTGGAAGAACTGAATGACTAGGATAACAAAGATATCATCAGTGTGTTGCGTCCTGTCCCCATTCTGCCAGATACAAGGCTGGATAAACAGTGAGAGAACATGGATGCAGAGCACGGAAGGGTGGAGACAAACCTGAACCGGGTGAGAGAGTGAAGGGAGCCAGTGGGGAGTTTCAGGGGGAGTATTAAATATAAATCTAAATCCAAAACAAAAACAAAGTTCTCCAACACTTGAAATTTAACCATCAGTACCAGCTGCAGTATTTTTAGTTACTACTTCATAAAGAGTATGTCAATGTGATAAATGCAACAAACTCTTCCCCAGTGGAGATAATGCTAATGCTCCATCAACCCTTTCTCTTCCTCAAAGCAGGGATCTTGAATGTGGGAATGGTGGCATTTGTGAAACTGAGGCCATGGTTACACTGGCACTTTATAGCGCTATAAAGCCCCCACGAGCGCTATAACCTACTCCCCGTCCACACTGGCAAGGCACTAATAGCGCTATAACTGCTGAGTTATAGCGCTATTATAAATCCACCTCCTCATGGGGAATAAGGGCTGTAGCGCAGCTGCTGTAGCGCTACAGCAAGAATGTGGACACCCACTGCGCTACAAGTAATCTCTGGAGATGCCTAGAGCCATTTAAGGCAATTGACGTCTCTTCCCTTTGTTTTGAACTCGGCTGGAGGAATGCGGAAGTACCTCTTTAGAGTTTCTTTCTTAACTCGGCAGATAAGCAATGCAAATGTTTAAGGAGGGAGCCTGTGTGAAAACAAAGCCCTCTGTGAACGGAGGCTCACTGACAGGCTTTCAGAAAAACGGAAAAACCACTGTCTCTCTCCCTCCGCATACACACAACGCATCCCCCCTCACCCCCCTCGTTTAAAAAGCATGTTGCACCCAGCTGAATGCTGGGATACCTGCCCTAATGCGCTGCTCTTAATGCCGCATTAAGTGCCCCAAATGTGGCCATGCTATACCGCAGGAGCATCTGAGTGTGGACATACAATAGCGCTATACATATTACTGTATAAGGGGACCGCTATAACCTATAGCGCTATAATCTTGTAAGTGTAACCATACCCTGACTGAGATCCTGTTCCCTCCCAGTAGCATAAAAACTGGAAGTGAACGAAGGAGTAGAGGAAGCTCAGCCAGCTATTGGTTAACAGAATCTTAGCTCTCCCCAAGTCTTCAGAGTGTACCCACAGTGAGTGGTTGTCATTCTTATTATCTTAGTCCCACATCCGGCTGTGGATCATTTTCAGATAATGCTGAATCCCAAAGATGAAGGACAAAATAAAGCTTTATTTTGTATACGTCTTAGGGAGGGCTCTGTGTATTTTGCAAATTGTTGGGTAGCAGTACACCTAACCAAGTTGTGTATCACAGAACAAACTATTCATGATCTGTCTTTAGAAGAAATTGCATGGCATTTGATAGTTCATCATATAGATTACTTCTGGGGAAATTCTGCACCTCTGCACATGCGGAGAATTCATATCCCTGCAGATTTCTTTGCTTCCCTGCAGAAAAATTATTTTCTGACAGGGATGCAAAGGAAAGCCACAAGAGCAGTCACATCCCCCTCCCTAGCAGTTATTTTGGCTGCCCAGAGCAGCTAGTGAAGAGGTAAATCATCATGGTGGAAGATGAGGGGACTCGGGATGCCTTGTCTGGTGGCTTTTACCCTGCATCAGGCTCAGCTGCTAGTTCCACCTGGGCTGGGGGTGGAGGTAGACAGGACTTGTGCTTCCTCTGCAAGGAGTGGCCTGGTCCAGGTCAGAACTGCCCCCAGAAACCTCCCTGGCTGCAGGAAGCTCCACACACTCACCCTCCACAGCTTCCTGCTCCCCTATCCACCTAACCCCCATGCGTCTGAACCCTTCCCAGGCAGCTGCATCTGGAACCACTCTCCCCCCCTGCCCCCCCCCCCCCCCCGGCACCTGCACCCAGAATTCCCCACACCCAAATCCACCCACTCTGAGATCATATGGATCTATCGCGTAGCAAGAGAGAGAAGAATCATTATGAAGGTAGGGAAATGCAACTGTAAACAAATTTGCAGGGAGATTTGGGATCAGACGCTACCTCATCCCACCAGTAACTCCTGTTTTTAAAAGACTAGATTTCTAGTTAATATTTAAATTCTGCAGAAAGTGATGACGGAGTCCCCCACCATCAACTCATCAAGTTTTCCCCCTCACCGTTAGTGTGTGAATCCTTCAAACCCTGGTTTATAGGTCATCACAGCCTTTCCTAGTTTAAGATATTGCCACTTATGAGTGAATTGTCCTTGTATGTGCCTAGGGACACTTAGGAGCAGTTGTGTTCTTTCAGTCAGGTTACGTGTAGTTAAATATTCCTACATAATGAAAATAACATCTTAGAAACACAACCACTGCTGGTAGATGACCTCTGGGAACTGACTGGGTTGGAAGGTTATAATGAGAACTGCTATGTTTGGGTGTGGGGAATTGGTGTTAGCGAGTGTTTGCTGCTTGGGTTCCCGATTAGCTTTCCAGATCATTGATAGAATATTTTTTCTTGAAAAGGTTGACAGCATTGATAGTAAATGCATCTTAACATTTGATTAAGTTCTTGCTTTGCTTTTGACATTCCAGCAAAAACCTTAAACTTGTACTAGTGCAAGTCTTATGATAAAACTTGCAGAATACTTGAAAGATGAGGTGGGTGAGGAAATATCTTTTATTGGACCAACTTTTGTTGGTGAGAGAGGCAAGAATCCTGTAAGTTAGAGATGGAAAAGATGTATTAGATTTGTCTAGTTCACTCCTCTCAAAAATTGGGACAAGCAGCCCAGAATTGGACCTGAATCCCCCTCTCTACAGGAGAATGTTACTATAAATAATGTAGCACCAAAGACCACTTGACTCATCCTGTCCTTCCCAATGAATGCATGATTCTGTTTAACACAGCGGAAGACTTAACACAAAGGATTAGGAAACCCAAATTTTCATTTTTTTAGATGGAGTATTTTTAATAAAAAGTTGTCTACATCTTTCAGGTGAGTGTCCAGAGCCTATAGCACCTATAGGTATAATGTCACACAGGAACTGAGCCCTAATCCTCACAGATTTGAACCTAAACTGGTGAGATTGAACGGTACTTGGTATTGTCATAAAAACAAATAACCAAAGCAACTGAGATGATTTCTGGGTTTGCTCTTTCGTCCTTACAAGTCCTTTTGCTTATCAGACACGTTAGATCAGTGATGCCCACCTTAGGGAATTACAATGCTAGCCACCATTCTTCTGTGAAGAAACTCTGTCTTTGTCTAAAAGATTTGATGGCAGGTTTAATTGAGGGCATTCTGGCTCTTGCTTTGCAATTAGTTCAATCTAAAACTGATCTATTTTGGTTTCAGTCATTGCTGAGTGATTAAGATGAGAGTAGAGAGGGAGAAACTTAACCTGTAAATCAGGCATTTAGTGGTTAAAAGCAGATGTAACTTTTAAACTAGTGTAAATTTGACATTTCCATGTTTTACTATTTCAATTTGGAACACATGAACTGCAATTTGAGGAAGCTGTGAGCTGGCTCTTATATCCTTTAACAAAGCTGACAGTCCAATCTTCAGGTTATCAGAAAACTGGGAAATAGTTTTCTTATAATGATACTGGGAAAGCCATCTAAATTAAATGCTAAACCTTCAAGAGGCATTTGTATTTCTCATTTGGGTTAAAGCTGGAGACGTTAAAATCTACCCTTTGCCTGTGTACCAGATAAGTGGAAAGTATTTAGAAGTCACAAGTAACTGCTAGAAGTAAGGAGTTGGGAAGTTTCTTCTAAACTTCCCGTTTTAATGTGAGCTGCTGCCATTCATTCTTGCTCTGGAGCAATATTGGGTACATGCATGTCTCCAAATTTAAAAAGCTGTTCTAGTTTTGTTACTGAAAGCGAATGGACTACATCTTAACTTTCCATATTTAATTGGCATGCAAGAATTACTTTAAAAATTGTTTTTGGCTCCAGTGATGTTTGCAGTTTTTGGAGTCTTGTTTCAGAGACCTTTGGCTGTGAAAGAGCAAATAGATGGGGGCAGGGAGGCACAACCTGTGCCTTCGAAGCCACATGCAGCTCTTCCGAGGTTAATATGCGGCTCCTTGTATAGGTGCCAAATTTCCAGTGTGTTACGGGGTGCTCCCTGCTAAACCCCTGGCTCTGCCCCACTCCACTCTCTTCCCCAAGACCTCCACCCCCTCCCCTGAGCCTGCTGTTCCCTTGCTCTTCCTCCCATGCCCTGAATCTCCCGCAAACCACAGAACAGCTGATTGCGGCGAGTAGAAGGCAGAGGGATGGAGGGTTAAGTGCTGATTGGTGGTGCTGCTGGTGGGGGAAGATGCCGGGGGGGAGCTTATAGGGGACTGCTGATGTGTTACTGTGCCTCTTTGGCAATGCACATTGGTAAATTCTGGCTCTTTCTCAGGCGCAGATTGGCCACCCCTGGAACAAATAATGTGGACTTAAGTATGAAAAGTAATGTTGGGCTCCAGTGAAGCTATAAAGTATTATCTGTTGATCATGGGGGCATTTTTCTGTGAGAGAAGAGACAAGTGGATGACAGTAGGTGTCGTATTCATGCCTTCCCTTTCTCAGTAGAGAGGTTACACTGGGATTGGTCTCACTTAGGAGAGATGCCCGACCTGAACAGGAAAACTCCTAACCCACTGAAATACTGATGGGATGCTGATCTTGGGGATGGGAGATTTGTGTATTTTGAGCATCCAGCCCCTACTTTCAATTTTTGAAAATACTTACAGCTTTTAATGTTAAATGAATTGGCACCTGCAATGAGGAAAGGAAACAAATGGCAGCTTCATTTTAAGTGAAAGGGATAAAAAGGATACCTTGAGGTCTGTGACCGGTCAGAGTTGAGCTGAAATCTCTGTTATCAAGCACTGCACATCAGATCTACAAAACTATATTAAAGTAGATGCTGATCGCATGTGCATTCTTTCTCTCTTCACAGCACCATCATGGAAGAAGCTTGGCTCTTCCAGAAGTTAATAGTCTTTCTCAGGTGCCAGTGACTGTAGTATCAAGGCACTACTTCCGTCTACTTCTGTACCTGCCAAACCCTTTTATCTCTCTATATAGGGAGAAGGTAATTGTTGAAATGAGGAAAAGTTGGTCTTGAATCCTGAGTAGCTGATTTATCCTGGAGAAGTGTTTCCCTTTTGTCCAGGTCTCCTGCTGAATATGTTAGAATTAGACTGGTCTGGTCTGTTAGTAAATTCATCATTTGAATGTCTATGGGACTGGGGCAGTATTTTCATCTTTATGGATTATGGAACCCAGTATATACACACGTTAAATCTAATCCAAATGACACCTGAACATCAGAATTTATTCATTTCTCTTGGTGAAGGAGTGAATTCCAACTTTACTTGTTGGACTTCTCATCCTCCAGAGCTGAAATATGGGACATGGCCTCCCAAGTGCAGAACACTGACCCCTAAAGTAAGGCAGCCATATCTTCTCTTACACTTTGAATTTGGGTGGTTGTACTCCATCAGCATCTGTACCATCGGGTCTACTTGTGCTTTTTGGCTTATAACACATGGGTAACGGAGTATAGATCAGGAGGAGCACCCAAAACCTTGCTGTGTGGGAGCTACACGAATACTGCTCTTACTGTGCAACTTATAGGCTGTAGAGTGAAAGAGTGCCTGGAAAATTGCTGAACAGTATAATATCGCACTAAAACTGGAGTAATTATGAGGTGTTGATTTCTTTGTTAGTGAAGCAGCATTCTTATGTAGCTCGTAAAGCTTCCTATTTACTGGCTTTTGTGAAATCTTTCATGATAAGAAGTAATCTTAAAATGTTTTGAAAATGCAAATTTGTATCCTTTAAAATTTTTTGCAGTATTCTGAAGATTTAATATCCTCAGCCTTTTTAACATATCTTAATAAGTTCACATTAGATCTGGACTAAAGCTCCTTTCTTTCTTTTTCTTTCAGCCGGACAATGAAATCTCTTCAGACTGCAACCATGTAAGTATCAGTTGATTTTCTTTGCTCTCTAGCTAGCTGTAGCATTTGAAAATTACTTCCTGCAGTAACCCCTGGCTATTTTGCAGAGACAGAAGACAACACTTTCCACGAGCTCTAATGTTTTCTGTGCCCATATGGGTTCCTGGGCTGACTCCCAGCAAGGGAAAATGGACCCAGTTTCTTTATTACTACACACCATCTCATTTAGGCTTTCTAAATTCAGATTTGCAGTAGGAAGGTGCTGACTGCTTAACTCTAAGTCTTCACCTGTGGATCACTTGGGTTAACCTAGCAGTGTCCAAAATTTCCAGATTTCTCAATGTGATCTCTTTCATGGAAGTTGCAATTCCCAATCTAAAAGTCCCAGTAGACACTAAACTGGGATGGGTGGTAAATACGCTGGAGAGTAGGGACAGGATACAGAGGAACCTAGACAAATTAGAGGATTGGGCCAAAAGAAATCAGATGAGGTTCAACAAGGATAAGTGCTGAGTCCTGCACTTAGAATGAAATAATCCCATGCACTGCTACCGAATAGGGACCGAATGGTTAAGCAGCAGTTCTGCAGAAAAAGACCTAGGGGTTACAATGGATGAGAAGCTGAATATGAGTCAACAGTTTGCCCTTGTTGCCAAGAAGGCTAACGGCATTTTGGGCTGTATAAGTAGGGGAATTGCCAGCTGATCAAGGGACATGATCATTCCCCACTATTCAGCACTGATGAGGCCTCATCTGGAGTACTGTGTCCAGTTTTGGGCCCCACCCTACAAAAAGGATGTGGAAAAATTGAAAAAAGTCCAGCAGAGGGCAACAAAAATGATATTGTTTAGTTCACAGAAGAGAGGGATTTGATAGCTGCTTTCAACAACCTGAAAGGGAGTTCCAAAGGATGGATCTAGACTGTTCTCAGTGGTAACAGATGACAGAACAAGGAGTAATGGTCTCAAGTTGCAGTGGGGAGGGGAGCGTCTAGGTTGGATATTAGGAAAATCTTTTTCCGTAGGAGGGGGGTGAAGCACTGGAATGGGTTATGTAGGGAGGTGGTGGAATCTCTTTCCTTAGAGGTTTTTAAGGTCAGGCTTGACAATGTCCTGGCTGGGATGACTTAGTTGGGGATTGGTCCTGCTTTGAGCAGGGGGTTGGACTAGATACCTCCTGAGGTCCCTTCCAACCCTGATAGTCTATGAATCAGTGAATGTTCACTCTTCTCTGGAGGTGAGTTCCTTAGCTCAAAGTGGAGTATTGTATGCTGAGACCTTTAGTCTGTGAACCACTCTTGTGTTAAAAGTGAAGGTAGTTAAAATCTTTTCCATCCTATGCATGGTAAGTGTGGCCCTTAAACTCCTGAGAACGCTAGGATGGCCCTCATTTGGGTAAAGTCTGAAAATCCCTGATTTAAATTGTGTGGTGTATTCAAGAACAGGTCCTTTCTGTGTAAGCTGGATCATGGAGATTTTCACAAACCATAAGGCAGAACGAAGCCAGACATTGACAAACAGCGTAGAGTTGCCCAATTAGCTCAGAAGGTAATTGTGACAGTTTCCAGAGCTCTGGGCACCTCGGCCTTTAGCATGAGGAAGCCTTGTCTGACTTCCGTGGGTCAGTTTCCAATTCCATTGGCCGTGGGCAATAGAGGCCGCGCTGTCACTCTGCAAGTTAGCAACAGGCACACTCCCACTCTTGAGCTGTCAGTGTCCCTTTGGAGTACCATAGTGTCATAGAATATTACAGCGGGAAGAGACCTCAGGAGGTCATCTAGTCCAATCCCCTGCTCAAAGCAGGATCAACACCAATTTAAATCATTCCAGCCAGGGCTTTGTCAAGCTGGGCCTTAAAAACCTCTAAGAATGAAGATTCCACCACCTCCCTAGGCAACTCATTCCAGCGCTTCACCACCCTCTTAGTGAAATAGTGTTTCTTAATATCCAACCTAGACCTCCCATTTCAACTTGAGATTATTGCTTCTTGTTCTGTCATCTGCCACCACGGAGAACAGTCTAGCTCCATCCTCTTTGGAACCTCCCTTCACGTAGCGGAAGTCTGCTATCAAATCCCACCTCACTCTTCTGCCCACTATATAACCCAAGTTCCTTCAGCCACACTTCATAAATCATGTGCCCCAGCCCCTAATCATTTTCATTACGCTCTGCTGGACTCTTTCCAATTTGTCCACATCCCTTTTGGTCCCCCCAGCAACAAAACTGGACTCAATACTCCAAATGTGGCCTCACCAGTGCTGAATAGAGAGGAATAATCACTTCTCTCGATCTGCTGGCAATGCTCCTACTAATAGGAGGATATGCCCAATATGCCGTTGACCTTCTTGGCAACAAGGGCACACTACTGGTTCAGATCCAGCTTCTTGTCCACTGTAATCCCTAGGTACTTTTCTGCAGAACTGCTACCTAGCCTTTCAGTCCCTAGTCTGTAGCAGTGTATGGGATTCTTCCGTCCTAAGTGCGTGACTCTGCACTTGTCCTTGTTGAACCTCATCTGATTTCTTTTGGCCCAATCCGCCAATTTGTCTAGGTCACTCTGGACCCTAACTCTACCCTCCAGCATATCTACCTCTTCCCCCAACTTGCTGTGTGTGTAATTAATCCCATCATCCAGATCATTGATAAAGATGTTGAACAAAACTGGCCTCAGGACCAACCGCAGGGCACTCCGCTTGATACCTGACAAGACATCGAGCTGTTGATCACTATCCGTTGAGCCCGACAGTCTAGCCAGCTTTCTATCCACCTTATGGTCCATTCATCCAGTCCATACTTTTTTAACTTGCTGGCATGAATACTGTGGGAGACCGTATCAGAAGCTTTGCTAAAGTCAAGATAATCACATTCACTGCTTTCTCCATATCCAGAGAGCCAGTTATCTCATCATGGAAGGCAATCAGGTTGGTCAGGTGTGACTTGCCCTCGTGAATCCATGTTGACTGTTCCTGATCACCTTTCTTTCCTCCCCATGCTTCAGAATGGATTCCTTGAGGACCTGCTCCATGATTTTGCTGGGGACTGAAGTGAGACTTGACGGGTCCGTAGTTCTCCGGGTTCTCTTTCTTCCCTTTTTAAAATATGAGCACTGTATTTGCCTTTTTCCAATCGTCCGGGACTTCCCCTAATTGCCACGCATTTTGCAAGATAATGGTCACTGGGTCAGCAATCACATCAGCCAACTTCCTCAGCACCCTTGGATGCATCAGATCTGGACCCATGGACTTGTGCATGTCTAGCTTTTCTAAATAGTCCCTAACCTGTTCTTTCACCACTGAGGGCTGCTCACTTATTCCCCAGGCTGTGTTGCCCAGTGCAGCAGTCTGGGAGTTGACCTTGTCTGTGAAGACAAAGGCAAGAAAAGCATTGAGTACTTCAGCTTTTTCCATGTAATCTGTCATTACCTTGCCTCCCCCATTCAGCCAAGGTCCCACACTTTCCTTGACCACTTTTTTGGGGTTTTTTTTGTTTTTTTTTTTGCTGACATCTATATAAACCCTTCTTGTTACCCTTCACATCCCTTGCTAGCTGCAGCTCCAATTGTGCGTTGCCCTTCCGGATTACATCCCTTTATGCTCTAGCAATATTTTTATACTCCTTCCTAGTTGTCTGTCCAAATTTCCGCTTCTTGTAAACTTCCTTTTTGAGTTCAAACTCACCGAAGATTTCACTATTAAGCCAAGCTGGTCGCCTGCCATAGTTGCTATTCTTTCTGCACTACTTGTGCCCTCAATAAGGCTTCTTTAAAATACATCCAGCTCTCCTGGACTCCTTTCCCTCTCTACCCCTCACCCCCATATTAACCTCCCAGGGGATCCTACCCATCAATTCCCTGAGGGAGTCAGTCATCTTTCCTGAAGTCCAGAGTCCATATTTTGCTACTCTCCTTTCTTCTTTTTTTCAGGATCCTGAACTCAACCATCTCATGGTCACTAGGTTATCACCCACTTCTACTTCCCCTACCAGTTCTTCCCTGTTTTGTAAGCAGCAGGTCAAGAGGAACAAAATCCTTAGTCAGTTCCTCCAGCACTTGTATCATGAAGTTGTCTCCAACACTTGCCAAAAGCTTCCTGGATTGTCTGAGCACTGCTGTATTGCTCTCCGGCCCCTTGTCCACTGGGCTTGCAGTATTTACAGATTTGCTGCTTCCAAAGACACAGTACATCCCGGCTTGCCAGTTCCTCCTGTGATCACTGCTCTGTTTAAGACGTAGCACTTAGATTTGTTTATATTGAAAACAAAGTATTTATTTATTTAGCAAAGCATAGAGATTCAAGAAGTAGCAAGTAGAAGAATTGGAAAAAAACAGTTATATATAAAATAGTGTAAAGTGCATTCTAGAGCCTAGACTTAATTAAAAAGTTATTCATGTTTTGTAGAGTATTAGTCCTGTGGTACCTTATAGACTAACAGACATATTGGAGCATTAGCTTTTGTGGGTGAATACCCACTTCATCAGTGGCCTCCCCAGAATATAGAGTATTGCTCACCCCAAATCCTTTCCAGGCTTTACAGCCAGGCTGGCTGTGGCCCTTCTTCCATGAGAAGCGTGCTGTCACATATCCTGCTACCTGAAGGATTCTGTGTGTCCCTTTCCACTCCTTGTGCCATCAGTCTGTTGACACCCGAGGTTCACTGGGTGATGGTAATATTCTGAAGAGTACTGTAACTCTTGCACTTAACGCTCTTAGTCTTAGAAAAATCTATCTTATGCAGTCGTCTTTATTTACTACAAATCTTAGCAATTCGCATAGAGCCTGCTGTGGCAGCTTGGAAAATAACACCATCAGTTTGGTCTATTGTTTCTAAAGCTATGGGAAGATATAGTGTTTGGAGAGAGCTTGGAACATGCTGCTGGGTCTAGGACAGGTTTTCATCCGATACCTTGTTTATCAGTGACTATCCTATCATTATCAAAATTCTGGATTGCCAAGCTGACACTTGGAACTCACTGTTGTAGTGACACTTGGAACTCACTGAGGGCTTTTTTGTTTTTTGGTTTTTTTGCTAACATCTATATAAACCCTTCTTGTTTAATAGTTTAATAACTATTTAATAAATTAGTTATTAATAAATTTGGTAACTTTGCTAGTTTAGTGTTCATTCTTAAATAAAATAATTAAATGAATTTTTACACAATGCTGAGTGTCTTTGCTAGGATTGTGCAGGGTATTTCTGAACTCTTAACAAAGCGGATCCAGATGTTGATGAGTTTTAAATATCCTGTAAGAACAAAGTGATGGTCCAATGCTTGCTGCCTGAAATGGTAGGAGCATTCTCCAAGGGCCTACTTAGTATGTGTTGACTTCATCCATCAGGACTGTCATGATCATATAGGTTCATAGATTCCACAGCCAGTTCATTTTGGAGATGTCTAAAGTCCTTCCCCACCACCCATCTTTGGGCTTCTCTCATGCATTTAGTGTCAGATGGTGGTGATTCTTATGGCTTTTTCATATCTTTCTGAAAGACCTAAGCACAAGTCTCTCACCTTTTCCAAAATGCCCTAAGGACTTGTCATTGTCATGTCTGATCGTTCAAGTACTGAAGTTGAGGGAGGGGAAGAAATACACAGGACTGTTTGTTCCTGTCTCATCTGTAATGCTTCGTATGCTGCTGCCTCTGCCTTCTGAAGACTTTTAAACAGAGTTGTCCTACTTAGATGACAGCACGTCTGCTGCCTAATAATTTTTTTGTAGTTTTTGTTTTATCAAGTGTTGATGTATAATGCAAGTCTGACACACTATTGTCTTGACCCCTTAATAGATTATTTTGTCACAAGTACAAAATACTTGTTTTAAATATACATCTTGTTGCTTAGACTCCTGTGCTTCTGGAGAGAAGTGCAATAGAATAAGCTAGTAGTGGCAACTGGGATATGAGCCCAGGCTAACTCTGGTCTGTTGCCAAATTTATTCAGTTCTTGCTACCTTGTCTTATAATTTCTTCCTTTACATTGATCTACTGCTGAAGTGCCAGAGGCCAGCTGGAACACCATGTTTATGGAGAGCATAATGTGCTAAAAGTGAAATTCATTTTGGATCAGTATAAACCAGAATTTCCCAAATTGTGTTCCGCGGAACACTGCTGTTCTGCCTGATGTGAATAGGTGTCCGGGAAAGAATCATAATTTTAAAAAAGGGTCTTGATTTTTTTTTTTTTTATTTTTTAATTTTAAATTATATGGGCTCCTGGGTCTCTGCTGGCAGACTCAGAGCCTGCCCAGCAGGCCAGGAATCAGAGGCCCTCCCAGGGAGTGGAGGAAAGGGGAGAAGCCATTTTGAGTGAGTGAAGAGCCAGGCAGGAAAAGGGCAGGACTGGCTGTGTGGAGAGCTGGTGAGTCCTAGGCCTGCATTCAGGGTTCCCCCTGAGAACTGGCCTCTAGGGACCTGACAGAAGATCCCTCAGCAGGGTTTTCCTTCTCCACTGGTGATTCCCCATTTGTAGAGTTTGCAGGAAAACTTCCACAGCCGGGCTGAGTTCACCCGCCAGCTCCTTAGGTGAGACCAGTCACCACATGGTCAGCTCTGCTCTGTCCCCTCATCCAGGGAAGCAGCCTGCTGAGTGTGTGTCTGGACACGGGGCTGGGAGGCTACAGTTTGGATGTTAAGTGTTGTTGTGTAACCTACACCTTGAGTCCTGCACCCCTTTGTGGTGAGGGGAAATCCTGGAACCATTGCAACCTGATTCCTGCCTGAGGCGGATCTTTGCCCCCAAAGAGCAGCCCCTCTGCAGAGACTGGGGAGTCCAGTCATCTTCAAACTTGAGGATCATTCATGGAGACTGAGTGCCCCATCTTTTAGTTAGTTAATCAGGTAATTTGTCTTGAACTGTGTCCTCAATCCAGAGAGTGAGGGTTTGAGGATTTTATAACCTGCTGCATACTATACCCGTGGAGGAACTTACCACCTTCTCCCACTTGTGAGTCCTTTGGGCTGTACTGAACCCAGTCAGCCACATTGCTACAGAGAAGAATTCTGTGGTTATAGGTCACCAAAGGCCCAGCACAACACACACACCAAGGGGACACTAGTTTTACATTTGATACATCAAGTCACAGGTATTTTCAGGGCACCGGTGACCCTAAAAATAGTGTTTTACCCTGTTATATTTGTCTCCTATTTAATATAATTATCGGGTTGAATATATTGTATGTGTTATTTCTTGGAAGTCTCCAACTATCTGGTCAGTAAGTGGAGATTACCCTGTAGTTAGAATTTTCCTCCCAAGCTGCTCCGGTGATCCTGCCAGGAAGGAGTGAGGGGGGTGGAGGCACCGCCAAATAATTTCCTAGGAAAAAAGAAAGAAGATACACCCTGCTCAGTGGGTGGTGGGATCAAAAAGAACCCAGACCTGTCCATCAAAAGCTGTAAGTGGATTGGCATTAAAGGAGGTAACCAGGTGGAGAGGAGGCACCTGACATGAGGATTCAACTTTCCAGCATTATTCCTAATATTAAGCAAATTTGTGATACAAAAATGCAGAAACACCAATCCCATTAAGTCCAGATTTGTATTTGTTTATAAAAATTGATTTTCCTAGTAAAAATCTAATTTGTTTGGTGTTTGTATGCATAGAAAAACAGTGTTTTTTAAGTAGAACACTGTTTTTAATTTTGACTCTTGCACTTGATTTTTGTACTACTTTATGTACCCTTTCCAGCTAGAAATTTAGTTCAAGTTATTTTAAATGTGTATTTTTGCTTTGTTTTATAAAATAAAATATATTTGAGCATAAATAGCGCAATTTTTTATTTGAAAACCAAACGACTACAAAATAATATTGTAAGTGTTCTGTAAATATATAACAGGCTAAAAAGTGTTCCGTAGCAAAAAAAAGTTAGGGAAACACTAGTATAAACAATTTGATCATATTTAATTAACTAAGCCCGGACTCTCTCCTAGGAAGGGCAGTGACCCTCATACAGGAGTTGGGTGTTAACTAGATCTGCTGTACTGCCTAATTCCATTAGCTTTTCAAAGAGAACCCCTAAAATATTTATGGCATGCCATCACAACACAATTTGTCCTAGATGTTATCTTTTTAATAGCCTTCTGAAGTGGGAAGTAAATAAGCAGCTGATTGGAATCTCCTTTCCAGCCAGGCTGGAGTTAGAACAGGGGTAGGCAACCTATGGCACATGTGCCAAAGGCGACACGTGAGCTGATTTTCAGGGGCACTCACACTACCTGGGTCCTGGCCATCGGTCCAGGGGGGCTCTGCATTTTAATTTAATTTTAAGTGAAGCATCTTAAACGTTTTAAAAACATTTACTTTACATACAACAACAGTTTAGTTAGATATTATAGACTTATAGAAAGAGACCTTCTAAAAATGTTAAAATGTATTACTGGCACGTGAAACCTTAAATGAGAGTGATTAAATGAAGATTCGGCACATCACTTCTGAAAGGTTGCTGACCCCTCAGTTAGAAGATTTCTGGCATGAATCCAGTTCATACTGAGGGCATCACTGTGTCTGCATAGAGAATACTATGTTGCACAACTAAGCGGTACAATTTATACAGAAAGATTAGTGAATTGAATGCATTACTTGGCTAAAAGCTCAGCAGGTGTTAACTTAGGATGTATTCACTGTCTTATAAACAAAGATCGTGTGAGTCAGAAAATGGATTCATTGATACCTTTCCTTTTAATGACTCGGTTAATGATCATATGTAGAAATTTTGGATTTGGCAATCATTTGCTTAAAATGTGGGATTGTAGATGGATGACTATATAAGGCTGTAATAAATGTAATTGATGGGCTTTCTCTGCATAGCTGTAGAGATGGCCAAAGAATGAATCTCATGCATAATGAAGCACTGTATGGTTCTGTATGTGAAGCAGTTTGCCTCAGTTTCTGTTTTAGTCTGAAGCCAAAAAAATATCTGTTTTTCATCCATAGGTACAAAACTTCCAAACCTTTCTATACAAAATAATGCATTCTCTTTTATTTAGCTGTTGTGGAACTACAAGTTGAACCTGACTACAGACCTGAAGTTTGAATCCGTGGCCAGAGAGGTCTGTAAGTCCACCATAGCAGAGGTGAGGATGAAAAAAGATGGCTTCATCTGTTTGTTGTATTTGTGGGTTATTCTTACCCCTTTGCCACCAAAGCAAAAACATTTCAAATCCATTTAAAGAACACTTGGAGCTTGTCTAAATTGAGTGGTATGCTAAAATGTTAGCTGACTGGTAATTATTGCAGTTTAAACACTGCTTTAGAATCTAATATAGACAAAGATATTTAAAAAGGTGTTCGCTAAATCAGTCTAGACAAGCCCTCTCTATGGGGAGATTGAACTGACATTGGACCATGTCCCATCTTTCATGGTGGAGGGGAGAGTTGGAGGAGGGAGAGGAGGCTGATTGTGGGGATATCATTGGATATTTGAGTGGAGGTAAGTGGAGGAATGAGGGGAACAGAATAAAGAGAAACAATAAGAACCCTTGAGTTCCTGCCTGACCTGTCACAGATCCACAGGGTCTGGTTTATGGCCCAGTGCCTTGGAAGTGACCCCTTTTAGTGTGCTACACCCCAAGGGGATACACCGTTCCATAGGGGCAAGCCTGTGACCTCCAAGGACTCTGAAATTGGGCCTTCAGCAATCCCTTTCTCTCTCCATGGCTCCCTGCAATAAATCCAGCCAATACAATTTCCTGTGAAGGCTTGTACCATGCCCCTTCAAGGCACAATATTCTCAGTATTTACAGTGACAACAGCAGCATTTTCAGAACAAGGGAACAATTTTAGTCATCAGGCATACAGAATCTAAAAGTCATTAGGTTAGCAGAGAGACACAAAGGTTAAGACATGGTCTATGCTGACCCAACTGGTGTAATCAGCCAGCCAAGCTGTTATGGAATCAATTTGTCGGTTTTTCTGTCCCCAAAGAGAGCTTCTGTCCCTGAAGGCCAGCCCTTGTCCCAGCCACCTGACACCTCACCCCTTTTTTTCTCTACCTGGGTCCTTTGCTCTGTTTTCCTGTCTAAGGGCTTGTCTTCACTACGCGCTGTAGGAATCGGTCTTTTGGCGATCGATTTATTGCGTCTCGTCAGGACACGATAAATCGATCGCCAGCGCTGCCCCCGTCGACTCCGGAACTCCAGCTCTCCAAAAGGCGTAAGCTGGAGTCGACGGGGGAGCGCGCTGCTGACCGTCGCCGCCGTGAGGACGGCAGGTAAGTCGGCTGTAGAGACGCCGAGTTGCGTATCTACAGCCGATCCCCAGCCCTAGTGAAGACCAGCCCTAAAAGTAGGACAAATCTACTTCCTCTTGGTCAGTGGTTGCTAACTATAACTGTCCTGTCCATTGGGGTTACCATTGTTTTTCTGAATTGTCCACTGAGGTGGGTAAGTTCCCACTAGTAGTTTAATGACCCATTCATTCCACCCCAGACAGCTACATGAGAAACACCTCAGGTCTCTTAATCTGCCCCCAAGAGAGGATCTGACCCTTTGCACCCTCTGGATAGAAGTGCGGAGTACGTTGGGAAAGTGAGGTACACACAGCAATTATAAAAAAAAAATATTAAAGATTCCCACTTTGTCACACCTTGCTCCAGGTGTTTTGTGCAGGTTGGATTCTTCCATTCTTTACTGAGTACTAACAGCCACTCCACACTTAAGATTGCAACTGAGTTTTCATTACAAACCTCATTTTCCATGCTCCCTTCCCCAGTAAAATCCATGTGTCATATTGGCATCAAAATTTTAGTTAAATTCTACCTTGGTCCCAGACCTTTCTTTTAAATTTGAAGTAGTTCAAACAATGGGTTCCTGAATGGTAAACTCTATCTGTAGCTTGCCCTAAGAGTTAGTCATCTAGTTTGTGTTGCACTGCAAGGCACTGTGCTGTGTTTGGAAGTTTATAGCTCCAAAATTGAAGCAAAACCACAGATAGCTGTACAAGCTGATGCTTTGCAGTTAGAGTAAAGCCAAATGCTTTCTATTTTCAGTGCTTAGAGCTGCTGCAGAATTTTTACAACCCTGGCATGGTTGAGAATGCTCCCTTATCACAGAATAGTTAATTTCCCTTTTTATACGATGACTGTCTAGCATTGTTGTAAACATTATACTATAAATCTTGGATAAAGATCTTAAATGCAGTGAGGAAAGACACAGAATTTTAATTATATGCTAACTGCCATAGTCTTCCTCTTATATAATTTTGTGATGAATAATGGTACAAACAGGTGGCATCCTGGTTTTATAAAATGCCAGTTTGCTTGTAAAAGCAATCATACATGCTACACCTCTTATTGATATTTAAAAGCAAAGTAGATTCATGAAATAATCTTTGTTTTGCATTGGATAATGTCGATTATCAACCTGAAATTTTGCAAACTGACTAATAACAAAAAGAGGAGAGGTTTTAATAGACCACCCTTCAAAACGTTTAAGAATTAAAAAGGCATACCATACCTTCCTACTAGGGGAGCATGACTTTAAATTTTTATTTAATACGTTTAATATTTTATCTATTTTATTTAATACATTGCATGATCAATTTGAATTGTCCTGTTTGGTTCTAGACAATATTAAAAAATCAAAATGTAGCCAATGTGTTGTGATTTGTTTCAAAAGCTCCTGGGGAAATTAGGCAACCAGCTTCCATTGGAAGTCACTAGGTATTAGGTACTTCCCTTGGGCATTTTTGAAAGTCCCACCCTAAAAGTTTTATATTAAAATGGTTAATGCTAGTGTGAAATGGCAGTCAAATTAAACAAATAATATTATGGTTGTATAAGCATTTCACCAGAAGCTTAACCCATGATAACAATTGGCTTCCTCTAGAACCAAAAATGGTTTCTGTAGAAGTGGGCAGAACCAGCAACCTCATACTTGCTGTGCACAGCTGACTGAGCTAATCCTCGTCTTTGAAACTGAATTATTGAACTCAAAAGAAATGATGCATTTTGTCTTGTCTTTAATGATCTCATCCAATAACCCTTTAATTAATTTTTCTACGGGTTATATAGGTTAAAATGTAGAAATTGCACTATGTTTTGAATGTTAGATAATTTGATTAATCCATTGTCCTTACAAATTATGTTTTTAAATGGCGACATGCTATAGTTAGCTGGTATATAGAAAATAATAATTGATTGTCAGGCAAGAAGGAATCATTGTGATAATCTAGACTGACCACCTACATAACACAGTCCAGAGAACTTCCCTGAATTAATTCCTGTTTGACCTGGAACATCTTTTATGTCTAGCTTCAACAACAAGCCATTTGTTGCTGTTTATACCTCCGTCTGCTAGACTGAGGAGCTCTTTATTATCAAATTTGTTGCCCTCTATAGGCACTTATATGATCAAGTCACTCCTTAACCTTCTCTTTGATAAACTAAATAGATTAACCTCTTGGAGTCTATCATTTATAAGATACGTTTTTCAGTCCTTTTATCATTCTCATATCTATTCTCTGAACACTCTCCAATTTATCAACATCCTTCTTAAATTGTGGACACCAGAACAGGACACAGTATTCCAGTAGCAGTTGCACCAGTGAGGAATAGAGGTAATATTGAGTAGGAGTAGAGTGTTTTTAAGTGCTCCTGTTTATACATCCAGTGGATCGCATTAGCCCTTTTGGTCATTGTATTACACTAGGAGCTTATGTTCAGCTGATTTATTAACCATGACCCCCAACTCTCTTTCAAAGTCAGTTTCCCATGATAGAGACTCCCTTTCTGTAACTGTGGCCTGTATTCTTCATTTCTAGATGTATGACTTTAGGTTTCACTGTATTGAATTGAAACAGCTTGGTAAGCAGGGCACAAGCAATCCAGATCACTCTGTCCTCTGACCTGTCCTCTTCATTATTTACCATTCCGCTCCAGTCCATGTCCTCTATAAAGTTGATCAATACTTTGTTTTACTACAAGACAAAGCAGAACTTGAATCTTGCTGATTATGTTTTGTTTGCTCTCTAGCATAGAGCCAGGAAATGATCTCTTTGGGACGCCTGTAGAAACATACCCACTGGATGATTCCCACATACAATTAGACTTTTGAGGCTTCAGTCAGTTTTTATTTAATGTGCTACGTTCATCTTGTTTCTTAAATGTTGTGCAGTACCAAATCAAATGCCTTACAGAAATTTTAAGTAAATTACATCGATACTACCACCTTTGTCAACCAAACTTGTATGCTTATCAAAAAGGTATTGTTAGTTTGAGGTCTACCTCATATTAAACCCATGTTACTTAGCATTTATTATATTACTCTTCTTTAATTCTTTGAATTCCATATCATCTTTGTTTATTTTGCCAAGGAATGATCTAAGGCTGACTGGCCTGTAGTTACTCAAGTTGTCCTGTTTACCCTTTGTTGTTATTGGCACAGCATTGGCTTTCTTGCAGTCCTCTGGAACTTACCTACTGCCCCAGGACTTACTGAATATCAAAGTAACAGTCCAGAGCTGCTTGGCTGGCTCTTTTAAAACTCTCTGGGTATATCTACACAGCATTTTGGAGTGGGAGTGAGCCTGCCAGCCCAGGTCAACTGATTCAGGTTAGTGCTCTAAGTGTAGCTGAATAGACAGCATTCTGCGTTTGTAGTTTGGGCTCTGAAGCCCACCTCTCGCACTAGTGTTCAGAGCATGAGTTCCAGCCTGATCCACAGCTTCCACATGCTGTGTACACAGTTTAGTGCTAGCATGAGCCCCATTAGCCTAGTCTATTGCCTTGGACTGGGAATCTCACTACTGCTTAGCCCAAATTGATGTGTAGACATAACTTGCATCACGGCATATGTGCACCTGCTGATCTAAAAGTGTCTAACTTTAGTAGTTGCTTCTACTAATTAACTGAACCCAACTCTTTCTCTGGACAGATCAAAGAATGTGCAGATGAGTTAGCTGGGAAAGGCTACTTGGTGTCCTGTTTGGTGGACCACAGAGGTAACATCACTGAATACCAGTGTCACCAGTATATCACCAAAATGACAGCCATCATCTTCAGTGATTATCGTCTGATCTGTGGCTTCATGGATGATTGCAAGAATGATATTAACGTCCTCAAATGTGGCAGCATTCGACCTGGAGAAAAGGTATCCACAGGACAGGTGGATGGGAAGTGGGTTCATAAACATAACACTCAAGGAAATTGGATGCTGTTGTGGGACATTTATGTACACTAGACTTAATTACAATAACTGAAAACCATCGAGAGAGACAAGATACCCAAAAAGGTGATTTGTCCCTGCTTGCAGTGATTACCTCTTTAACAAGTTGTCTCGATTATTGCTAGAGCTTGAAGTTCTTTATTGACATACTAGGACAAATGCTATTGTATTTGCTCACACCTCATCTGTGATTGATTTGTCTCCACTCCCACAGATCTCCAACACAGTTTAAAATAGTAAACAAATTATGTCTTTGGTCATGCTTATGTGATTTTTGCTTTATATGGTGAACCTTACAGTCAGGATTAACTAGATCTGTCACTAGACAAATTTCTCTGAGCCTTGATGCATACTATCAAATCTGACCTGGGAAAGTCTTTAGTGAAGGGGAGGCTGCTTGTGTGGCCTGCCCAACCCATGCCTCCTTTCTCAGGGCATTTAAATTTGATACAAGGCAAAGCAGAACTTGGATCTTGCTGTGCAGATATCTTCATGGGCCTTTGTGGTTTTTTGCAACATGCCATTTGCTGCATGAAGAATGAGAACATTTGGTAAAAGGGTTCTTTGGAAACTCTGGTGTATTTGTTAAGTGGTGTTGTTCACTAGTAGTGTATTGTTTTTATGAATTAAAAAATCTGCTTGTCCTTTCACCCTCCATTGGTTAATTTCAGGGCTCTTAAGACTCTGCTGCCCCTGTTAATGCCCTCTTCACTCTGTTATGATAGAAGAGCTGCGCACATCAGTTTGAGAGTTCTAATGTTTGTTCCTGATTCGTTGTTCAGCCCTGATCACATCTTCTGGCTCTTGCAGCAACCTGTCTGACTGCACAGCATCACGTTTCACTGGAAGTATGGGGAACTGGCCAGTTTAGACAAGCTATAACCATTTCAGCTCTGATTGTTCATTAATGAACCATTTAAAGATGCCAAAGAAGTTTCTGGCAGGATAACTGGAGGAAGTAGGAAGGATTTTTAGATACTACTTCCCCTTTCCTATTTCAGTGGATCTTATGGTACCGTATGTATCAGTGGACTGTTACTTATTGGGTAAGTTGATGACAAAGGATAAAGTTAAACTTGACTAAACTTTGTACAGTGCTTTGAAATTCAAAGCCCTTAACTTTGGTTACATTGCTAGAGGTTGAATTGACCGCTTGTGGAGCTGTGAAAAGCTGCTGTCCTAGAAAATAGAGCAATTTCATGGTGGAGATGCAGATGTGGTGCTTTGCTGCTCCAGTGAGACTTTCATTGGTCTTAGCAGATCCTTTACTGTGCAGCATCTTAAATTGCAATGCAAGTGCGGACAGGAAGGTTTTCTAACTGAACAGCAAGAGGTGCAAGTATGTCCTGCCTAGATCAGCTTGTTCTGTGGCTGTTTCTAGTCTGGGGAAATTAGTGAAACTGGCAGGCCCCTAGAGTTTTGGATTGGTAATGGTCTTTCAGTACTTTTCGGCAACCTTGATTTCTTTTCTTGGAGAGATGTCCCCGTGGATGCTCCACTTCAGGTGTTGGTGCATCCCTGCGCTTTTGCTTGGAGATTTTTACAGCAGTACTCGTACTGGTCACGCATACACAGAACCTGTCCCCCCGCTCTGAGTGTACTGTAATAATACACATGAACGACCGGTCTCCTCAGTTCCTTATCTATCCTCACCGGCCTTAGACGGAGCTCAGCAGACTCGTTAGAAACTTTCTCTCCCTTGTTTGTTACCAGTGGTACTTAGTTACCACTTTTCTACCCTTTTCTCTCTTTAAAAAAAAATTATTTTTTTCTTCATTCCTATCAGCACCAGCTGCTTCCGACATGCCTGGCTCCACAGGCTGTAAGCACTGCACTGATCGCAGTGATGCCATGCCTCTGTTAGATGGTCATTCAAAATGCATAAAATGTTTGGGGGAATCCCGTATCCCCCCAAAATGTGCCCACTGCAGCAAACTTAAATCTAGGGCATGGACGGACAGGGAGCGGAGACTAAAACTGCTCCTTCTCCAAAAATCCTTGGGTCAGCTTCAGACCCAGGCGCTGACTCCAGCTCTGCTGCCCACCAGTCCATCCCCGTCCCCACCTCTAAGAAGCACAAAAATCTTTTTAAAAAAAAAAAAAAGTCACCTTCTGTCCCCCCGCGAAGACGACTTCTCTGGGCAGGTCTACAGCCTCCCTCCCAGCGCTTCCCCGGCTGAGCAGTTTTGACAGGCCAGGCTTCTCCAGCGTCGCACAAAACCCGTCTGCGGCAATAGCATAAAGCTCTGGTTTTCAATTTAGTTCAGGCTTTCAATTGCCCGCCTCTCATACGGCACCGTTCGGCACCACGATGGAAGCTGTGCTGACATACTGATGTGCCTGACCTCCCGCAGGCTGTTACCGCTTCCCCGGCACTGACACCCACTGAGCTGGCTGACGGTGAAACAAGGCTAAGGACACCAGTGCAGAGGAACTTTTCTTCGTGTCAGATTCCTCTTGCACAGTCCTCACCTCACAGAGGGAGCTTCAGCACTGCAGTTTACACCGTGAAGGGACCTGCTGGTGTCACCTATTCTGCAGTCACCCCTCCTTCATGCCTACTTCTCTCCAAATGCTCAGTCACGGACCGGGCAGCCTTCTTCCAGTGATGAGGAAGCTGGACTGCAGGGAGACTTTTCACCATATCAGATCTCCCATCCTCAGACCCCAATCAATAGAGATCATAGAAAAATTACCTCATCCTACTCTTAGGATCCTCCCCATGGTGTGTAAAGCCCTGGATGGCACCACCTATGCCCTTCCCACCACAGTAGCAATATTGGGCCCCATGGGCATCTTCTCCTCGAGACCACACTCTCTATGCCACCTCATCGAGTCGTGACACCTGCCCAGCACCACCAGCTGACAAACCTGCCACTGATGCAGGACACCAGGCAGCACCATCACAGAGGCAGGATCAGGCACGACCCAGTAGACCCAGATGTTATGTGTGATGAAGCCTTACTTCCCCCTCCCCCATCATCTTCAGAGGACTTCTCAAAATTTCAAGACCTTTTCAAAAGAGTTGCCAGTGAATTAAGAATTAACTTGGAGGAGGTTCCTGAACAGCAGCATGAGCTAACAGACATCCTTCAAGCCTCTTCTTCTAGGATGGCATTACCAATCAACACAGCCCTTCTGGAACCTGCTAAAGCCATCTGGCAGACTCCCGCTGCAAGCCTACCTACCTGTAAATGAGTGGATCACAAGTAGTTCATCTCTTCCAAGAGCTCTGAATCCCTTTGCACTCATCCAGCACCAAACTTGCTGCTGGTAGACGCAGTCAACCAAAAGACCAAACACCAGTTTCCTCACTCCACCCTATCTGACAAAGACAGTAAGCGATTAGATCTGCTTGGACGTACAGTATATGCATCTTCCACATTACAGTTTTGCAAAATATGGCAAAATATGACCACAAAAATTACAACAAATTCATGGACTTTATTGATGACATTCCAGAAGAAAAGAAACAACAATTCACAGCTCTAGTTTCTGAGGGACAAATCCCCTCACATACCGCTGTTCAAGTGGTCCTCGATGGAGCCAATACTGCAGCAAGATCCACTACTACAGCACTGGTCATGCGCTGTGGTTCAGGGCTCTCCTCCTCTTCGATGGTACTCTGGACCTCTCAAGGAAATGAAGATCTTCCCTTCTTTGCCTCCACGATGAACACCGTACTTCATTTAATGAAGGACTCAAGGGCAACTCTCCTTAAGAATTCAAACCCCTACGACCAGAAGGCAACAGTATAGATATCAACCTTGCCAGCCTCCATGCTACCCCGCATATACCAGCACTTCCATAGATCACATGAGCAACAACAGCAGTGCCAGAGACCCAGATACTAGCGTCGTCATTCCAATTCCTCAGCAGCGTCTCAACCCCCTCTGACTAATAAGCAGATTTGAAGCCTTAGTCGAGGGTTTAGAAAACAATGTTCCCACCTCAGCGCTTACACCGCATGTCCCTATTTTGTACACTGCCTACAACCATTCTCCCATCAGTGGCAGAACATTACCACCAACAAGTGGTTGTAGAGGTCGTCACAGTTGGGTATTCCATCCCCTTCCTATCCTTGCCTCCTACTCACCCACCTTTCCTGTCCCTCTTCAGGGACCCCTCTCAGAAGCACCTGCTCCTCCAAGAAGTACATCATCTCCTTCTATTGGAGCAGTGGAACTTGTGCCCAAACGACACAGGAGGAGGGGGTTTTATTCCCATTATTTCTAAACAGAAAAGAAAACTAGGGGATGGCGACCAATCCTCAACCTCAGGTGGCTCAACAAATTTATCAAAAAGCAAAAATTCAAAATGGTGAGGTATCCCTCACCACCATAATCCCAGCACTGGAGCAGGATGATTGGTTTTCAGCCCTTGACCACCACCTATCGCAGCAACACGTTGATTTCTCCACCCAACCTGTCCATGCTTCACCTCAAAGCTTGGTTCTACATGCTTCTCCCAAAACCAGCTAGCATGCTCAGAGCAGGTTCAAAGAGTGTTCCTACATATCAGAACCCAATCTACTCGCACCACCTGTCTCCGAAAGTGGAAACGATTCACACAATGGTGCTCAACTAAACTTCCTTCTATGTCCGCGTCTCTTCTGCTCATACTTGACTACCTATTAGACCTTAAGTAACCTGGCCTTTCTTTCAGCTCCATCAAAGTCCACTTAGCTACTATTACAACCTTTCATGACAAAATTGACAATATCTCTGTTTTTGCTCATCCAGTCACCAAACATTTTCTCAAAGGACTCCAATCCCTATACCCAGATATTAAATCTCCTACCACTCTGTGGGACATTCCTTTAGTATTATCCTGCTTAACTCAACAATCATTTGAGCCCCTAGCCACTTGCTCCCTCTTACACATCTGAATGAAAACAGCAGTCTTAGGGTATGTCTTCACTACCAGCTGGATCAGTGGGTAGCAATCGACCTTTTGGCAATCGATTTATTGCGTCTCGTTAAGACGCGATCAATAGATCATCAGCGGCGCTCCCGTTGACTCTGGAACTCCCAGCTTGCCGAGAGGCGCAAGCTGGAGTCGATGGGGGAGTGTGCCACCGTCATGAGAACGGCAGGTAAGTCGGCTTAAGATATGCCGACTTCAGCTATGTTGTTTATGTAGCTGAAGTTGCGTATCTTCGGTTGATCCCTCTCCCTACCATAGACCAGCCCTTAGTGGCAATCACCTCCACCAGACGGGCCGGAGAAATAGCAGCTCTCATGGCAGACCCACTGTGTATGCTATTTTTTAAGGACAAGGTTACCCTTTGTTTACACCCCAAATTTCTTCCAAAGGCACATTTGTCATCCCACATCAATGATACACCTACTGACCTTCTTTCCTAAACCTTATGCAAACTCTTTTGAATCCAAAATGCATACGTGAGAGGTACGCCAGGCTTTGTCCTTTCATTTGGATAGAGCCAAGCCTTTTAGGAACTGTTCTAGATTCTTTGTCTCCATCACGGAGCGTTCCAAAGGGACACCTATTTCTACCCAAAGACTTTCAAACTGGATTTGAGTGTATCTGATTGTGTTATCAGATGCAGAAAGTTATACCTCCAGCTGATATCAGAACTCACTCCACTTGATCTGTGGCTACCTCTGTGGATTTTCTACGCAAAGTTCCCCTGACTGACATCTGTAAAGCGGCCACTTGGTCTTCTGAACACACATTTGTAAGGGCACTATGCCCTTACTCAGTGCCCTCTCTTTGATGCACAGTTAGGCAGAGCTGTATTATCTACTGCATTTCTACCAAATCTGAAATCCCTACCTCCTTGAGATACACTGCTTTTAAGTCACCTGGCGTGGAGCACCCTCAGGGACATCTCCCTTGTGGAAGAGGAGGAGGTTATTCACCCTGTGCAGTAACTGACGTTCTTCGAGATGAGTGTCCCTGTGGGTGCTCCACTTCCCACCCTCCTCCCCTCTACTTTGGGGTTGTGGTAGCCTCCATTGTAGAAAAGGAACTGAGGAGACAGGTTGCACACACATACTATTAAGGTGCACTCAGAGCCGGGATGGGAGTGCAGGGGGAGAGGACAGGTTCTGCGTGTGTGTGACCGATACGAGTACTGCTGCAAAAATCTCCAAGTGAAGGCACAGGGACCCGCCAAAACCTGGAGTGGAGCACCCACAGGGACACTCATCTCAAATGTCAGTTTGAGTTTACTCCACAGGTTGAGTAACCTCCTCTTCTCTGTAAAATGAAACATCTGTTTTTGTCCTTTTAAACTGAAAGGTCTTTGGGGCAGAGATTTAAATCATAAGTATGGTATTGGTCCCCTATACTGAGTTGGGCGTTTAACTGTGGTTTGACCAAATTAAAATATTTATAGAACCAGTGAAAACCTAGCTGAAAGGGAGAATAAGAGTGCTGAAATCACTGATATCTAGAGCATATCTCGTGCTTGAGGTAGTCACCTCGGATTTCGTACCAATGTGAATCCCATTGGCAAAATATGTCTAGTCCTTCTCTAGCGGCTTGTAAACATAAATCACATCTGCTACCAGATAATCTGGTAACTCAAGTGACAGAAGTGTGCTGTGGTCATAAAGGTCCTGACCCTTCTGATAAACTTTGCAGAGGTCAGTCTGATTCCACGTGATGGAATTTGTTTTACTGGTCCTTTTTTCAGTAAGACAGTAAGTTTCATATAAAAATATGAAAAGAACATTAAGGTTACAAAATCAAGAGTTTAGGGAACACCAGAATTCAGGCTGCTTTGCAATCGTAACTTGCCCCACCTGTGCATGTGCACTATGATGAACTTCAGCAGTTAGATAATTGCGTATAATTTTTTTCCACAAGACATCTTTCATTTAGTGCACAGATAAACAGTGCTCTGGGAACAAATCAGAGTTGTGTGGCGATTAAGTATCAAGGTTTTCTGCTTTGTTGCAGAAATTGAAACATACCATGAATGAGGCAGGGTTGCAGGAAGAGAAAAGATGGCTTTGTGGCCACCTTGGAGAACTGGATCCTAAAGGCAGGTCTATTCTGCCGTGGGGATCGAGGCTCTGAGATTGATCCACTGGCGGTCGATTTAGCGGGTCTAGTAAAGACCCGCCATATTGACTGCCGATCGCTTCCCAGTCGACCCCTGTACTCTACTCCTGATGAGAAGAGTAAGGTAAGTCGACAGATTTTCTCCCATTGACCCACCACGGTGTAGACCCTGCACTAAGTCGACCAAATGTATGTCGTCTCCAGTACGTTGTTCACGTAGCTGGAGTTGCAGAGTGTAGGTCAACTTACCGTGGTAGTGTAGGCATAGCCTAACTTTGCCTCTACTAGAGTTCTTAAAAGCAAATCACTAAACCAAACTTTTCATAGGAGGCCCCTCATTTTCTGGGTGCATAACCTGAAACATGTTGGGACTTGATTTGCAGAAGTGTGCTGAGCACTCATAACAAGGTGGGTCACGTGACTCTTTCTTTCCCAGCATCCTATCTGCCATGAGACTTACAGCAACAAACAGCTGTTACGCTACTGTGGAAACTGCATTAAGTGGCTACGTGAGGAGTATTCCCTCTTCGTACACTGTTTAGGGGGAAACCTAACCTTCTTTAGTCTCTCCATAGATTCTTGTTCACACTTCACCTCATGATGCAAGCTTCTAGGAGTTGCCCATTTAATATCTGCAGTCTAGTTCTTGTCTCTCTTCAGCTGACCATGTCTCAGTGAATTGATGTAACTATGGATTTAATATACAGCCTCTGTACACCCGAGATGAGAGACTGGACAGCTATCTAGCCCTCATGGGAATGCCTTGGGACCACCAGGCCTCATCATCTCAGGCTACTGCCAAATAAAGTATTTGCTCATTGATAACTTTATTATAAGTAATTGGGATAAACTGGCGTCGTCTTGGAGTACTGTCCCTGTGGGTGCTCCACTCCAGGTGACAGTGTGTCCCGGCGCTGTTGATCGGAGATCTTCGGTAGCAGAGCCTAGTTGGGACACACGCACTCAGCTGCTGTCTCAGTCTCGTTAGTGTCTGCCTGAGCGCGCACGTCCCCCACGGAGGACCTGCTCTTTGATAAAGATAAACTCTTTTTCCAAGAAAACCGAACTCCTTCACACTATGAAGGAATCTAACGCAACACTACGCACCTTGGGCATTTACCCGTCCCTTCTCAGGAGACGACGTTATCAACCTTATCAGAGGCCATGCACATAACAGTATCACTGGCCTCAGCCCAGATCATATAATGTAACCAGGAATCGCTCTAGACTTCCTAAGCGCAGACAAAACCAAGCGCAAACAGTTACCTCCCACTCATTGGGAAATAACAATTTTGAAGTGCTGATCAAAGGTCTGCATGACCACCCCTTGACTCTACCGCTTACTTGCCCATTTGGCCACCACCTCCAGGCCTTCCAACATGCCTGACAGCACATTACACAGGACTATTGGATCCTCAAAATAGTTCAGTCTGGTTACTCCGTCCCTTTTACATCCTATCCTCCTACCCGTCCTGCTTCCCCATCCCTCTTCAGGGTCCCCTCCCACGAGCACCTTCTTCGCGCAGAAGTGGCTCACCTTCTACAGCTAGGCACAGTGGAACCTGTGTTGACACAACATTGAGGAAAAGGGTTCTACTTCCACACTGGGTACAATAATACCTGCGCTGGATGAAAGGGACTGATTCATAGCCCTCAACCTACAAGACACCTATTGTCATATACCCATTCATCCAGCCCACTGACATTTCGTACAGTTCACAATCGGACACGACAATTTTCAATACAGGGTACTCCCTTTTGAACTCTCCACAGCACGAGAGTATTCTCCAAGACCCTGGCTGTAGTTGTGGCCCCCCTCTGCAGACACGGGATCATATTTTTCCTTTACCTAGATGGATTGCCTCATCACAGGCAACTTGTATGATGCGATGCTACAAGCTACCCATTTTGCCATCTCCCTCTTCCATAGCTTACGGCTTCAAATAAACATCCAAAAATCCACCCTGACACTTACACAGCAGATAGAATTCATTGGGGCCAATCTAGACTCTGTCCAACCCAGAGTCTCACTTCCGCACGACAGATTCCTTGCTATCACACGTCTCGTGCGCATGCTCTCTGCACGTCCCAGCATGCAGGGAAGAGTTTGCCTACAGCTCCTTAGGGTGACTTGATGTCCCGATTCTATAGAGACAATCCTGATTTTTCACACTTGCTATCCCGTCACCCTATAGCTCTTTGGCCACATGGCAGCCACCACCTTTGTGGTCAAATACGCCAGGCTGCACGTGAGATGTCTTCAGGGCTGGCTCAACTCCAATTACAAACCAAGCAGGCACAGCTTGTAATTGATGCTAACTACTTCAGTGAACGTACTAGCTTCCCTACAATGGTGAACAAGACCAGAGAACATCTGTAGGGGCGTTCCCTTCCAACAACGATCCCCAATGCTCATGCTCATCACAGACACTTCCCTTGTCGGTTGGGGAGCGTATCTGGTGGGACACATGGCACAAGGCTGCTGGTCTGCTCCAGAAACACGCCTATATATAAATCTCTTGGAGCTCAGAGCAGTGAGACAAGCATGCCTTCGCTTTCTTCCCCACATAAAGAACAAAGCAGGATTCGGGACTGCATCCCTAGGAGTCACATTCCTTATCTCATGGAACAACTGTCTCAAGTACACCTTCCCACTGATCCCTCTGATACAGAGGGTTCTACTCAAGATCAGAGATAAGGCCCAGGTCATACTTATTACTCCGGCTTGGCCGAGACAGACATGGTATCCTTACCTACTCCACATGTCCACCCATCCTCCACGGACTCTACCCAGCAGACCAGATCTGCTTTCTCAGGACAACAGCCAGATCCTTCACCCTTAGCTCCAGAAGCTCCACCTGATAGTGTGGTTCCTTCGTGTTTCCAGACCCACAACAAGTCCGATATGTCCTCTTGCATAGTAGGAAATACTCCACTCGTAAAACTTACTTGCAGAAGTAGAAACATTTTTCCCTATGGTGCACGGATAAACACATAACTCCTCGTTCTGTGACCCTCCTTAACATCCTAGACTGCCTTTTGAAACTAAAACGGGATGGACTCTCGCTCAGCTCTATCATAGTACACCTCACAGCCCTCACCACCTTCCATGATTTGTTAAATGCGTATTCACTTTCTGCCCATCCCATCATGAAATGCTTCCTCATGGGCCTACAAAATCTCTACCCTGAGATTTATCCATCAGCATGGAACCTCAGTCTCATTCTTTGTGGTCTTATGAAACCTTCATTCGAGTCCTTGGCTACCTCCTCTCTTCTTCACATGTCCATGAGGGTAGCTTTCTTGATTGCTACAACATCAGCAAGGAGAGTGGGAGAAATAAGCACCCTAATGGCCTATCCTCCCTACACAATCTTTTTTAAAGACAAGTTACCCTGCAACCATACCCTAAATATCTCACACAAATTGGTGTCCACCTTTCATCTTAACCAACCATTATACTTACCTACTTTCTATCCCAAACCTTATGAGACTCCGCATGAGGCAACTCTGCATACCCTCCACATCAGACAGGCAATTGCCTCCTATTTAGACAGGACTAAACCATTTCGTAAGTCCTCCTGACTATTTTGTCTCCACTACTGAGAGATTGAAAGGTGCGGCTGTCTCTATGCAACGCCTCTCCAAGTGGATCTTTGACTGCCTCAGATCCTATTACCGCATTCAAAATACTCAACCGCCCGAAGGCATTAGAACTCATTCGGTTCGAACTATGTCAACATCCGTTGCCTTCCTCCATTCCCAATATCTGTAAGGCAGCCGCGTGGTCGTCTGAACACGTTTACCAAACACTGCTCTCATGCAGGATATCACAGCAGACACCCTAGTAGGCCATACAGTATTGTCTACAGTACTCACATCTCCAAAGTCCCAGCAGCTATAATGGGTACTGCTCCACAGTTATCTGGAGTGGAGCACCCGCAGGGACAGCACTCGAAGAAGAAGAGAAAGTTACTCACCTTGCAGTAACTGAGGTTCTTTGAGATGTGTGTCCCTGTGGGTGCTCCACTCCTCACCCTCCTCTCCTCTGCTTTGGAGTACTCTTCTGACTTCTCCATGGTAGAGAAGGAACTGAGGGGGGCGTGGGACACCCGCGCTCAGGCAGACTCTATCCAGACTGCGAGACCGCATCTGAGCCTGTGCGTCCCAACCAGGCACTGCTACCGAAGATCTCCGATCGACGGCGCCAGGATGCACCGTCACCTGGAGCGGAGCACCCACAGGGACACACATCTCAAAGAACCTCAGTTACTACGAGGTAAGTAACTTTCCCTTCCCTTTTTTTCACTTGAATTGCATTAGAGCAGAACTTCTAGGACTAAGACCATATCCACATTACAGGGGCTACAGCAGCTCAGCTCAAACACTGCAGTTGTGCCCCTGCTGTCGCATCATAGCATAGATAAGGGAGACTTAATTAAAATATTAACCTCAGGAAAAACAAACAAATATGCATATGTACATGTCCAGATCATTGTAATCTCTTCATGGAGAGGGGTTTTGCAGACTCAGTAATAAAAATAATGCTGTGAAAAGTGATATTTGTATGTTAATAGCACTTTTTACAGTATACTTAGTAGCACCTGGGAGGCTGTGAAAATAAGTGATAACACTGCTCTACAGCCAAAATGCTTCTGAAATAAATGTAGTCAAACTTTACTAATTCTGGGTCACTGAGAACGAAGATGATGCTTAAAATTGTTGATTGGCTCTAGTTTTCAAGATATGCCATTGGGTCAGTATATACGACCCTTGACATGGGAATGGCGGCGGATAAGAGAGTTATAAAGGGAAGGGATCTCAATTTAAACCAGAAATGACTAAAATACATCTTTGACTGGATCTATGAATAAATCTATGACTGGGTTTGGACAGTACTTGCTTTTTAGGCAAAACAATGAATGATGCAATCTGAAGCTGGTAT
>ML677343.1:286887-318023 GCA_007922305.1 Dermatemys mawii | reverse complement strand
CCAGTGGTTGAACAGGAAAAGGAAATCTATGCCTTTTGCAGTGCCAATGATTTGGAGAGAGCCAACAGATCATACCAGCAATTGTTACTTCTGCATGGTGCCTCCAGTTGGGAAAGGTGTGTCAAAGAAGAAAAAGTGGACTGTGCATTATCCAAACATTCCATCAGCTATATGCCCAATACCCCACGGAGGAGGACTGCCGGTTCCTGATGCACCAGAATCATTCTCACTTGAGTCAGACGAGGAAGAGGATGAAACTTCTGGTCCTGAACCATCAATGTCACAGGACCCACATTTTCTCCCATCCTCCTCCTCTGAACCACACCTCATAACACAAGCTGAACTGAATGACCTTGTCAGGGATTTGGAACTACCCAAGAGTAAGGCAGAGCTGTTGGGCTCCAGACTACAGCAGTGGAATCTCCTGGCAGGTGATGTTAGGGTTTCCATGCTCTGTGACCGTCAAAAGGATCTTGTCCCATTCTTCTTCATGGAAGGTGATCTTGTAGCCTGCAACAACATCGATGGTGTGATGGCAGCCCTCAACATCGTTCACGATCCAGATGAGTGGAGACTCTTCATTGATTCATCGAAGACGAGTCTTAAAGCTGTTTTGCTGCATAATGGCGATGTTTTGCCATCAATTCCAGTTGGTCATGCAGTCCATATGAAGGAAACCTATGACAACATGAAACAACTTTTGAGGTGCATAAACTATGACCAACATCAGTGGCAGCTTTGTGGCGATTTGAAGGTTGTTGCTCTCTTGCTTGATCTGCAGACTGGATACACAAAGTACTGCTGTTTTCTCTGTGAATGGGGTAGTCGTGCAAGAGATTCCCGCTACATCAAGAAAGATTGGCCCCTCCGACAGTCATTGGAGCCTGGGAGGAAAAGTGTTCAGCATCCACCACTTGTTGAATCAAGGAAGATTTTGTTACCACCCTTACACATCAAGCTGGGTCTGATGAAGAACTTTGTCAAGGCCATTGACAAAACACAAGCAGCTTTCAAGTACCTCCGTGGAAATTTTCCACAGAGAAGTGAAGCTAAGATAAAGGAAGGTGTCTTTGTTGGTCCTCAGATTCGTGAACTTCTTCGTGATGATGCATTTGACCATGCACTGCGTGGCAAGGAAAAGACGGCATGGAAAGCCTTCCAGTCAGCGGCAATACATTTTCTCGGAAACAACAAGGCAGACAACTATAGGTTGTTGGTGGAAAACCTCCTCAAGGCATACCAAAGCCTTGGTTGCAACATGTCACTAAAGATCCATTTTTTGCACTCTCATCTAGATTTTTTTCCACCGAACTGCGGAGCAGTGAGCGACGAGCACGGCGAGCAATTTCACCAGGACATTGCAACAATGGAGAAACGCTATCAGGGCAAATCAGCCCATCAATGCTTGCAGACTATTGCTGGACAGTGACAAGAGATGCTCCATTTAATGAATACAAGAGACAAGCCAAGAAGCGCTGAGTAGACACTGAATAGGACTAAACTATGTACATAATAGTTTTTTGCCTTTTGTTTCATAATACATTTTATTTATATAACCCTTTTGCTGATTTTTAAAGTGTTACATAAACAGGACAGGTGAAATATTATCATGTAAAGCAACCATAAACACATGAAAAGACCTCGGTTTACAATTTATGATTAAAACTCTACTATCTACACAATATACATAGACATAAAATGTAAAAACTTAAATATCTTAGAAACAGTCGCCAATCAGTTGTTTTAATTGTCATATTTGAATTCAACACATCAAAATACATAATAAATATCACATTTTATCTCTGAAGCAGACGACTTCTAAAAAATTGTAGATTATAATAACAAACACAGAAGTATCACATTTCACAGCCCCCCCCCCCGGCCCGTAAGTCTGCTGTGAGAAATGATACAGCGCTTGTGTGTTTGTTAATATCACTTCTCTCAGCAAGCCCCAGGACTCATTAAGCTCCAGAAGGGGAGGCAGCGGGGGCTGGGGCAATGGAAGTGGGTAGTGAGCCCTGCGCCTGCATGGCCAGAACCAGGGGTTGGGGGCGGGGGGATCAGTGACCACAGCTAGAGCTTGCGGCAGGAGCTGCATGCCCAGAGCCAAGAGTTGAAGCCGCTGCCACACAGCCAGAGCTGTGAGTGAGCACCCCAGGCCAGTGCCTGCCTAGGCACAGCTACAGCCTGGAGCTGGGCTCCAGAGCCCAGGGCAGCGTGGCCAGAGCTGAGAGTCAGCGCTGTCACTGCGCAGCAGTTGGAGCCGGTGCCTACTTCTGTGCCGCTAGGGCCTGGGGTCAGCTGGCTAAAGCCCAGGACTAGCGCTAGGGATCAGTGCTTACTGCCGTGCGCCTAGGGATCAGCACCAGGAGCTGGGGCAGAGCGGCTGGAGCTGGGGGTTTGCTCCCAAAGTCCTACAGCCAAGACTGGGGGCCAGTGCCTGGGGCCAAAGCCTGCCGTTGCACGGCCAGAGCCCGGGACTGAAGGCAGGAGCCAGCACCTGGTGTCATGTGTCCAGAACCAGGGGTAGGAGCTGAAGCCCCATGACTGGAGGCCAGGGCCGGGGAGTCAACACCTGTCACCCAACTGCCAGAGCCCAGAACTGAAGCCCCAAACCCTTCACCCCTCACCAGGGTAGGCTGAGAACTCTCGCTCTTGTACCATTGTGTGCTGCCTGTGTCCAGGGGCAGTGCAGGAGCAACAGGGAGGGAGGGAGGGAGAGGGGCCTGTGTCCCCCCCAACCCCCATGCTCAGGGAGTTGTCGTAGCTGCATGAAAAGCCCTGTCCACAATTGAGGAATGCTGGCATAGACCCTTCCTTTAGTGATGGAAGGGTTTTTTCAGTCTCTAGTTAATTCACCTCTCCAAGCAGGTAGTTAGGTCAACAGCAGCATTCTTCTGATCTGTCCACATGTACACTGAGGGTTAGGTTGGCTTAACGCAGGGGTGGGCAAACTTTTTGGCCCGAAGGCCACATCAGGTTTGCGAAATTATATTGAGGGCCAGGTAGGGAAGGCCCTGCCCCCAATCCAGCCCCCTCCCACTTCCTGCCCCCTGAGAATCCCTGACCCATCCAACACCCCCCTTCTCCCCTAACTGCCCCTTCTATAGACCCCTAACCACCCCCCAGGATCTCACCCCCTACCCAATTCCTCTGCTCCCTGGCCCAACCCCATCCACCTTCCCACCCCCTAACCACCACCCCAGAACCCTACCCCCATCCAACCTACCCTGCTCCCTGACTGCCCCCTTCAAAGCCCCCCCCCCCAACCACCACCCTGAAATCCCCCTCATCCCCCTCTTACCATAGCTGCTGGGGACAGGGGGAGTGCACAGCCCTGGCCCCCAGAGCGCTCCCCGCGCAGCTCCGAGTGAGGGGCCACCGCGCAGCCTCGGCCCCCTGGAGCGCTGCCCGTGGGCATGGCTCCGGGGGAGGAGGGGGGCCCGCCCCACAGAGTGCCCGAGCTGCGCGGCTCCAGGGGAGGGGCCAGGGGAAGCCTCCCCGGCCATGGGCCGGATGGGACGGTCTCGCGGGCCATAGTTTGCCCACCCCTGGCTTAACTGCAGCTCTGAGTTAAGAATTTGTCATTCAGTGACAGCAGTGTAATGGGTCACTCTAAATTTTTAAGTGTGGAGCAGGCCTAAGGCTCTCTTCCAGCCCTTGTCTCACCTTTCCTTTTCTGTAAACTGTCTCCTCTGGTTTATGTAGCTTTCTTTCCCTTCCCTTTATCTGGTCTCTAGTCCATTTTAGTCCATCTCATATAATTTCTTCTGGCTTGTCGTTTGTCTTGTCCTTTATCTACTGGGTTATATCTCCTGCTCTTCTGTTTCTTGTGTGAGCAGCAGAGTGCAATTTATGTTTCCTGATTTCAGACTTCATTTTGCTACATGTATTAGAAAGGAGCATACATGGAAAGCAGAAAAGTGCCATACAGCTGCACGCTTGGCCCACTTTCTGCTGACAATGAGCATACTTGTCTCCTTTCCTCTCACCTGGATGTTGTGCTGTGTCCCGAGTTCAGTTTCCTGGTGTTAAATTCCTGCTTTGTTTTATACAATAGAAGCTTGATGTGATACTCTCTTCACCGAGAATTGTGATGGCAGCTAAGTCTCTTTCTCCTTCAGATCTGTCATCTGTCAGGATAAACCAGCTTTGTCTACACACACACGTGCTCCAGTTTAACAAAATGTGTGTGATTCAATCTGTTTAGTTTAAACTGGTGCAAATTTATATCTAGACAAGGCCTCTGTCTGAGCTGGCTTAGGTGCTGTTTTCTTCCCATTGGTATTAAGTGACAGTTTAAAAAAATCACACTTCTCTCAGGGTAGTTTATTTGCTAGTGTTACAGGTAACATTTAAGATTACTGCAAAATACTAGGGGAAACGAATCTTTCTCATTTTTCTGTTTTTTCAAAGGCTTTGAGACCAGTCAATGTCACTGTTGTGTACGTCTTTAACACAGCAACAGAGTAGAGAAAAACAAAGTTAAATAGGAAAATATGATAGTTAAGACACACGTGAAGGGTTGCATAGTTCCTAGCGCTACCTTTAACTCTCTTTTTAACCTGACTAGACTTCAAATAGACAGCAATCCTTTTAATTTTGGTTTCCACTACTGCCTACTTAAAGCTACCAAAGTGGGACTTGTAGTAGAACCACTGGGAAAAGGTTGGATTTCTGTAGATGAGTTATTTTGGTTCAGTCGAGTCATCTGTCTGGCTTCTTGTGCTAGCTATTGAATACTTGCACCGCTCTCGGCTTGAACGACAAGGATACTGGTCAGTTTGACCTTCTGACTTTGCAGGTGTTTCTACTCCAGCTAGCGGGGGTTACTGGACAGCAATAGGAAGCACCTAGTTCCTGGGTTATCTCAGAACAAGTATTTTCTGCCCCTATCCCATTGGTACAGCTTCCCATCTTCACTCTATCTATTTTCTCCCAATCTTTGTACTGCTTCCTCCAGTCCTCGGTTTCCTCTCTTCATTCCTAGCTCTTCTCAGTGCTTCTGCAACTAGAGCAACAGGAATTTTGTGCTAAGTCAGATGTTACTCTTAGTACTACCCAATGTCCCCCCGCACTCTCAGGGTTTTTTTGAAAGTGAGAGGGAGAAATAGGACCCATGGGTTACAGTGGACGAGAAGCTGGATATGAGTCACATGTGCCCTTGTTGCCAAGAAGGCTAACGACATTTTGGGCTATACAAGTAGGAGCATTGCCAGCAGATGGAGGGACATGATCATTCCCCTCTGTGCGGCATTGGTGAGGCCTCATCTGGAGTACTGTGACCAGTTTTGGGCCCCGCACTACAAGAAGGATGTGGAAAAATTGGAAAGAGTTCAGCGGAGGGCAACAAAATGATTAGGGGGCTGGAGTATGTAACTTACGAGGAGAGGCTGAGGGAACTGGGATTGTTTAGTCTGCAGAAGAGAAGACTGAGGGGAGATATGATATCTGCTTTCAACTACCTGAAAGTGGGTTCCAAAGAGGATGGACCTAGACTGTTCTCAGTGGTACCAAATGACAGAACAAGGAGTAATGGTCTCAAGTTGCAGTAGGGAAGGTTTAGGTTGGACAGTAGGAAAACCTTTTTTACTAGGAAGGTGGTGAAACACTGGAATGGGTTCCTTATGGAGGTGGTGGCATCTCCTTCCTCAGAGGTTTTTAAGGTCAGGCTTGACAAAGCCCTGGCTGGGATGATTTCGTTGAGGTAGGTCCTGCTTTGAGCAGGGGGTTGGACTACATACCTCCTGATGTCCCTTCCAACCATGATATTCTGTGATTCTAAGTAAACACCAACAGGAATTGCACATACAGGTTGAATTTTGCATATGACACATTTTATAGAAATCTGGTTTTGGAATGCTTTAGAGCTTTAAAACTATCCTGTCTATCTAGGGAAAAAACGGTGTTTTGGGCATCAAGTCCAACCAAGATGATCTTAAAAGGAGGGGAAAATTAAAACTAATACATTGTAAAACAGTTCTAAAAATTACCTTAAATGCCATATTTTAAAATGTTTCAGTGCATTCCATGGGTTGAAATGCTCTGTTCCCCTGGGGAAAGATGTCTAGTATCAGAGGGGTAGCCGTGTTAGTCTGGATCTGCAGAAGCGACAGCGTCTTGTAGCACCTTGTAGACTATAGTTAGCTACAAGACTCTTTGTCGCTTTTGGGGAAAGATGATTAGCCCCCTTTTTTTCGATGATCTGAAGTTTTGATTTCTAACTTGGCAGGATTTAAAGATATTGGACTATAAATCTTTCTATGTGGGAATGTATTACCTATCTGTTTTTCCTGATTTGTGGGTAGTGGGAGAGAAGAGGCATATTTTCTAGCATGTTGATATTTTTTTTTAATGGCTGGAAGCTGCTGTGTATCCTTTAGAATTTTGGAAATAGTTCTGGCAAAGATGCATTAATGAGCAGAGTGCTGATGTAGGTATATGATAAATGCAATCTATCACATGGCTCTGCACTGCAGCTAGAGCTTAATGAGTAATGTAGTCATTCTGAACTCATGCCAATAATTTTGTCACCTTTCTGTGTGCTGCTATGAAACCATGTTAAAAGACTGTTATGGTTGCATGTTTAAGTACACTAGTCAAGAAATGATTCTTCCACATAGTGTATTTTCTTTCTAATACTATAATTACATGAGCACTATTCCTGGAGAACAATATATACTATTCAACATTAGAAAATCTTATCTTTTCTTTCTGGTATAGTAAGCTATTTTCACGGTCAGACTGAAGCAGTTAACTTGGATTTCTGTATACATTGAGATACTCTTCTCTATGGTATGGATATGATGACTTAGCCAGCAACCATGATTCTATAGTCAGCATTTTAAAGAAATTGGTAGCTAAATTTAAGCTCCTGAATTGTATATTTAGGCATTGAAAGAAGTAGCTTGATTTTCAAAAGTTCCCAAGCTTCTGACAGCTCCTATTGATTTTCATGTGAAGTCAGAGCAGCAGGGAGCTTGGCACTTAAGAAAATCAAGCTTCTTTCAGTGCCTGAATGTGCAGTTCAGAGGAGCATAACTTTAGAAGCAATTTTTAAAAAGCTTGATCTATATTTTTCTCAAACAGCAGCTCAGTCTTATGCACTTATGAAGAGGTGACACAGTTAACTATTATGCTAATTTAGTTACAAACTTAGATGACCTGTGTAGGTCTGCAAACGTCCACTGTTCTGTTGAACTGGATATAAAAGATATATTTATCCAAAGTTGTAGAACATTTGTGAACTAGTATCTGATCATGTATTCATGATATTATTTTATTACATAGATGGCAGTTAACTCTTAGTAGGTTGTGTACATACAAATAAAAGCTTCTATCCCGTTCATGTACCTAATGTGCACTGAAGTCTTTATCTGAAGTTTTAATTAAAGAAAATCCCATGGTCTGAGGAAATCTTGAATAGAGTGCTCTCTAGTTCTTCTGCCTTAGGGCTAGAAACCATACCCTTCCCAGGTAGGGAAAGTTTTCATTGTTTCATGCCCCAACAAGGAGGGCACCCAGGCTGTAAGCCTGCAGATGAATGACAGGATCTTTGAAGCAGAGCTTGCAGCAGGGAATTGTCAAATTTGTTTAAGCCACATTTTATGAAGTTTGTAATACTAAATGACTCAATTGCAACGGCTCTCTGTGCATTATCATGAGGATTTGAGAGAGAAGGTTTCTGTCCAGCATAGTTATGGGCTAATATTCATGTGGGCTAATATTCTGGCATGATGCCACATGCTAGCGGTATTCTGTAATGGCACCTCTGAAGGCTGCTCACTCATGGGTGGAACTCAGTTGACACATTCATCAATTTTTTATCGAATATACTTTTGGCCATTTAAAGAAAAGTGTTGGTAGTTCTGGGATTGGAGGTGGTTTAAGTAACTTGTGGCTTTTGAATGCTGTTTGTGTTCCTAATGTGCCAGTACCAAGACAGGTATCAGAGGCTTCCTGAGCCGGGAGGAATGTCAGAACCAGAGGGAATGATTACTGGAAGAATTATGTGGCTTTAAGTAGTAATGCTACTGTTTGAAAGATTCCTGTTTTGTTCCAACCCCTGCTGTTGTCTGCTCATGGCTGTTATGGTAACACTTGCTTGACGGACTGAAGAAGATAAAGGCTCACAGTGAATGCCTGCTAGTGCAGTGTACGCGAGCTGATTGATTTATCCAAATAGCCAGATAGGGCACTACTGGACAGTTTCCCTTAGAGCAGGTGATTATCACACCAAAGCAGCATACAATGAAGAAAAGGGGCTGATGGTTGAAAGTCCTCTGGCCATAGAACGCTTCTCAGGCAGCTGTCTTGATCAGAGCTCCACCAGAGATGGATTCCGATTTTGAAGTGCTCAGACTTTCTGAAGGCCCCAGGAGTCTTGGCTACCTTTATGTTTTAGTTTTCTAAGCATGCCCAGCTGTGTGGCTGTGAAAAGCTCCCAGATCAACATTCTACTGTCTACTTCAGGGGGTGCTGGGCAGAAGTGACTCATCTTGTGCTAGTTTAAGGAAACCAATGAGCTTTCTCAAGTTGCTTGCTATCCTTACCCACAATCCAAAGGTGCATTCAGGCTCTGTTGAGCCCACTTGGCAGTGGACGTTAGCCTGGAGTTGCTTATCTTACGAAACTCAGTGCAGTGTTGGATGTTTTGACTTTTTTTCATTGGTGGAATTAGCACTGAGAATCCTTGATTACTAAAAGCTCCTTTGTGAGCGCTTAACATCACTAATTATCAGTGACCACAGTGAAGGCTGCATTGACAGAGCAGCTTTCTAATTCCTCCCCTCCCCCAAATATGTTCCTTTAATGTGATGCTGCTACTTGCTGTTGCCATGGTGAGTCTAAAGCTATGTCAGATTAAAGATAACTTGGCCATTTTGGTAAACTGCTCTAAGCAGTGTGTCTAAACGGTGATAATCTCATTAAATCACATTAAAGCAAACCCAGAAGCACTGAAGGAGTCTACTCTGCTGTGACCCATCAGTCTGTTATGATACTGTGATGGGTTGGGTCACAGAGACCCCGCTTGTGACTGCTACCTGATGTGCTGAGACTACAGTACAGACCCGTTTATGGGCAAATCCGCTTAATACGCAGTAGTGCCATACCTCCCAGTGCTGCCTATTTAACACGTGAGACTCGTTAACACGCGGCACAAGAACTGACTTAGAAATGGACAAGAAGTGTGGAGCAGAAACCTGTTGTAGGCCTACAGGTGTTTCCTCTTCCTAATATAATGGCAGAGGGCAAGCATCAACGTTCCTACACTGTAGAAGAAAAGCTAACTGCAACGAGGGGAGAGAGAGCTCAGTGGTTTGAGCATTGGCCTGCTAAACCCAGGGTTATGAGTTCAATCCTTGAGTGGGTCATTTAGGGATATGGGGCAACATTTGTTGGATGATTTAATTGGGAATTGGTCCTGCTTTGAGCAAAGGGTTGGACTAGTTGATCGCCTGAGGTCCCTTCCAACCCTGATATTCTATGATTCTATTCTATAATCGAGTAAATAGCAGAGAAACTCAGGCCAAAGTTTCAAATGATATTGGGATTGCTAAATCTACTCTCCAAGGATGGCTAAAAAATGAGTCTAAACTGAATGGCTTTGTACAAAATATCGATTCTGCTGTGGGGCTTAAGCGAAAACGTGTGCACTAGTCAGCAAAACCCACAATAGACAAAGCCATGCACACATGGTTTGCTCAGGAAGGGGTGAAAGAAATGCCGCGAAGTGGGCCAATTCTTCAAGCCCAAGCGTCAAAATTTGGAAATTTAATGGGGGATGAATCATTCCATGCCAGCACAGGGTGTATAAATCATTTTAAAAAGCGTCATGGCATAATGCAGGTATCGATTTCTGGAGAAAGCCGATCTTTAAAATCTATTTTACAAAGTGCAGACGACCATGAAGAACAACTTTAGAATTGTGATGAAACAGCTTTATTTGCAAAACTGCTACCTGATAAGACTTTAGCCTTTAATTAGGAAACAAAGAAAACAGTTGGATTTAAAAAAATAAGAGATCGTGTGACTCTTCTTTTTTGTAGTAATAAGACAGGCAGCCATAAGCTTGCCCCTCTTATTGGCTGCTTTCATAACCCTCGCTGCTTTAATCACCTCAGTAGAGCCAAACTGCAAGTAATATACGCTAACAGCAAAAATGCTTGGATGATAAGACACATTTTTGACTTGTTCCACAACAGCTTTGTTCCAGCTGTCTGTAAGCATCTGCGGTCGAAGAAACTCAAAGCCAAAGCACTTTTGCTACTTGACAGTTGTCAGCCCATCCTCCAGCCAAATCACTGTTGTCGAGCAATGACAAAATTTGAGTGCTATACCTACCATTCGATACAACATCAATAATTCAGTCTTGAGACCAGGGCATTATTCAGAATTTTAAAAAAATTATCGATGGGAGCTGATTTCAGTGATTGTGTCATGCATGTCTTCAGGCATTTCCGAATTCCTGAATCAGTTAAAAATGAAGGAAATTATTTATTTAGTTAAAAAAGCTTGAAACGGACTAAAACAAAAGTCCATTGAAAACTGCTGGATGAAGGCTCTCGGTGATGCCTTTTCTATCAAAGATGGCTCAGAATCAGAAAACTCCAGCAGTAGCGCTGATTCAGAGCCAGACTTTGAAGGGTTTTCGGAAGAAAATGTCCTACAAACATGCACGCAGGCAAAAGAGGGTAAAAGTAAACTTCTCTTTCAAATGATAAAAGATTTTAGTTTGGATACATCACCAGAAGTCATTACCAAGTGGCTGGAGATGGATGAAGATTCCCTGACTTCAGAATTTCTGTCTGAGGTTACATCAGGCCATGAAAGTGATAATGAGAAATCTAATAAAGATGAGGATGTCGTTGAAAAGATCAACATTTTACCCATAGAAGTCCTGAGTACTGTAGAAACTGTTGTAAGATTTATGGAGGATCAAAATATGGAAACTATCAAAATCATTCATCTGCGGCGAATGACAGACTTCATAAGAGAGAAAAAATGTGAGCCAGAAAGAGCAGAAAATAATAGTGTTTTTTCCTAAGTGAATCATAGACACTTTTTAGAGCCATGGACTATATATCATTGTGGACTCATGGTACATGTCATATATATGTAGTCTGTGCTAATAAATTTCAAAATTGTTTGATTCTCATTGATTTGATTATATATAGATATCTTAAGATATTTCAGCATGGCCCTCTTAACCCGTGGTCCGTTAACATGAGGTCGTGACAACTTGACTCCCAACATCTGTGCATAAATGGTTCTCCACTGTGTCTCTGAGCCTGTTTTCCCCTGAGCTTGGGACTTCAGTACCCTGCCCGGTTGTGCCAGACACACTGGCCTGCTACAAACACAGACCCAGGTCTGAACCGTGTCCCCGACAAGGTGCAGGCTTAACTGAAAGCAGCTTAAGAAGTGTTCCTGTCTTCAGCAGTTAGGTACCCATTCCCAATGGGGTCCAAACCCCAAATAGATCCGTATAAAGCGTATACAGAGTAAACTCATAAATTGTTTGCCCTCTGTAACACTGATAGAGATGCACAGCTGTCCCCCTCCCCCAGGCATTAATACATACTCTGGGTTAGTTAATAAGTAAAAAGTGATTTTATTAAATGCAAGAAGTAATTTTATTAAATGCAGAAAGTAAGATTTAAGTCATTCCAAGTAATAGACAGAACAAAGTAAATTAACAAGCAAAATAAAATAAGACACAAGTCTAAGCTTAATACAATAAGAAAGTGATTTACAGATAAAACCTCGCCCTCAGAGATGTTGCAATAAGCTTCATTTACAGACTAGCCTCCTTCTAGTCTGGGTTCAGCAATCGCTCACACCTCTGTAGTTACTATCCATTGTTCCAGTTTTTTTCAGGTATCCTTTGGGGTTGAAGAGGCTACCTCTTGAGCCAGCTGGAGATAAAATGGAGGGGTATGCAGGGGCTTCAGTAGACACTCTCTTGTGGATGGAAACCCATTCTCTTCTCCAATGCAGAATCCAGCTGCAAGATGGAGTTTTGGAGTCATATGGGAAAGCCACATGTCCATGCATAACCAGGACTTTACCAGCATTCCCAGGAAAGCTCAGAAGTGGAGTGGCGTCTCTCAAAGTTCGTTGTTAGCTTAAGTGTTTCTTGACTGGGCACTTCTGAGAATAGGGTTTTTCTCAAGAAGCTGCCCAACTGCTTCACTGAGGTTACTTAAAATCCAACAAGTTACATAACCAATATTCACAACTTCAAATACAAAAATGATTCATGCATGTAAATAGGATGAATATATTCAGTAGATCATAAGCTTTGCAGAGACGTTATATGGCATATGTAGCATAAAACACATTCCAGTTGTCATATTTACACTCATAAGCATATTTCTATGAAGTATTATGGGGTGCAACATCGCAGATACGGTATGAGGATCATTCCACTCAAGGCTGTTGGATTACAAGGAGAGATAGGGACAGTGAATACAGAGCAGATTTCTTTGCAGTTTAGTTTTGTTTGGCCACTGTTGGCTTGGAGCCTGATGGTGGGGTACTTCTCTCTCATTTCAATCTGAATTTGGGCGCCAACTATTTCCAGGCTTTGTGAATTGTTGCTCCTACCAACTGTGTGAATGCCCATGCACTGGAACAGAATACATGTCTGCATAACTTTCAAGTCTTTATATAAATTGATTGTCACTTAATTCTGGTGGTATCTATGAAGGGTTAAAATTGCTTGGGCTTTCTTAGCAAGTGACTAAGCCTAGTGTGGGTCAGTCAACATTATGGACTACTTGGAGTGCAGAATATGAATTTTTACACCTTGGATGCATTAAATTGGTAACCAGGCATTTTCCGCATTCCTGTATGTTACGAAATATTTGTTCTTGTCTTCTGCTTGAAAACAATGGACCACAAATCCTCTTGGTAAAAGTCTTGATGCAATCTTTTTGTTGTGTAGGATGCTCACTCACAAGGAGAGGTTGTGGCCTGCTTGGAGAAAGGGCTGGTAAAGGAGGCAGAAGAAAGTGATCCCAGAATTCAGGTTTCTGATGAGTGTAAGAAAGCAATTCTTCGTGTGGCTGAACTCTCCTCTGATGACTTCCACTTGGACCGACACCTATACTTCGCATGCCGCGATGACCGGGAGCGCTTCTGTGAAAATGTGAGTAGTTGGAAATATTAGTCCTTCCATCCCTTCTGTCTTATCCCACAAATCAGTGGCTGAAAAGAACCAAAGGACAGAGAGGAGCCAGAGCAAGGTCCCATAACAGTCAAAGGTATTCTGGGAACTATCTGTTAGTCAGCCTTCATATGTCCATCTTCTGTGGTGAGACCTGTGCAAGAGATCAGCTGTATTAGGCAGCCTTTGGTTACTACTCTGTTCCACCACCAATAGCCTGTATTAAGCATCTCATTTTTGTCAGTCCTTTGAGTGGCTAGAAACAAGTTCTCGGTTTTTATTTTTATCTCTGTGGTTTGAGTAGCAGATTTTCTTGCTATTCTGAGACTTTAGTTTAGCACTTTTGGCACCAGGAACTCCTGTAAGCTCTTATGAAAAGTACCTTTTGATCTCCTTGTGTGGTTTTAGAGTGGACGGGAGGGGAGAATCTCTGCTCTACTCCCATTCTTATCACAATGTTGAGTTAACGGCAGCTGAAGCATGATAGGCTCTGCAAGTGGAGAAGTGGGATGGAGTGATGCGGTGGGAAAGTAGACCTCTTGCTCTGTTCTGCTTCTCTTGCAGTAACAGAAAAGGTATTTTCTCAGTAAAAATATGGCAGAACCCAGAGCCAGAGTAAGGAAACTCAGCTGAAATATTTTCCTTTACAAAAAGCACCTTCAATTCTGGGTTATGTTCAACAAATGTTAGTGAGTTATTCCCATAATGCACATGAACACTATGCTATTAGTTTAAAAGACCCTGTAGTATAATAGCACAATTCTATTGGATTTTGGTTAGCAAGAGGGTAAATGTAAACTATCCTAAATGACCAGTGCTGCTGTTCTGTTTCACAGACTCAGGCTGGGGAAGGCCGGGTTTACAAGTGCCTTTTTAACCACAAGTTTGAAGAATCTATGAGTGAAAAGGTAGGTATCTGTTTCAGGTGGGCAAATCTTTTACCCAGCAGTCATCCATCCAGCTGACTGGCCCTGGGACTTGTTCATCCCTGTCCCCAGTATTACTAAATTTACACTATCCCACTATTAAGCTGGCCAGACAGATATGGGTCCTTGAATAATTTTGAACAGATGCCTTTAAATTGGGACATTCATACTCCCAGCATGGTATGGATTGGTTACTCTTGTTTAGCTATGGGAGTGCAACGTTTGGTATATAAAGCACTAAGGATATGCAACTGTAGTCCATCTACCAAGCCAGGGAAAGCGAAGGAAATGCAGGGATCTGGACAAGTAAAGATATCTCTCCTGTTCTTTGGGTGGCCATTCGTACTTTAAACATTGAATGGTGGTGGTGCTATTTATCTTTTAAATCCTAGATAAATGGTGTTTCTTTTATGTGTAGATTAAAACATTGTTTTGATGTATCTTTTGACATAGGTATTGTATATTAAACCTATCGCTTTGTCACCAGGCTACTCATCAAGGATTGTTTTTAGCAAATTTGTGGAAATGATGCATTGTCTGTGGTAACTGCAGTTTTCCTATTAAACTCTATAGAGAAATTTAGAATTGTAGCAATTTGACTTAATCTCACAGACATGCCAGACTGGAGTTCAAAAGTTTTTCTCGCTTACCTATATAAACGCAAGCAATACAGGAGTATTTCTGTCTGGATGCTGTGCAGTATGCTGCCATCAAGTAGTATCCCTGGGACTCTCAATCCAGAATAGTGCAGTGAAGGGGTGTCATGAGAGGTGAATGTGAGTTGTGGGGGAAGCAAGGAGAAAGGATCTTCATCATCCATACTAGAGGTTGTTTCTTATAGCTTTAGTGGCATATCTGTTTGAGATGGAGGAACCCCTTCGACTCCCAAAACCCCATCTTCATGATGGGGGTTAAAGAGAATCTAAGTATCTGTTGTCTGAAGGGATGGAGATGTGAGGTATCTGGGCAGACCTGCTATGGAGCTTGCTGGAGTGAATGAGCCTGTGATAAAGATACCTGGAGGCAATGTACTCATTGCATTTTCTTCAGATGTTATGACTAACAGCTCAATCAAAAGCCAAAATCAAAACTGTAGTAGTGCCTGCTTTCAAGAATGGCTCCAGCTAAGCTTAATTTCTCACAAGTATTTTAGACTCTTAGTGGCTGCCATTTTTTCCTAAGTATATTTGGCCTTTTTAGAGGCAGTGGCTTTTTGTGACATGATAGCCACTGCTGCATGTAGGAGCTTATGAGCTCAGTACGAATGGAAATAGAGAAACCTTTTCATACCCTACTGGCATGTGCTTATATCCAAAGCAGCAGTGTACTTCTAAAAGCTTCAGAGCTGACCACCTGCACTCTCTCAGCCCATGATGCTGGTTCTAAGCGTACCTGGTGTGTGAGTGACAACAGGCCCTGATGGCCTGGAGCTCACCTCTGTGTGCTCCCTTTTGGTCAGCTGTGGCGCTGCAGTGGAGACCTGCTTCACTTCCCCTTCACCTGGCTTATAAACAAATGCAGACAAATTCTTTTTAATCAAAGAGTACCGCTTTTCCAAAGGTCTCGTTTATTAACTAGAGCCAGAAGTATAAGTAGGAGACTCTCTTCTTTCTTGAGTCTGTCTGTGGAAACCTTCTGGGTTTCTTCTTTGGGCTACTCCTTTCCTGGCTTCTTTAAGCACGAATCCCCAGCTTTCCGCTCTAGAGCTGGGTTCTGTTAGATTTCCTGGTCCTTCCTAAGCAGGGCCCTTGGTTCTCTTCTCTGGAGCTGAGGTGCATTTTCACCAGCTCTGAGGCCTTTGCCAGTCTCTGCTTCAGCTGGCCACTGTCCTTAATCAGGCCTCAGCCTTTCCCTGATAGTATCTCTGGGTGTCTGTCTGCTATGAGGGAGGAGGCAGCTTGTCCCCAGTTGGCTGGAGGAGAGTGGAGTTTGCTGTGCCCTTTCTGCAAAGCTCCTGGCCCCAGGCCTTTTAGAGGAAATCCAGTCACTCTGTCTCTAAACACCATTCATTCCTGGGACGACTTCCTTTCTCTCCACATCTCCTTTAGGTCCTTGTGTTGGACCTTTCAACCCCGTCAAGGGCCATGCTGTGTTAGAGTGGGCTGACCATTAGGCCCTAGGATGGTATATATTTGTATTGATCGACAGCTCAACTGTTCTAACACTTACCTTCTGCAGTGTCGCGATGCACTGACAACCCGTCAAAAGCTGATTGCTCAGGACTATAAAGTCAGTTATTCATTGGCAAAATCCTGTAAAAGTGACCTGAAGAAGTACCGCTGTAATGTGGAGAACCTTCCCCGGTCCCGGGAAGCCAGGCTTTCCTACCTGCTGATGTGTCTAGAGTCTGCAGTGCACAGAGGTGAGAGGGGTTAGAGTTGGGTAACATGATTTGCTTGCTTATTTGGAAACTTAACTACAATAGATTCCACTTAATAGCAATCCAAATAGTAACAGCCTTTGCTTAATAGCAACATTTTGCCAGGGGCTGATCCATCCCATTGACTATAATGTTAATGGGATTCAGATGGTGGCAACAGGTATGTTGCTAACTAAGAACTTTTTTGGAAGAAAGGCCCTGGCCATAGGCAGGTTTACAGGGCTGCAGCCAGGGAAAGCCTGATTCAGCACTTCTTTCCCTGGCTGTAGATATAAACCTGTCTTCCACTTATTGGCAATTTCCAGATAATGGCAACTTTTGCTGGACACAAGAGGTTGCTCATTAAACAGAATCTGCTATTTTCAAGATCCAGCTCCTCAAAGAAAAATGGAACTGCCTACTGATGATACTTCTGTCAGTGGGGTGTCCCTCATGCAGCTGTACTTGATATAAGACTTGCATATACACCTAAGTTGTTAGAGATCTGGTGTATTGTTTTGTAGCTAAGGTTTGAAATAAAATCTGCCCTGTAATTTTTAATATGTTGGTGGAAGACCTTTGCTTATTTGAATTCTTACATCATGGCAGTGATCTCAGTGAGAAGATTATCAATTGGAGAATAGTTTCCGAAGTGTGCTCAAGTGATTCTTATTATATACTTTAAAATCCTTGACAATAAAATGGCTAAGTCTATTGAAATTGTTGCTGTGGAACTGAAACCTGAAGCAGCTGTACTAAATCCTTTCCTCTACAGCTAATCTAAGCGGTTTTCTTCTTTGTTTCTATAGTAATCATGAAAGATATGTTACTTTATATGATGTAAACCGCTAACTTAATTTATGATCCACTCATGCATGAAAGCCAAAGCCATTCACTTATTCTTTTTGCAAAAGAATTTGACACCATCAACTCAGGGTTGAACAGGGATTATGAGTGGCTAGCTAACTACAAGAGCAGTTTCTCCTCTGAGTGTTCACACCTCCAGATCAGCTGCTAGAAGAGGGCTTCATCCTCCCTAATTAGAGATAACAAGGTGGTTCAGCCTGATTGAACTAACCTCGTTATCTCTAACCTGGTTTCTGCCTTCTTATTTATACCTGCCTCTGGATACTTCCACTGCATGCATCCGATGAAGTGGGCATTAGCCCGCAAAAGCTTATGCTTCAATAATTTTGTTAGTCTTTAAGGTGCCACAGGACTCTCAAGCTGCATAAGGGAATTCTAGGAAGGTTTCCAATTAGCACATCTTAAACTCTTTAAAGCTGAATTTCTGTATCACTATTGTCCACTTGCTAGAAATCCAGCATGTCATTTCTGTAATGTGCCTGAACTTCCTGGCCCCCTGAGTACGAGACTCTGCTGTCTCCCATGAAACCTTTTCCCCCACAAATGGCACTGCTAACCCATCATTTGGCCAGAATATTATTTTCCAATTACTTAAAAGTCTCTTAATTTACTGCAAGTGGCTTCCATCTCTGTAGTGAAACTGATAGCTTGAATGTGCTGAGAATAGATGATCTTGTAGTTCAAGGCTAGAAATCCACTGAGAGCTTCTGCTTAAGGTGCAAAAGCATGTTTTTGAACCGTACATGGTCAAACCAGAATGTCCCTGTAAATTTTTTCCGAATATATTAGAATATTCTGTTTAAAGAACTTCCTATTCCCAGCAGTCATATTACTATTGATTTGAAGTATTAACAGTGACCGTCAGCAGTAACTGTTCACTGGTTTATCGGGTGGTGTTCAGTAACTATATTGCCTCAGTACTCTACAGCAGGGGTCTCCAAACTTTGAGAAGAGGACCATATTAGATTTTTGAAGGGCTTCGTGGGCCAAAGTGACTGTGAAAAAATTAAATATATGCAAATATATGGAAAATCATTAAAAAACACTACTATATCCGTATTGCATTGAATTCTAAATCAGGTATAAAAGTAGCTGTATAATGCAGGTACTGTGAAATCGCACAAAATATTTGTCAATACTTTAAAAATCATTTCACTTTTTTATTTTATTTAGTTCTAAACACTCACAAATTTGTATCTTACAAATACACATATTCAAAAGTTTGGCTGTGCTTTGGTAAGAGAAGCTTCAGGTTCCCATTGTTGATTGGGACTGTTTGGTTCAGTGCTGTAGTTAAAATTTAACCCTTTGCTCCTCCGGCCGCTGCTGCCCCCCCCCCCCCCTTTGCTCCTCCAGCTGCACCACGGGGGCACTCACCTCTCTGCACATGGGGCCAGCGGCAGCAGCAGCTTCTCGGCATGCCTGCTCAGCTGGAGGGCCGGATAAATCGAAGCCGCAGGCCAGCTCTGGCCCAGAGCCCTGCTCTACAGAATGACAATATTGTCTCTACTCCCTCAGTGTGTGAAATGTTCAGTTACAATATCCTTCCTCGCGCTACAGAAATACCCCACTATGTATTAACACTAAATCACATGTACCTTCGCTTGGCCTAGGTCGGCAGGTGAGCAGTGAGTGCCAGGGTGAAATGTTGGATTATCGGCGCATGCTAATGGAAGACTTCTCGCTGAGCCCGGAAATCATTCTGAGCTGCCGAGGGGAGATTGAACACCACTGCTCAGGGCTGCATCGGAAAGGGCGTACTTTGCATTGCCTGATGAAAGTTGTACGTGGGGAGAAGGGAAACGTTGGACTGAACTGCCAGCAGGCGGTAAGGAGAGGCATATGTCACTTCAATTCCATGTTGTGTGCTCTGTAGAAGAACTGCTTACTCTAAAATATATGGCGATATACCCATCTCATAGAACTGGAAAGACCTTGAAAGGTCATTGAGTCCAGCCTCCTGCCTACACTAGCAGGACCAAGTACTGTCCCATTACTGATTTTTTTCTTTTCCCCCAGATCCCTAAATGGCCCCCTCAAGGATTAAACTCACAACCATGGGTTTGCAGGCCAATGCTCAAACCACTGAGCTAGCCCTCCACCCCCTCTAATTTAATATTTTGCTGTGGGGATTCTAATGGGTGCAGTCTAGCTATACAGGGAACTAATAAAAGCTGGTGGTAGCTGTACATCTTGGTAGCATAAAGCTTGACTTAGTATCCAGCAGCAGTTGAATAATTTTGCTGTAAAGATCTAAGTGCAGTGTTGCATTTCTTTAACTCTGCTTTAAAAATTCCAGCTGCATGCTTGATCTGCAGATACTGTAGTTCTTTGAAATAATCATCTGGTTCTTTCCTGCACGCATGACATAGGGAAACTTCCATTTATACAAGGATTTTACACTTTTTTGTTTGCCAGAAATACAAAAACTCTTCACAATTTTACTTTTCACTATGCCATTTTACTCTTTATTTCTCCCAGCTTGAACACTGAAAATAGACTGGTCATTTTTCACTTCAAGTTCTGATGTGCTACAGTGCCACAAACTCTGGATTGCAAGCATTTCAGGGAATGTTAACTTTTCTCCAAAAGATGAGAAAAAATAGCAATTTTTCTTTTGTCAAGTTTTATAAAAACTTTTTTCTAAACATAAGTTTGGTTCAGTTTGACCTGACAGTAACCCTATAAAATTTGAACTTGTTAATTCATTAATGTCTGTTTTCAAACTGATTTGCTGGCTTAATTTTAAGTTTGTGCCTAATTTTTGTTTTAATGACTGTATGGGTTGTTCCTGGAAGAGTGGCACTGTGGAGGGAAATGACAGTTGATGAAAAATTATGTAGGAACTTAACCCAGACGGTCACATCACACTGGAAGTGAACAGCTAAACTGTTAACTGCAATGTGTGGACATCACTAGTGCCCAACTTCATTTATAAACTCATTTCAAACAAAGTGGCTTGTGGCCAAACCATTTTCTTCTATTTATATTAATAATCAAATCTAGATGAGTGTGAGCACTTGATTACATTTTATTTATTAAGTTGTATGTAGCTTTTTGTGAATTTATTTTGTACTCTTGAAGTTACCAGATGCATCAGTGAAGTGATTGCGTATTTCAAAATTGGACTGGTCTCCTCACAATTTATTTACTCTGGAAAGTGTCAGAGGATGGGTTTCACTTGGGGAATAAATTACAGATTTTTGTAGCGGTTAAGATAAGTCTCTCATGACTAAGTGTGGAGGGAATCTCCATAAGATACTAGGAAAATGAAAACATTTGGGAAAGAATATGAGAATAATCTGTTTTTCACTGGACTGTCTGTGGGTACTTTTGTGTTTTTCCCTCTGATTCAAACATTGATTTTTGTGTTGCAAGCTGGCTCAGTAGCAGTAGCTGTCTATAAATCAAGTGGCCTGTGTTCTGGAGAAAATAAGCAACAGGAGCAAACAAAATATTAATTACATGAAATATTAATTTCCTCATATTTTGGTGGGTGAAGGTAGAGGGATGGGGAAAATAGACATTTGATGCACAAATAACTTTCTAAAGGAATGTTCATCTTATCAAGTAGTAATGGGTACTTAAGTATCCCACATAGCTACATATAAACTTAAGCATCTGAATTTCTTTATTGCTGCATTATATTTCATCTGTGTAGAATTATATTTTGATTGCCTCAGCTATCATTATTTTTTGTCCATTCTAGTATCACACCACAATGAGTTAGCTTGCTGCTTTTGCTCTTCTGTGGATGTTAGTTAAAGCACGTCTCTAAAAGAAGAACATTGCCTGGATCCCTGCTTCTAGATCATATGCTTTGAGTATAAGAAAAATAGGAAGTCATCTGGGGCTCATTTACACTACCGCTTAAGTAGATGTAAGTTAGATTGCTCAGGGGTGTGACGTAAATTACATAGACTTAAAGCGGCATCCTTGCTGCGCTGTGACAGCTCTTCCGCGACACAGCTTCTGCCTCTCATTGAGGTGAAGTAATTATGCTGACCAGAGGACGCTCTCTTGGCATAGCACATCTTCACCATACACACCTCAGAGACGCAGCTGCATTGGTGCAACAGTGCTGATGTAGTGGGATAGTGTAGACTAGCCCCTAGTTCTCAAAGGTATGGCCCTTTGAGGCACCAGTAGACGTCTCTCACAAAGATCAACAATGAATGTTTCAGTGCCTTCTAGAACCTTGCCTTTTAGTTCCTTACTGACAGCAGTCAGCAAAGGAGAGCCCTACCCCTATCAGGGCCAAATTGTAGGCTGAGCTGTTGAAGCCTGTGAGGCTGAGGTTTTCGGCCCCTCAGCTTGAATGTCAAGATGTTTGAGTTTACTCTTTGGGATGCATTGATAGCCTCTGCACTTTCTTCAGGGATATTGTTCTCTGCAGCTCCATTAGCATCAGTGCTGCACTGATAGCGCTAGATGCTTTATGCAGTGCCAGGTTGGCCTTTTGTTGATGTGTTGTTTCTGGTGTATGTCCTGAGTTGCAGGGAACACTAGGATCTCTTAACAATCGGTGATCCTTAGGGCAGTTGAGAGTAGAGGCTTTACAAACTTGCTAGAGCTGAAAGCCATTAAGCTCCCGCTCAAACATTTTCTCCCACAGACTAGAAGGCAACTGGCTCAGATTTTCAGACAATATGGTCACAATGTATTACCTGTATGGACAGGGGTTAGTCACCCCTGCTGCATTAGGAGGCAGTCAGTCTGCTATGCACTTCGCAGGGATTCAACTCTTCAGTCAGTGACTGCATTAGCAAAAAATTGGATTGTCTTCCATTCAGTCAAATGTGCAGTATCTTGACTAATATTTGTCAGGCTGCGGTCAGCCATACATTGACTAGTTTGTTACACAGCAGAACACCTGCTTCAGTGCAGGTAGAGACCACCGTGCATATTAGACCTACAGTAGACTCTCAGTTATCCGGGCTCGGGTTAACCAGGCTGCGGATTAACTGGGATGTCTAAAATAGGGGCCAGCAGCGGAAGCCCCAAAGCCGCGCCGGGCTGAGCGCTTAGCCTGCCTCCGCTTTGTGGTTCCCCCGCTGGCCCCTTGCCAGCCGGGTCTCAGCCTGCTGTCAGCCTGGGTGTAGGGAACCCAGCCTAGCAGCGGAAGCTGACTGGGGCAGGCACAGGGACCCCGGCTGGCAAGGGGCCAGTGGGGGAAGCCCCAAAATGGCAGCGGACTGAGCGCTTAGCCCACCGATGCTTTGGGGTTTCCCCTGCTGGCCCCTTGCCAGTGGGGTCCCTGCGCCTGCCCCTGCCCCAGTCAGCTCCCGCTGCTAGCCCTACACCCAGGCTAGCAAAGGAGCAAAGGATCAGTCACAGCGCTGCTTTAATTCATGCTGAAACCCTGCTAGGTTATTTGGAACAACAGCAGGACTGCACCCTTGCTGAGAAACTAATGCTGAGAAATCTGCGCAGCACCATTTGCTGAAAGGTGAATGAAGGGAAAAAGCAAACTTCTTTGTTATCATATTTTAAATAAAATAAAAGTAAATTCATACTGTACTTCTGTTCTTAGTTCGATTTTCTTCTATGTGATTTTTTGATACAATTTTTAAAATACTTTTTATATAGTATTTCCTATGGATGGTGATTATCCAGAATTAATGTTTTCTCTAACATCCTGGATAATTGAGAATCTACTGTAGTTCATTCACACTGGGGAAAAGGGCTCCAATGACCATCTGTTTGTTCTCATCTGGAGAATACGGAGGAAGAATGAACAGAATAGTCAGGGTAACCAGCTGACCCTTCCAAAATTCATCCGCCTACTTACCTCAGAGTCAAGACTTATTGTCCCAGCAGAACAGCTGGAAGTTTACTTACAAGTTTCTTCATTTGACGGCACTGCTAACAAGTTTCTATAGAAGCCTGAAGGGAGTGTACCAGGCCCTGAGGCCCCCTGCTGGAGATTTCATGGCCTTACCACACCACACCCCAGGAAAGAGCAGATGAGGCGAGTCCTCCAGGTTGCCTAGAGTCTTTTTTGGCTGTGTCCCCCTTCCGCGGAGCGGCATCTGCTCGTGGCCCCCCTGGGGTATGTCCGCCGAAATGCCACTGAACAGAAAGCTTTCACTTTCTGCAGTGGCATTTTGGCGGTGCCAAAATAGACCACTGCTGAATTCAGTGGTCTCCCAGGCGGGGTTGTTGTCGTTGGGGTCTCGCGCACCCCCAGGGGTGCGCACCCCCCACTTGGACGACCGCTGGCCTAGAGCAGCTCTGGGAAAGCAGCAAATCAGAAGAGGCTGCAGGGATTAGCCAATCAGAGTCTAGCAGGCTCATATAAAAGGAGCTGCTGGAGTGAGCAGCTTCTGTTGCTGGCTGGAGCCAGGGGAGCAAGGAAGGTATTCCTGGCTGGCTGCAGGGACTCAGACTTCAGCCCTGAGATAAGGGTGAAAGTAGTGGGACCATGGGGAAGTGGCCCAGGGAAACGCAGCAATTAAAGAGACACAGCAGGCGGTGGCTGCTACTTATAGGGTCACTGGGTTGGGACCCAGATTAGGTGAAAGGCCTGGATCCCCCCGCAACCAGCCACTAGGGAAGTGTTTTAAGCCCTGAGAAGGGAAGTAGCCCAGGAAGGAGCTGAAGACCCTGAGAAAGAGGTCAGCATTTGTGGGACTCTGGGGTGATACCACCCCAGAAGGGGATTGAACTGTAACGAGTGACTCATCTGGAGAGCTGAGGGAATAGGCGAAGGCTCCAGGGAGGAAGCTCTGGGGGCACTGCTCCACACCAGAGCAGGGGCAATTTGAGAGAGAGCCCAGAAGAGGCTGAGAGAGACGCCCTGTTGGACTGATTGAGGACTGAGCACAGAGATAAGGCTGTGGACACTGGCAGGCCCTGTTTAACTACCCTGGAAGAGGTCTGCACATACAGACTTTGTGTGACTTGGCCAGAGGGTCAGGGGCCGCTCCGCGCAGCTCCCAGATGCAGCAGCATATCCCCTATCCAGCTCCTATGAGGAGGGGCAACCAGGGGACTCCACTCTGCATGCTGCTCCCTCCCCAAGCACATCCCCCACAGGTCCCATTGGCTGGGAATTGCGACCAAAGGGAGCTGTAGGTGTGGTGCCTGCGGACAGGGCAGTGCACAACAGAGCCACCTGGCCAAGCCTTTGCATAGGAGCCAAAGGAAGGACATGCTGCTTCCAGGAGTCACTTGAGGTAAGTGCCACTAGGAGCCTGTACCCCTGAGCCACCCTCTGTGCCCTCTCACCCTCCGAAAGTACAGTGTTCTAGGGAGGGCATGTGGACTGTTGAATATCACAGGAAGTGAAAAGCTAAAGCGCGCCTTATCACGCTGCTCAGAGCAGTGTGTCTGGTAGCCACACAGCCAGAGCTAGACGCGCTGTGTGGCTGCAGCGGAGGGGGAACAACAGGGGAGAGGCCGGGGGTAGCCTCCCAGCCAGGAGCTCAGGGGCTGGGCAGGATGGTCCCACGGGCTGGATGTGGCCCGCGGGTCATAGTTTGCCCACCCCTGAGCTAGAGGGTCTAATATGGAAACAAGACCTAAGTAGACAGCAATGTGGTAATTCAAGACATCTCTTCTACTCCACCTCATCCAATATGTGTTGAAACTGGCTTCTACTTGCAAACAGCCAGAGTTAGCATTCTGCACATAGAGGCATAAGAAAAAATATTTTGTCTGTATGATGGCTTGATACATTCTGACCCAGACAACTTATTTAACTTCACTTGTGAGTATGTTGGAATGATGAAAAAATGAAACATCTCGATTTAGAAAGCTACTTTGATCCTTTTAATGTGAAAACTGGTAGCCAAAATTTTGTGCTGTTGCATAGGTGTGATTTGTTAAGTCATGTGTATTCAAAAAAAAAGCGCCAAAACTGGCTGAGAACTTAAAAAGTGGATGGCAACGGGCCCTGAACCCAGTGACAATCAAACCTGGTGATGAGCTGTGGCTTCGTGTAAATGAATGAGGGTGGGTGAATCTGTGTGGTGAGCTGGGAGAGTTGCATTGATTTATATGTGGGTTGTGTTGTACTGGGAGATTTGTGTGGGTTTGTGCAGATGATGAATGAGAGGCTGTGCTGCAGTGAGAGTCTGGGTGTGTTTGGGGTTAATGTGGGTGCTGGTTATGTTGTGTGGGTGTTTTTGAAGAATTGTCGAGACACAAGGTGGGTGAGGTAATATCTTTAATTGGACAACTTTGGTTGGTGAGAGAGACAAGCTTTCAAGCCCCACAGAGCAGGTGAGCCAAGTAATCCACCATCTATGTAGTGTCCCTCATACAACCAATGAAATGGTTGCATGCAAATTAGTTGTAGAGTAAGGGTGGTAATTGGCTGGGTTACCTCTGTAGTTGTAGTTGTCTAAGACTCTTGCTGTGGCATAGATACATGCTTTGCTGTTGCATGGGTGTAATTCATAAAGCTGAAAGTGGCTGAGAACTTAAAATTGGATGGTAACAGACCTTGGGCTTGGTTACACTGGCACTTTATAGCGCTATAAAGCCCCCACGAGTGCTATAACCTCCTCCCCGTCCACACTGGCAAGGCATGTAGAGCGCTATAACCGCTGAGTTATAGCGCTATTGTTAATCCACCTCCGCATGGGGAATAAGGGCTGTAGCGCAGCTGCTGTAGTGCTACAGCAAGAATGTGGATACCCACTGCGCATTAATTGGCCTCCAGCCCGTCCCATAATTCCCATTCGAGCCACTCTGGTCATCACTTGCAAACTCTTTTGTCCTGTCCTCAGGTGACCACACATCAGACCCGCCGTTTAAAGTTCCAGGGAAATTTGAAAATCCCCTTCCTGTTTGCTCCAGCCAAGCGTGGCGTGCTCTCAGGGAATCCTTGCAGGTGATCATTCTCATTGATCTGATTGATTGCGTGGCGTGGTCTCAGGGAATCGTTGCAGGTGATCATTCTGATTGATCATCATGACTCCACGTGCCATGCCTCCTCGCAATAGGCGATCCCCAGCATGGAGCAATAGCGAGGTGCTGGACCTCATCAGCTGTTGGGGGGAAGAGGCTGTTCAGTCTCAGCTGCGGTCTAGCCGCAGGAATTTTGATACCTATGGGCAGATATCACAGGCCTTGGCAGAAAGAGGCCATGAGCGGGACACACTGCAGTGCCGTGTTAAGGTAAAGGAGCTTAGGAATGCGTATCGCAAAGCCCGCGAGGCAAACAGCCGCTCCGGGGCAGCCCCGGTGACTTGCAGATTTTATAAGGAGCTGCACGCGATACTTGGTGGTGATCCTACGGTCACTCCATCGATCACCATGGACACTTCCCAGCCCACCAGTGAAGCGGGGGGTCAGGAGGAGGACGAAGACCAGGAGGATGAAGAAGAGGAGGAGGATGAGGACGAGGTGGCAGCGACCCAGGGCACGGAGGAGTCCCTGGACGCATGCAGCCAGGAGCTCTTCTCAACCCAGGAGGGCAGCCAGCCACAGCATCCGGCCGTTACAGGGGCCAGCTCAGCAGCGGATTGCGGAGGTAAAGCTGTTTTTCTATGGGGAAGGCTTGCAGCTTGGGGTGGAAAGGGATGCTTGCATGCTTGCCTACATGTGGAATAGAGCATTGATGTAGTCTATCACCTCGCGGTAGTCATCATCAGTAATCTCTTCAAAGGTCTCAATAAGAGCGCTTGCAATGCGCCTGCGCAGGTTTCCCAGGAGAGCCAGCGTGGTTCCCGGTCACGATCACTAGTCCTTGTCACTGTGCTACAATGGGTGGGGGGAGCATTGCTGCACATAGGCAAGCTGCATATGGCCCTGGGCGGAAGCCGCATCTCATTAAAATCCCTTCCCTTTGTTCCTCAGTGACTCGAAGCAACGAGATATCTTCCAGGACAAACACCTATGGAGAATGTTGGGACAGTGTTCAGAGTAGGGCTCCTGCCACTTCCCGGCACTCCCCCCCCCCCCGCCACAGCTTTTCAGGGCAGGGAACAAATCTTTCCCCCTGCCTGCTGCTCAGAGTGGGGCTCCTGCAGCGTACCGGCACTCCCCACCCCCTCCCCCGGCACAGCTTTTCTGGGGCAGGGAAAAAATCATTTCACTTGCCTCTGGAGTGCACTCACTATGGCAGGGGCTCCGTTGCTGTATCTGTGCTCGCTGCGGGACAGGCAAACGGGGAATGCGGGGGAATCATAGGCATGTCTGCTCTTTACAAGGGAATCACTGTTAAATGTATCTTTTTATTTTAGAAGGGTCGTCCTTCAGCCCTGCGCCATCGCTCTTATCAACAGCTGAGAGGCTGAGGCGACTGAGGAAGCGGCCACGAAGGAGCAAAGAGGATCTTGTACAGCAAGTAATGCAACAGGCTGTAACAGAGAATCGAGTTGCACAGAGATGGAGGGAGCAAGTTGAGGGAGAAGGCGCGGAAGGAGAATGCGATTCACCGCCGGAAAAGCACCGACAAGCTGCTCTCATTACTGCAGCTTCAATTGCAGACTATGCAGCGGCTTGTCACCCTTCAGGAGGAGAAGCACCGCACCCACCACCCCAATTATCATTTGCCCCAAATCCCTTCCCCTTCTGTGCCTCAGTACCCTCCAGGCCAGTATCATCAGCCAAATGGTTATCACCATCCACAGCTGCCTCCAACCCCTCTGTCTTCACCGAACAACCCCCAAACCCCGGACCATTATCCAGTGCAGTCAACCCCTAATAACATGCCTTACTGCCCTCCGCAAATGGAGTTCGGGGGACATGGCCACTGTGAGGGCACTGGAGACTCGGAGACCCGGACATATTCCGATCTCTGACTGACCCCATGCCACCCCCATTGCACCTCCCCCGGCTTCCCCCTCACATGCATCACAATATTTTCTTTCAGCAACCGAAGTACCTGTTCAATACATGAATTGTCTTCTTAATAAATGGGTTTCTTTATTAAGTGTACATACATTATTACAGGCTACAGAAAAGCAAATGCCTGTTCCTATTAAAAGAATGCTCCCTCCTTCCCTCCCTCCATCTGCACCTCACTTTAGAACTGGCTTTCAGCCTCACAATGCTCCCTCAAGGCTTCCCTGATCCTAACAGCCTCGCGCTGGTCCCCTCCAAGAACCCTGCTCTCTGGCTGGGCGTATGTGGCCTTCAGGCGTTGAACCTCCGAGGACCATGCCTGAGTGAAGCCTTCACCCTTCCGCTCACAAAGATTATGTAGGGCACAGCATGCGGAAATAACTGCGGAGATACTACCCTCGGCCAAGTTTAGCCTCCCATAAAGACAGCGCCAGCACGCCTTGAGACGCCCAAAAGCACATTCCACAGTCATTCGACACCGGCTAAGCCTGTAGTTGAACCTTTCCTGACTGGTGTCCAGGCTCCCTGTGTAGGGTTTCATGAGCCAGGGCATTAAAGGGTAAGCAGGGTCACCAGGAATCACTATGGGCATTTCCACTTCCCCCACGGAGATCCTCTGGTCTGGGAAAAAAGTCCCGGCTTGCAGCTTCATGAACAGGCCGGTGTTGCGGAAGATGCGTGCGTCATGCACCTTTCCAGACCAGCCAGCGTTAATGTCAGTAAAACGCCCACGGTGATCCACAAGCGCCTGGAGAACCATGGAGAAGTACCCCTTTTGGTTAACGTACTCGTCAGCTAGGTGGGCGGGCGCCAGAATAGGTATATGGGTCCCATCTATCGCCCCTCCACAGTTAGGGAAACCCATTTCTTCAAAGCCAGCCACGATGTCATGCACGTTATCCAGAGTCATGATTTTTCGTAGCAGGATGTGATTAATGGCCCTGCACACTTGCATCAGCACAACTCCAACGGTCGACTTTCCAACCCAAACTGGTTGGCCACCGATTGGTAGCTGTCTGGTGTAGCCAGCTTCCAGATCGCGATAGCCACCTGCTTCTCCACCGGGAGGGCAGCTCTCAGTCTGGTGTCCTTGCGCTGCAGGGCGGGGGCGAGTTCAGCACACAGTCCCATGAAAGTGGCTTTTCTCATTCGAAAGTTTTGCAGCCACTGCTCGTCGTCCCAGACTTGCATGACGATGCGATCCCACCGCTCAGTGCTCGTTTCCCGTGCTCAGAAGCGGCGTTCAACGGCCGTGAGCATGTCCGTTAATGAGACAAGAAGCTTCGTGTCAAACGCATTCACTGCTTCAATCTCGTTTTCAGACTCATCACTGTCATCCTGCATGTCAAGGATTAACTCCACTGCACACAGAGATGTGCTGGCGACAGTCGTCAGCATGTTCCTCAGCAGTTCTGGATTCGTTGCAGCACACGACAATGGAAGACGGAGCGCGCCTTGCTGCAACTGTTGAAAGATGGCGCCGGAGGTGGAAGGAAAGACAGGGATTGCTGGGATATGCCAAAAAGCCTCATGGATAGTTGAAACAGGATACAGAATGCCCCGCAGGTGACGCCCCCCCACCACAAGGCATTGCGCCAGATCAGGAAGAGGTGTCCTGTGGGATACATGCCCTAATGCGCTGCTCTTAATGCCGTATTAAGTGCCGCAAATGTGGCCATGCTATAACGCAGGAGCATCTCAGTGTGGACATACAATAGCGCTATACATATTACTGTATAAGGGGACGGCTATAACCTGTAGCGCTATAATCTTGTAAGTGTAACCATACCCCTTGCCCAGTCATGATAGAACCTACTGATATTCTGAATAAAGAGAGTTTTCAGCCATGCTCATAGCTGTTACCATCACTTCACGCCGACTCAACAAGCATTCTAAACTTCAGAGTAACAATCCTGAAATCTTATCTAGATAACTGGCCTGAGGCATTCATAATGCCTTGCATATGCCATGTCATTATGGGGGAGGAGAGGAGGAAGGACATAGGAATTCCTCTAGTACTGTAGTTTTTAATCTGTGGTCTAAGGATCCCTGGGGATCCGCAGGCTGTTCAAGATTTCCAAAGGGGTCTGCATCACCATTTGGCATTTTTTAAGGGTCCACAAATAAAAAAGTGCTCTAATTATCTTCTTCGTGAGCCAATGTCAGGTTGATGCTTTCTGAGGCCTAGGACTCTGGTATTAGTGTCACACCCTGATCGTTTGGAGGAGCTACTGTTCAGTAATGTAAAGCATTTTTCTGTGTTCCCATTGCAGTGTGTTATGAATGGGATTTGCAGCCCATATGGCAGTGGGCTTTTAAATCTGATCCTTGCCAGATTGGTAATATTGGGTGATATTTTTAATATCATCTTTGACAAAATCCAAGGAAATTTGAAGTGAGTTGCCTTATGCAGACAGCCTTTGTATTTAATATGGCTTTTATTGTGCCTGCCAGGCAGGGTATCTTTATTTTTTTGAGTGACCTACCTCCTTAGAAGCTGAGATCAGGACAATTAACTTCCAGCTAAGAATAGGTTATTGGAAATCTTGTGTGTTCCCTCCGGGTAGTACATGGCTCCTTTCGTGATTTTGAACGTCCTGTTGGATATATAGTACAAGCTTTTTATTTTCATTGGTTCTTTGGTGTATGTTCTCTAATTGCCCTGTGATGTCAGTGCTTTGATACCTCTGTAAATGCACCTAGCGAGGTTCAGGTGAAAAACTTGAGGCAGAAGATAAAAATCTTAGTTAATTCTTAATCCAGCTGTGTGGGGCAGGGGTCTCCAAACTGTGGCCCGGGGGCCGGATCCGGCGAGTGGCGAGTGAGCATGCTGAGCAGGCACGTGGAGAAGCCACCGCTTGCCCCACCCCCCCAATACTCCCTCCGCCAGTTTCTGCCTGCGGCTTCATACGCGGAGGGGTGAGTGCCCCCGCAGCAGCAGCCAGAGGAGTAAAGGCGGGGGGTCACAGCAGCGGCCAGAGGAATAAAGAGGGGGGTCACAGCAGCGGCCAGAGGA
>ML677343.1:268221-286787 GCA_007922305.1 Dermatemys mawii | reverse complement strand
GGGGGGGGTCACAGCAGCGGCCAGAGGAATAAAGGCGGGGGGGGTCGCAGCAGCGGCCAGAGGAGTAAAGAGGGGGGTCACAGCAGCGGCCAGAGGAGTAAAGGCGGGGGGGTCGCAGCAGCGGCCAGAGGAGTAAAGCAGGGAGCGGGATTTTGCATATATTGAATTTTTTCACAGTCACTTCAGCCCACGAAGCCCCTTCAAAAATCTGATATGGCCCTCTTCTCATAAAGTTTGGAGACCCCTGGTATAGGGAACTACACAGCCACAGGAACTTGAAGTGGGTGGGGGACACTTGTATTGATGTAGGTGGTTAGGAGCCAAAGGTTAGGAGCCTTATGGATGAGAATTCCAGTTTTCAATTTAAATGGTTTCTCAGGACAAAATTCAGCTTGCCTGGAGAGTGAAAATATAGTAAATATCCACCTTCCTCCTGACTGTCCAGTTGCAGGCTACCATTTCAGTGAGAAGTGAAATGGGGGAAAAGGTCTAGGGCAGGGGTGGGCAAACTACAGCCCATGGGCCACATCCAGCCCGTGGGACTGTCCTGTCCGGTCTACCGAAGCTCCCAGCCAAGAAGTTGAGCCCTGACTCCTCCCCTGCTGTCCCCCCTTCCCCACAGCCATGCTGCTAGCACTGTGGCCTGCTGCTCCTGCTGGGGAGCATTGCAATGGCGTGACTAGCTCCGGCGAGTGGGAGGATGGGTATGTGGATACAGGTCAGAGCAGTCAGGGGACAGAGAGCAGAGGGGCTGGATAGGAGGTGGGGTCCCAGGGGTGGTTGGGGGTGGGGCCACTAGAGGGGGTAGTCAAGGGACAAGGAGAAGGGGGATGGGGTCACTACAGGGGGTGGTCAGGGGACAAGGATCTGGGCAGGTTTGGTCCTGGGAGGTGCTTAGGGGTCGGAGATCTCTGGAGGGCATGTTCAGGGACAATAAGCAGGGGTCGGGGGTTGGATGGGTTGGCGATTCTGAGAGGGGTGGAGTCACGGGGCAGGAAGTGGAAGGAGGTGCATAGGGGCGGGGGCCATGCTATTTGAGGAGACACAGCCTTCCCTACCTGGCCTTCCATACCGTTTTACAACCCCATGTGGCCCTCGGGCCAAAACATTTGCCCACCCCTGGTTTAGGGGCATCCAAGTGATGTATACAAAATTGCTTCCCAATATATGCAGGATGTGTTTGCCTAAATTTCCTCTTATGCTCTTCAGTACAGAGGTCTGCTCAGACCTAATTTTTAAGTTTAACTCAAGCTGGAAAGGGTCATGTCATTTTCCAACCTTTCCCTCCCAAACCCTAATCAGCATCATCGGCACAGCAGCAGCTACATGTGCCCCAATCCTGCCAGCTGCTGCCCCACTGCATGCATGCCATGGAGCAAAAGGCACTGTGACTCCTTGGCCCGCTTTTGATCCCAGGGACAGGAGGAAGAGACCCGACCCTAAGAGGGTCAGGTTGTTTTACCACCTGACTTGAACCACATGCTGCTTGTTGTCAGGTCCTGCCATGGGCAGGTTACAAGGCTCTACCTCAGTAAATACATCTTAAAGTAAATCTCCTGTGCAGTAGCATAACCAAGGGCCATCTGGAGAGGAACTGTGTTGTAGAGCTGATGACAGAGCCCATATCTCCTCATCAGGGCTGTGATTTAGCCACTAGACAAGGTTTCGTCCCCATCTCGTTGGGCCAGGCTAGTCTGGGCAGAGGTTCAGAATTGATCATTTCTCCCACTGTCATTACATAGATTGAGTAAATACTTGTTGAAATGGTTACACCTGAAGTCTGTCTGCCTATTCCAGTTTAAATTCACCAAATATCAGGTAAGTTAGTTTGGTTTAACTCTTCAAGACTAGACAGGTGGACTAATGCTTTCTAACTTGTGTATCTAGGACTAGAAGCCCCAAGTATATATTTTGGTTCTTGGCTGATATACCACAACTGGAGAGTGTCAGGTTCCATCATTAGGACCCTAACAATTTCATGGCAGTGAAAAACACGTCACGGACCTTGAAATAAACCCTTCCCCATGAAATCTGATCTCCCTGAAATCAGCCGGGCTGGGGACGGACAGGACTTGTCCTTCCCCTACAACTGTTGGAGGAAGATCAGACCCACCTCCACGTGTACCACGCTCACTTCTGCGCTGCAGCCGCCCCAGAGCTGGGATCTGGACTTCCACCCCCTGCGGCTCTTGTCCAGGCTTGGGACACTTGAGCTGGGGACTGCTGCCACTGCCCACAGCTCCTTCCAGAGCTCTGGGCTGCTGATCCCCTCCTTCCTCCCCCGACCCCAGTGGCTCCTTTCGGGGCTTGGAGTTTCCACCCCCAACACTTCCCACCTAGGCTGGGGGGCTACTGGGACACGCAGCTCCTGTCAGACTCAAGGCTTGCTCCCCGCCTTCTCCTGCCTGGGCTTGCCCCCCACCCACCCTCCACAGCTCCAGCCCAGGCTCAGGGACCTGTGCTCAGAGCTTTCGCTTCTCACAGCTCTTGCCTGATCTCCAAGCTGAGCTCTGAAGGCAGCACAGAAGTGAGTGTAGTAATCCTGCAGCCCCTCTACATCAGCTTTGGGACCCCACACAGTCCCCTTTTGGATCAGGATCCTCATGGTTACAACACCATAAACATCTGAAATTGACCAATTATAAGACCCCCCCATGGCTTTGAAATTGACCAGAGTAACCCATGAATTTGGTAGGGCCCTATCCATTGGGTGACCTCTGAATGCTGAAAATCAAATCTTTACTCTAAAAGCCCATAGGGTGAGTTGGGAAATTACTGCTTTATAAACAGAGCGTTGAGTCAAATATTTACACAGTGTATGCATGTACCCACCATCACCATCCAAATGGTTCATTGTTTCCAAACAGTAAGCAGAAGAGCACTGGAGAAATCCCAATTCATGGAACCATGGAGTAAGATCTTTTCGTATTTACTGTGGTTCATTTGAGAATCTATAGGGAAGTTTCAACTGCCATCCACTTAATACCTGTTGTTTGAGAAATGTTTCAGTTGAAGACCATTGATTTAGGTGTACAGATTTGGGCTTTTTCTTGGGAAAGGGTATGTAACTTTAATGGGAGTGAGTGAAAAACCTGCCTTCTCTAAAGCATTCTGCACTGTCAGTTGCTAAAATGAGCAACTGTCAGATACGGGTGGTGTCTATTACAAGGCAGTTAGCATAGTGGAATTACCAGTTAGAAGATAGGAGCACTCTGACATTGATCTGCCATGCTGGCTAAGCTATTTTTCTGTCTCCAATTCCTCTCTTCCAGCTTCAGACTCTGATTCAAGAGACTGACCCTGGTGCAGATTACCGCATTGACAGAGCTTTGAATGAAGCTTGTGAATCAGTAATACAGACTGCTTGCAAACACATACGATCTGGAGATCCAATGTAAGTGGCTTTTTCATAGTGTCACTGTACTTTATACAAGCCCAGTAGCAACAGTAAAGTTCGCTTGAGTAACCAAAATAGATATTAACCAGTCTAAAAATGAAGACTCCCAAGCAATCAAGAGCATGTACCAACAATTTATATAGCAGCTGGAAGTGGGATCTAACTGCAAGCAGCTCCTGTTGTAGATCATGCTGATTTTTTATTTTGTTATAGAACTGTCATGGCATTAACAAGGGTTGTCTAGCTTTATTAGTTGTAGGTTGAACTTGTATCATTTGGTGTGCTATCTTCTGTTACACCACTTCATAGTGTCATTTTTCTAATGAGAAATACAGTAAAAAAGTATCAAAAGGCTTTTTTGAAAGATGAGAAGGAAATCCATATTGCAGAGACAACTGTCCTATTTATATCCTCTTCTGAGCCAATTGTGTGTGTGTATGTGTGTGTGTGTGTATGTATGTGTATGTGTGTATATATATATATGTGTATATATATATATATATATATATAAAATATGAAATGATGCTTTTACATGATTTAACTGTGAACACATTTGAGTCTAGTTCATATAGGCAGCAGAGTTTAACACAGGACACATGGGAGTATAACTGTTTTGATTTATTCCTTTTTTAGGTAGAATGTTATTTTTTTTAAAAAAAAACCCTCTATGATGTGACTTACACCTCTTACCAGCCAAAGTTTTTCTGTGGAAAAGCAGATCCATAGAATATAGTGTGGAATCAATACAATGACTGGTGTATGTGGGGGGGTCCACAGTGCGGCCTCTCTCCTGTCTCATTTTCTTCTCTCCTGTTTCCGTTCCATTCCCAGGATTCTGTCGTGCCTTATGGAGCACTTGTACACTGAGAAAATGGTAGAGGACTGTGAACACAGGCTCCTGGAGCTCCAGTACTTTATTTCTCGTGATTGGAAGTGAGTACTGTAAAACAGGGTTTAATTTTTCTCGGCTGTGCCAATAAGCAATCCCCTGTACACCAGCACTGCGTTCTGTTGCTCAACTGGAGGTACTTTATACTAGTGACCAGCATGTTTGTGCCCTGGAGACTTGGCTCCTCATCTCTCTATCTAGTTCCTTGAAAGCCAAATCTGCTGTGGGGCACCTATGCCTGGTGCGTATCCAGAGCTAGAGGTTCAACTTTCCAACCTATGTGTCCTTATTTAGAGCTCTGAGACTTGAGGAGGGTAGGCATATGCCTAATTATAAGCAGTTCATTGTCTGCCTTTCAGGTAAAGTTTACTTGCTCAATGGATGGGAATTATCTTCAGTAGTGATGGGTGGGTATTCTTTTAAAAATCTTGCTATTCAGTGTAGAGAAGATTCACTATTTCTGTAAGACATTTCCTAGTCTTTTATGGAAGGTGGAATGCTTCTATTCCTGCCTTATTTCACCACCAAAATCCTCGTAAACCCTGTCTCTCTGGCCAATGTGGACTAGGTGGAATTCTCTTTATAGCTTCACTGCCTTTTTATTTGGCCAGAGTATCTCCAGTGATGGACACACACATTTCATTTCCCTCCTTCCCTGTCTGCCTTGGGGGCTGCATTTATTGCACTTCCAGCAGGGAGTCACTTGTTTGAACCAAGCCACTCGATAACTACAGAACTTTTCCTTCTGTTGACTAACGCGTATTTAACCCTTATGCTGTTTAAACAAAGACCATTCTAATTCAAATCCTAAGTGGACAGATGTTGCCCAGCCTTTCATGTTTATAACCATTGTTCCTTTGAGTTAGCTAATGAAGCTGCAGTGTAATTCCTTAGGAGTGCAGACAGAATGGGAATCTCGCATGATTTATTTTTCTTCTTGCTTCTCAAAAGCAAGTGTTTGCAGAACTGTTTTGTCTACAAATCTCCTCCTCCTCCTCCTCCTCCCTGCCCGGCTGAAAATGCCACGAAGGCCTCAGACTATTTACAGACATCACCACTAAATCTCTCTGCCACTATATTTCCTTTCCACATGGCTCACAGTACCACTCCCTCCTTTTGGTGTAATATAATTAAACATTTCCTCCCAAGAGCAGATTTCATGTGTGCAAAACAGGGACACTGAGGCTTCACTCTGCCCTGTCTCCCAAATCTGAACGGACTGTGGTTAACTGGAACTAAATCTGCCTCCTGTAAAACTAAGACTTATTCCCAAATGGCAATAATGGTCCTGGCGTTGGAGGTGCTCTCTAGGCAAATCTAGTGTGTGCTCAGCTTCGCTTTTTTGCCTTCCCACTGTCATGCTACCTCAGGGAGCTGATTCTTCTCAGATTTGGTGCAGTAAGTATTGCCAGGCCTCATTAGCGTAGGGATGGGAGATCTGAAGGGTGAACCAGGGTGCTTCAGGAAGTGATGTCAGTGATGCATTCCGTGACTCTTCCTTATGAGTCACTAGAGCAATTCCCTTCTGTGTTATGGGAGACTGTGCTGCTGGAGGTGGCCACTTTTGGGAGAAGATATAAAATCAAGATCCGGACTACCTGTAGACACCAGTGATGCCAGAGCATTTGTTGCAAGAGTAAGGACTTGATTCCAGATTGAGTGTTAGAGAGTCTGCCAGCCTGCTGGTTTGGTTGATTACAAAGTTCTCATGCTTTGCTGTGTTCAGATAATAGTGGATCAGTCCACTTCATAAGTATTTCTGTGGTTTCTGTATCTAAAAATGTATAAAGCATTTGGTAGGTGTTGGGGTGTAAAAGGTGTTGTGGCAATAATGTTGACTTCCCTTTTTTCTTCTGCAGATTGGATCCAGTCCTTTATCGCAAGTGTCAGGGAGATGCTTCTCGGCTCTGTCATACCCATGGCTGGAATGAGACTACTAGTGACCTAATGCCTGCAGGGGCTGTCTTCTCCTGCTTGTACAGACATGCCTACCGCACGGAGGAGCAGGGAAGGAGGGTATGCACTCAACATTAACTTTTCATTCTCTTCCTCGATGATCTGTCGGAGTTGGATGCATGTTCAGTTATCAGTCATGCTGAATTGACAGTCAGTACTGCTGAAAACTAGTTAGGAAAGGCAGTTGCTGCAGATATTTATTGCATATCAATGCCAGCTGTGTTCCTCCATGGACATGCCTTTAACGTCTATATTAGACCTTCAGTGGAAAGAGGAGAAATGTGGTGTCCTACCAGTGGAATTGCCACCTTGAAGCATTTGTTCAAGGAGTTGCAGCAGAGCTTGAGACCCAAGAGTCCTTTGTTTAAATCTGTGCATAGACGTTATGTAAAGGCCTCTAGCAAATCATTCAGCTGCCATGTGCTCCAGCCACTTAGCTGCCAAATTGCTTTTATACAAAAAGTCCCGCTGTCAGAAAGGCCAGGCTATTCTCAGATTAAGACCTGAGTAAATTCAGAGGAACTTCCTTTTGGTTTACATAATCTATTAAGGTCTCTGTAGTGATGTAGAGTATTCTTTTAACCCTGGGTAGCAGAAACCATAATGCATTTCCCAGTAAAACTTATGACTAGAACACGGTAAAGATTTGACTTACTGCACTGCTACGTTCCTCCTTGGATATGTGCTTTCAGGAAACTTTTACTGCTGTTCAGGGTTTCTTGTGCTGAGTTTGCTGCCCTCTAGTGTCTTTGTTAGGGGACTGAGCCTCTCTTGGAAACATTTCAGTGCTGAAAAGTTCCATTTGCTTCTTTGTGGTTGTGCTGTAGGATGCAGTTCAAGTGAGCATTGGTGGGATTGTGCAACAATCTTGCTAGTAAATGATTCTCTAGAGCCTGATGTAAGTTGTCTTATGATGAGGAGGTCAAATATTGATCAAAAGTTCCTTCCTTGTAGGGAATGAATTTTTTATTAGGTGGTTTCCAGTTCGGCCTTTTAGTGCCATGTGTAGAACTTCTCACTGTAATGCATTTTACATCAGTGCTAACCACAGGAATTCCATTCCCCTGGAAATGATGTAGCAGTTATGGGAGAAAAGTTCTTTATATGTGTGGAGCAGGTGTGGTCGTCTTGCAATTCAGTGTTAATGAAAGACTGTTCCCACTGATTAGAGCAGTACTTTGCCCACAGTAATTGTCTATATAGATATCCCACCTGTTATTTACCTAATTTCCAGTAAGTGGTGCTCAAAATGTTCTATGCAACTTTCAATACCCATTGGTGTTCCAGGTTTAAGACCTCATATGACTCTGCCGATGCATCTCACACCTGAGTTGCAACATATCCTGCTACTTTAGTACTGCATCACCAGCATCACCTCCTGCTGTTGCAGTCCTGAATCTTCCACAATTTGTGTCTCTACCTCAGTCTTGACCTCATCCTTGTTGTGCTAATATAGGACTCACCTAAAGGAAGTGACAGGACACGTTGTGCAAGGATATGGGCTGTCCATGCCTAAACTGATGCCACTATTGAGTTATGAGTGTCTGCAGATTCAGACATAGTCCTCAAAAATAGAAAACTTCTTTTCATGTGTAATGCAATGGTGTCCTGTTTGCCAACTTAGAGGCCTGTTCTGGTATTTAGTTCCAAAGCCAAGTGAGTGTTAGCTTCCAGCAAAATGTTCATTGCTGAATACTACATGCCATAAAGACCACAGAACAAAGTATCTATCCCTAGGGGAAAATGTTCTCCAAGCAATGAGGAAGGCCAGGATTGAGGATACCTTTGGAGCTCAGAGCACCTGACTGGTAGAGGCCAAGCTTGTCATGGGGCCGATGCTCTCTCACCAGAGATTAGGAAGAAGAGAAATTTCCTGTCACTGTCCATGGCATGTCATTTATTAGTAACTGAACAAATCAGTTTGCAATGTAGCAGGTCAGAGATGCACATTTGTCCCTTTTAAACAGTTCTCTGCTCCCCATTTAGCTGTCACGAGAGTGCAGAGCAGAAGTGCAGCGCATCCTTCACCAGCGTGCAATGGATGTGAAGCTGGATCCAGCCCTCCAGGACAAGTGCATGATCGACCTGGGAAAATGGTGCAGTGAAAAAACAGAGACAGGACAGGTACTGTGCATTGCTGCATGGCAGTGACTCCGATTGCAAATGCCCTTTTGTATGGGGATGAGGAAACCCTTTGTCGCTGGCCGGTGTTGATTCTTTATGTTCATAGCTTATAGTTTATTAAAATTTGTAAATTCCCCAGGCACTTTTTAATAAATAAAATATACAATAGGCAAAAAGATGTGGGTAGTAATGTCTGTGAAGAAGAAACTATACCGCTGCAGAAGTTGCCTTGTAGAAGGGATCTGAAGGCTTAATATGAAGCGATAATTAATGCTATGGGCTCGCCTTTGATATAGCAACTATCTTTTTTTTCAACTTATATTTGTAATATCCTGTTGCAAACTTGACATTTATTTTCCCCATAAACTTAGTTCCATTTCCATTTGGCAAATATTGACATGCTTCCTGTGTTTGAAAAGAGCTGAAATTAACATCTGCTGCTCTTTAACAAGACTCCAACAGATAGTTCTTTCATATTAAATCATTGTGCTCTAGCATAGCTCTGGGGAGAGAGCTGTTAATTAGTGTCTGCGAAAGAGAGTAACTTCGTTTTTTGAAGTATTTCTCACTGGTAGGTTTTGGTATCTTGGGTGCTGGGGGTGCTACCATATCCCCTGGCTTGAAGTGGTTTCCTCATATACTCGGTTTACAGTTTGGTTCAGTGGCTCTCAGCACCCCCACTATACAAATTGTTCCAGCCCCCCTGTTTGGTAGTCTGGGATGTTTGTCCCTGTATGAAGATTACACTTAGCAAACTAAGAGCAAACCATCAGACAAAATGTTCGAGCATGTGGTGGTCCATCCTAAGGGCATTCCCAGTGACTGCTGATAGTGTCTGTAACTTGATATATGCAAAACATTTAAACTACATTTGACAACTCAGGCAGAGGTGCTCACATTCTATGTTGAAAATGTGATTAGCTTTTTTAAAAAACTATTTTTCCACTTGAAGATAAGACCAAGCGGTCAGAGGCTCATTTTCATCCAGAGATATTTTCTCTTTAAAGCAGAAAAATGCAAAATATCCAAAATTCAGAGTTGTCCTTGGATTCAAGACCATTTGCATTGAAAATATGAAAATCTTGTCTTCCAGGTGGTGAGAGAACCTTGCTCGAAATAAACATTTTTCCTCATTGGCTATGGGAGGCAGCTTGATCTAGAACAGTAAAGGGTTGGGGCTTGGAGTCTGAGTTCTGCTGCTGTGCGTCCCCTTGTGCAAATCACTTCTCTTGTGTGCATCATCTTAACCTATCTGTAAAGCATCAAAACCAGTGTCCCCAGCACTTATGAATTGACTAAGGAACTGAGCAGAGAAGCCACCAGATGATTAGTTCAAGCATCAAAAGAGTAACAAACTTGAAACATTAAAGATTTTCCATGTTAATTTTAGTATAATCTCATCCCAAGTTAAAAACTAAAGAGCAGACTTTCTGGGGAAGGCCATGTGTTGGGGATGGGAAAGAAAAGCATGGGGTCTACCAGTCCTGCAAGACTGGTCTCCAAGCTGTTCTATAGCTGAGGCCCTTCATCTAGCATAACACCTTGTTGCTCTTGCAACCTTGAGTTGATCTGAACAACTGGAATATTCCGAAGCAGTGTTTAGTTCTCAAAGCAAGCAGAGGTAGGGCATAGTGAACATTAGGGATCCTTTACTTGCTGAGATGTTGTATGTATCATCGTTTCTCTGGCACAGGGCTCTGAATTTTCAGTATCTTGTCATATATTCAGATGGTTTCTTTCTCTGTAGGAACTTGAATGCCTCCAGGACCATCTTGATGACTTGGTGCTTGATTGCAGAGACATAGTTGGAAACCTTACTGAGTTGGAGTCTGAGGTAAGCAGTTTGCAGCCTGGTGCAAAGGGAAGAGTCTGTAACAAAGCATGTCTGGCTGCCCTCATACCAATGTTGGAAAAATATATATAGCATTTGTGTGGTGGGTTCCTGATACATCATCAATCCACCACAGAAATGCAACCAACTCTGAGGTGAAGGAAGTACTGTGTCAGTACTGCACAAGTTTTTGTAGGGAAATGAAATAGCAACTGGGGTTTGAGATGAGCTGAGTGCAGGCACCACAATGAATGTGGCTAGAGTACTGGGGCTAACACCTGTACTCTTGCAGAAAGGAACACGAGATCTATAATGACCAAAATATGCTCAAGTGCTCAGATTTTGGCCTTCTCTGAAAGCAGTTCCAGCAGCACACAGCACTCGCCTAACGTTAAGCTGGAGGCAATGTTAGGTAGTGGGCGCTGGGAAGCACATCATCAATGGAATTAACCGTACCACTTCTTGCAGCAGCTCAGGTTTTCATTGAGTGCCTTTCCATCTAATTGCTGGCTCTGTTTTACATCCAGCAAGCTCTCTGCTCTAGGGGCTGTTTCTTTCCCACACTTGCAATGCATTTTGCTGATAATGGCCACTAATCTCTAGCTGTCTATGTTGCTGTGTGGCACCTATCACTGTTGTATCTCTGGAATGAGTTCCTCCCAGCGAGAGTGAGCTGGCTGAACTATCTGAGTGGTAGGGGGTTCTCCACCTCTGTGGAGAGCTGTCCTGCTCCAAGCCCACAATCTGGAAGGCTTTCCAAGTATTCACCACACACTTGGCAGGAGCATGCAGCATGACTGCCAGTGCCAAAGGGCGAAGCTGTCTGGATTTCATCTGAACAAAATACCATAAACTCAGGAGGACAGCTTGACTTGGAGCATAATTTTCAGGATCTTCAGTGCATGAATAGGGAGTTCCCTTTATGGCCGTTTGCTGTGCAGTTGTTAGGGAAGCTGAATGTTCCGTATTTCTTCTGCAGGATATTCAGATTGAAGCCTTGCTGATGAGAGCGTGTGAGCCCATCATTCAGATGTTCTGTCATGTAAGTTCTTCATGATAATCTGGGAACCCTAGGGAAATGAGTATGTTGGAACGGTTAGAATGTTCATTGTTAAAGCATAATTGGAAGTACCAGATCAGCATCAGAGTGAATGAGTGCAATTAGCGATGGAGGTATGTCGCATGTTTGTTTTGCATAAGGAGAAAAGCTAAGAGAACACCCAAACCCTGTGTGTGTGATGCGAGAACTGCAGCCTAGGTTATATTGCCTTACAATAATTTAATGATCTAGGACTAGATAACTGTTTTCAGCCCCTGTGTGTACAGGGGTGTCCTAAATACACACCTCTGAACCCTAGTCTGATTGTTCACAGAACTAAAAACAAGCAAGACAGATGAATTATGTATCTAATAGCCAGCTGAATCCCAAGGTTCTCAATTCCATCCAGAACTTCTGCTCTTATCATAAGCCCTGTCACAGGAGCTAGGACCTCTACATGAAATTGCCCTGTAATCCAAAATATTACTGTTTTACATTAGGTCAGAACCCCAGTTCCACAGTAGCAGACTTCCCAGTGGCTTCACTCCCTTCCTGACACTCTTGCGGCCTCTCATCTTTACTGCTTCACTCTGTGGTATTGATTAGTCACACTTTATGACAAGCAGGTAGCTTTGCATCTGTTAGTTACAAAGTTCTTATCATGGATGTCATTGTTGGCTGGGTGTGTGTGTGTTTATGCTGCTTTGAGAGTATTCCACTCTCAGATGTGTGACTAAATGTCTACAGAGAGATTAATGTAATTTAATCCACACAGGGGCACATAATGAGCTCAAGTTCAAAGAAGAGAGCAGTGCTGTTAAATTCACTGCATTGAATTCTTATTGGTGGTTATTTGATTGCCTGGTTGATTTATAAAAAGCCTGGTGGATTAGGAATGTTTTTAAGAGGGTGACCCATTTCTGAAGTGAGGGTAACAGCCTGTCCCTCCTTCCTTTCTCCCTTCAGGAGATGGCAGATAACCAGATAGACTCTGGGGACTTGATGGAATGTTTGATTCAGAACAAGCACCAGAAGGAGATGAATGAGAAGTGCGCCATTGGAGTCACTCACTTCCAGCTGGTGAGCAACCTGCCTCCCCACACCGTATACCTTGTAACATTTCACTTTGTAAAGTGAGAGGTGGGTAGGAGACTTTTGATCATGCCCTTCATGATCCAAGACCCAGTCCAGCTGCTGTGAAGTCACTTCATACGTCTGATCCCTTATTTCATGTCACTATTTGTACATCTGGTTATAAACTTTCACTTTTGAATGTTAGCTCTAATTCCGTTGATGCCCCTTCCCTGGCTCTCTTTGAGGCATGGCCCGGTGCATTCTGCAGCACAGTAGGAACAAGCTCTATGGCAATATTAATTCGTTGTGTCTCCATGAGAGACCCAGCGTTCCCATCCCTTCCACACCTATTTACACACAGCTGTGGCTCTTGGTTGAAAACATGGATTGATAATTTAGCAGTGATTATGTTCAGCTGTGATTATTTGATGGATTTTTTTCACTCTGTTCTCCGGACTGCTCGGCTCTGTGGCAGGGAAGTGGGGAGCTTGTAGTCAGCTTCTCTGGTGATTCTTTTCAGCTCTCTAGGCTTTGGGTGCTGCTCCATTCTCTGGAGCGGCACCCAAAGCCCAGTTTGCACTTCAGATTCCCTGGCTGCAGATGATTCTAGCTGCAGTTCCCTGTCTGTAGCAAAAATCTTTCTGTGATATCCAGAGTCCATGGGGCGCCCAAGGTGAGATAACTAGGGCAGCTCACACCTCTGAGCTGTTGTTTCAGGCTCTTTGTAGTGGCTTGCACTTAGTACATGTCTGAGGTGACCATCCCAACAATCAGGGCTAGAAACTTACCTTTTCAACAGTGAAAGCTGAGATACTGGAACTAAATTCTGGCTGAATTCTGCAATCACAGAATACTTGGATCCTTGATACATCTTGGGCCTTCGTGGTGGCTGAAAGTCAGCTCTCCGCTTTCCTTGCCACCTTCTTAACCCTCCATCAGTGCAATTCTGATGTTTATGGATTGTGATCAGGCTAGGTTGTGTGAACGTTGGAAAATTGTAAAGAGCCCTGCAGAGGGTAACAAGACTGATTAGGGCGCTGGAGCACATGACTTAGGAGGAGAGGCAGGGGAACTGGGATTGTTTAGTCTGCAGAAGAGAAGAATGGGTTGTGGGGAGGGGGGAGATTTGATAGCTGCTTTCAAATGCCTGAAAGGAGGTTCCAAAGAGGATGGACCTTGGCTGTTCTCAGTGGTGGTAGACAGAACAAGGAGCAGTGGTTTCAAGTTGCAGTGAGGGAGGTCTAGGTTGGATATTAGGAAACACTATTTCACTAGGAGGGTGGTGAAGCACTGGAATAGGTTACCTAAGGAGGAGGTGGAATCTCCTTCCTTAGAGGTTTTTAAGATCAGGCTTGACAAAGCCCTGGCTGGGATGACTTAGTTGGGGATTGGTCCTGCTTTGAGCAGGGGGTTAGACTAGATACCTCCTGAGGTCCCTTCCAACCCGGATATTCTATGAGTCTGTGTTGCTGGTGATGAGTAAAGCTACAGTGTAGTCATGGAATCTGTGACTTACAGCGACGTCTGAGACGTCAGCTTGCGGAGGTCAGGAGCTTCAGACTTTCCCGCTGCTCATAGGAACCTGGAGCGGCAGGGTACCCCCACCTCCTCTGGTGGCCCCCACAGCTCCTGGGAGGCAGGGAGGACCTCTTAGAGCTCTCAGCCATGGTGGGCCTCTGCAGCTGTGGGCGGTGGGAGTACCCACAGCCTCAGCGCAGCTGCCCTGCTTCAGGCAGTGCGGGGACCTGCTGATCCCCATTTTGTCAGGAATATTTTTAGTAAAGACCTTGGCTGCACTTGCATGTTATACCACAATAAAGCCACTCAGAGCGCTCTACCTTACTCCCCATCCACACTGGCAAGGCACATGGAGTGCTCTGACTCCCTGGCTGGAGCGCTCCTGCTACTCCATGTCGGTGAGAGGATTAACATCTGGGTGAGATGCTTCAGTATCAGTTTGAACTAGGAGTTGCTTTACTGCACGCTGACCTCTGGAAACATCCCATAATCCCCTTAAGCCAAGTGGCCTCCCTTCTCTTTGTTGTGCAATCGCTGCAGGAATGCGGTAGTGCCCTTTCAAAGCTCCCTTTCAGACAGCGGCTGCTTATCTGCTCTGGGACAAAGAAAACAGTAATTGTTTGCTTTGACTGAGAGAGAGACAGACAGACAGACAAGGGGGATCTGAACTTACAAGACTGCATGCTGACATACGCTCAGCACCTCCAAAAACTCTCTCTCCCCACACATACACACAACACACTCCCTGTCACATTCCACCCCACGCCCCACATTTGAAAAGCACATTGCAGTCACTTGAATGCTGGGATAGCTGTCCATAATGCACAGCTGCCAGTGCAGCTGTAAGTGCCACAAATGTGGCCATACTAGTGCGCTTGCAGCTGTCAGTGTGGACAGACTGCTGGTTTAACCCGAGGCACTCTACAGCTGCAAATGTAGCCAAGCCCATAGGAAAAATTCACGGAAGCTGTGACCTGTCGGTGACTTTGGTGATTTTTTCTTTTGTCCATGAGCTATCCATGACTTTTACTAAAAATATCCCTGATGAAATCTTAGCCTTAGTGATGAGTGGTCAGCAGGGGCAGCTGCCCCAGGAAAGCTTGAGCCTGCCGTGGATCTTGTTAGGCAAATTATGAGGTGCTTTTCCAAGCCTGCCACTCCTTGAGACGACTCCTGAGAAATAATGACTTGAAATTATGGTTAATCTTTTTTGAGGCATGGGGATAGGGGACGAAGAGGAGAAATTGGCCAGAGGGGGCCCATGCTTCTGATCAGTGGATTTGCATCAGGTACATAACATGCTGACTCTGTCTTAATAGAGCGTGGAAATTCAGGTACTATGGAGAATGCTGTTTTAAGCAAGCTTAGTGCCTCATCTTATTTTGATATATTCCTTTTAATGTCTGCTTCTTCTCTTAGGTTCAAATGAAGGATTTCAGATTCTCGTACAAATTTAAAATGGCTTGCAAGGAGGACGTGCTGAAACTTTGCCCCAACATCAAAAAAAAGTATGTAGCAACTGACTGACTAGAAACACACAATGAAGTCCTCTAACAACATTCCTTTGCCTCTGTCACCAGAAGTGTTAGCCTGCCCCAGTGAAAATCACTGTTCCTGTTAAGCTTTGCCTGATTATATGCGGCAAACGTTTACAATGGAGGAGGTTCCTCTTTAGGAAAGTACCACTTCTGCCTTAGTTACAAATTTCTAATTTTGCTGTTCTCTTCAATGGCCATAAGAATAGGCAGACACCGAGAATTTTATCCATTGTCTTGTGCTACTCCTGAGATGTCGGAGACAGTGTTATTTAGCTGATGGAGGGGGAAGCGCCATAAATTTCCAGCAGGTTTGTTCTCTTCAGAAAAGTTTTAATGGCCTAATATGATCTACAAACAATTGATAAAAAGGTGAATTGAAACACAAGCTCAGGATCACTCTTGCCTTATGCAGCTGGCATAGTCACTTGCTCTTGTGCTCATGTGCGTACTTCGGAGACCATACCCCTGACATTGAGAGTGGGATTTTCAAAAGCACAAGTCCCAGGTTTTCAGCGGGATTTTACAGTAGTTCCCCAGTGCTTGCATTTATAGTGTCCTGTGCAGAACCAAGCTGCCGAATCTGGATTCAGGATTAGAAATCCCCAAACTGGCTGTTTTAATCTGCAGTTCAGTTACACTCTTATCTAATTATGCCTGGACCAGTTTTGCCTTTTGATCAAACGCACAGGCACTTTGTGCTGACATGGTATTTCTGAATGTCCTAGGTTACTAAGTTACTTTGCTTCTTGATGACATAGTGTCCGAACGCTAGCCATTTTGCCTGGTATACAAGGCCAAGAAATGAGTTGACATACATATAAATTGGGACCTGTTTCCTTTTCTGCAGGGTGGACGTGGTGATCTGTCTAAGCACTACGGTGCGCAATGACACACTGCAGGATGCTAGAGAGCAGAGAGTGTCTCTGAAGTGTCGCAAACAGCTGCGCGTCGAAGAGCTAGAGATGGTAAGTGTGCATGGGGCTCTTGACTATCTATTTTCCAATATTAGTTTCCCCTCTTGCATACTTTGGAAAACAAAGTAAGATCACGAGATACAGCTAACCCACTTTCTACTGGGAGAGCTGAAAGGGACAACTTTTAAAGCAACACATCAAAGCTAGTTGCCTTTCAGGGTCACAGTGATGACTTAGTGTTCTGATGCCAGCTGCCTGAACCTAGCTCTTACACTCAGCAGCTGGATAGCAGTACACAACCACGGACTTCCCCTGGCCTCCATGAGGAAAGTGAGAGTCCTATTTTACACATGAGGAAGTTGAGGCATAGAGATGAAGTGACTTGTCCAAGGCCACCCAGTGAGTCAGTGGCTGAGCAAGGATTAAAACCTATTTATTTCTCTAGACTAGGCTACCTCCTCCTCCTCTGGCATCGGTAGTATTTATATTAAAAGAGACACAAGATTTCCCCCACACACATTATTTTGTGTAAACAGTGCAGCTGTTTCTCACCATCCCCAGCACCCTCAGGGGCAGCACACTCACTCCGTGGGTCGGGGAGGAGTGAATGTTTTGCATCACTGAGCAGCACCTTTAATTAAAGAGCACACCAGCATGGGTCCCATCAGTGTTCTGGCCTTTAATCCGAAGGATGTTGGCTGTCTTGGACCCAGGTGTGGAGGGAGAGGGAAGAACCTTCACTGGTATAGAGGAACCCTACATCTAGAGGGAGACAGGAAACCCCACTCAGTGTTTAGTGTTCTGTGTGACGTCAGCTGAAATGCAAAACAGTTGCTTCAGTAAACCAGTGTAAAATAGAATTTCACTCTAAGGTGGTGTCTATACTGCTACTTTCAGCACTAAAACTTCAGTCGTTCAGGGCTGTGAAAAAACACACACACCCTGAGGGAGAAAAGTTTTAGCGCTGAAAAGCACCAGTAGAAACAATGCTTTATTGCCAGGATCCGCGCTCCCAGTGAAAAACCTCACACCCCTTCTTCTGGGAAGTTACTTTTTATTGCCAGGAGAGCTCTCCCACAGCAATAAGGCGTGACTATGCTCCCCACGTCACAGTGCTGCAGCGGCCACGCTGTAACATGGGCAGTTGTAGACATACCCTGAAACCCACAGCCAGCTGTAAGATGTGACCATATCTTGATCTGCTGCATGGGTTTGCAAAACTGATTATTCACTGGTTTTCACCACTTGCCCTGACCAGGATATTTCAGACATATAACCAGATAAGTGTGAAAATGAAGCTGGTGAATATACATAAGTGACAGATGTCTGTGAGTGGAACAAAGGAGCCAGATATTGTCAGTCCTGCAAGGAAAAGTAGCCAGTGAAAAGTACCCAGAGTGGGATATGCATTCAAAATAGTACCTAGACGGGACAACTCAGTGACTTTTTCAGCAGTGATCCTTCTTACCTACTAGATCCTTAACTTCTAAGCACTGAAGACTTCTCTTTTGTGATACTGCAGTGCCTCCTTTGTCTGCTGTTGTGAATATGCATAAAACACTAATTGACTTTCTGCTTAAGTCAGCTAACTGCTTGCTTTCCTGGGTCTGCTTATCTTACAGACTGAGGATATTCGACTTGAACCCGAGCTGTACGAAGCTTGTAAGGGTGACATCAAGAACAATTGCCCGAATGTGCCCTATGGCAATGCACAGGTGATGGGTTCTTAACTATTTACATGTCAGGTTTTCACTACACATAGCCTGTTTTGAAGAATGTCCTTGACTCTAAGCACACAGCATTAGACTTGCGTTTTGGAGTATTTTCGAACTTTGGTGGGAATTAGAGTGTCCAGCTCTTTCTACATAACATCCAAGCACAATGTGGCAGTTGGTTTATGCCTGTGTACCGTGGCAAAGTTAGTGACTTTGTAAATTTAGTTGAATAGGAAGGTGTCGTGACCATCTTACTAAAACTAACAAGTGATTAGCTGAGGGGTAGGCAACCTATGGCACATGTGCCAAAGGCAGCACACGAGCTGATTTTCAGTGGCACTCCCGCTGCCCAGGTCCTGGCCACTGGTCTGGGAGACTACATTTTAATTGAATTTTAAATGAAGCTTCTTAAACATTTTAAAAACCATATTTATTTTACATACCACAAGAGTTTATTTCTATATTATAGACTTCTGGAAAGAGACCTTCTAAAAACATTAAAATGTATCACTGGCACGTGAAACCTTAAATTAAAGTGAATAAATGAAGACTCAGGGGGGGGGGGGGGGGG
>ML677343.1:232736-261761 GCA_007922305.1 Dermatemys mawii | reverse complement strand
GCTGGGTGGCTGAGGAGCATAAGCAGAGCTCTTGTGCCACTGGAGAGAAATAGGAACATCTCTCAAACTGGGAGGTGGCACTGCTGGCAAGGTGGATGGAGAGGAGGAGAGGTGGGAAATGAGTGAGCTAGTCCTTAGATGTCTTAAAGGATGAATATATGGTCCTTGCTGTACAATTTAACCTTAAAATCTCCATCTCCTGTTAAATTGGGTTATTGGGAGATTTTAGGGTTAAATTGTACAGCATCCGGTCGAAATGAGACCCTGGCGGCTCCAGTCAGCACCATCGACCGGCTGTTAAAAGTCCAGTCAGTGGTGGTGCGGCGCTAAGACAGGCTAGTCCCTAAGTGTCTTGGCTCCGCACTGCACCCCAGAAGCAGCCAGCAGCTTTGGCTCCTACTTGAGGGGAGGGCACCCACGGGGCTCCGTGTGCTGCCCGAGCATCAGCTCCGCATACCCATTGGCAGTGCCTACGGGTGAGAGCGTGCAGAGCTGCCTTCTGTGCCTCTGCCTAGGAGCCGGATCTGCTGACTGCTTCCGGGGCGCAGAGCAGTGTCAGGCCTCAAAGTATGCCTTAGCCCCACTGTGCTGCTGACCAGGAGCTCCCCGAGGTAAGCTTGGGCCCCAACTCCCTGCCCCAGTCCTGAGCCCCCTGCAAACCTGGGCCCCCCTTCTGCACCCCAAACCTCTCATCCCCAGTACTACCCCAGAGCCTGCACTCCCACTTAAAGCCTGCTCCTGCCTGGGATCTCAACTTGGTCCTCTCCACCCTCATGGGCCCTCCCTTTGTTCCTCTGGCCACGTGCTCTCTACTGTTCCTGTTTTAAAGATCACGTTCCTAGCGGCTATCACCTCGGTTATGGGGGTGTCGGAGCTCAGGGCCCTCGCATCAGAGCCCCCTACAGTGTCTTTCACAAGGACAGAGTCCAGTTCAGGCCACATCCAGCCTTTCTTCCCAAAGTGGTCTCCCCATTCCACATGGGCCAGCACATTTTTCTCCCGGTGTTCTATCCGAAGCCACACGCGTCTAGCAGGGAGCACAGGTTACACTCTTTGGACGTTCGAGCCCTAACGTTCTATATCGAAAGAATGAAGCCATTTAGAAAGTCCATTCAGCTCTTTGTGGCGATGATGGACAGAATGATGGATCTCCTTGTCTCATCCCAGCGTATCTTCTCATGGATCAAGTCCTGTATCCACGAGTGCCACAATCTGGCAAAAGTGCCCACCCCTCCAATCACAACCCACTCCACCAGGGCCCAAGCCTCGGCAGCAGCATTCTTGATGCAAGTCCCTGCTCAGACCTGTTGGGCTGCCACGTGGTCATCCATTCATACGTTCATGACGCACTATGCCATCACTCGGCAGACAGAGACAATGCAGCTTTTGATCTTGCGGTGCTTCAGTCAGGAGCGGTCTCCGACCCCACCATCTGAGTTTGGTTTGTGAGTCACCTTCTTAGAATGCACATGAACAATCACTCGAAGAAAAAAAGACGGTTCCCTTTCGTCACTGGTGGTGTTCAAGACGTTGTTCATGTCCATTCCAATACCTACCTTCTGGCCCCTCTGTCAGAGCAGCAATAAGAAGGAACTGAGGGGGTGGAGGGTCGGCGGGGCCATATATTAGGCGCCGTAGTGGTGCCATTCCAGGGGGCACCAACCCTATGGATACTGCTAGGGAAAAAACCTTCCAGCTGACGTGCACACGGCGCGCACACACCTGCTTGCAATGGACATGAACAACACATGTCGAAGAACACCGGTTACAAAAGGTAACCGTCTTTTCTCCTAACCGCCTTGAGATCCAGTGCTACTCCACTTACATTTTGCTTTTCAGTTAATACAGGCTTCAGTTATGCCCTCTAGATCAGTGGTTGTCAAAGTGGGGTGCGCGCGAGACCACTCCCGGGAGTGCGCGAGACCATGGCGCAGCCGCTGATCCCGCACGGGAGACCACCGAATTCGGCAGTGGTCTATTTTGGTACTGCCGAAATGCCACCACAGAAAGTGAAAGCTTTCTGTTCGGCGGCATTTCAGCGGACATACGGGGGGACCGCGAGCAGACGCAGCTCCGCGGAAGTGGGCCACGGCCGGAAAAGTTTGAGGACCGCTGCTGTAGATTGTGAGGTTGATGCCCCTTCCAGTTCTTCATGCTCCTGGCATACATGTATGCATAGTTAAAAAAGTAGAGTTGTTTTGCCATAAGAGATTAATTTATTTCTGATTTTCCCATTCCTATTGTTTATATGATGGAATATCTCACATATTTTTGAGTTAAACAAGTTATCCTTCCTGCCTCCCTCAAAGCCAGTGTGTAAGTTCTGAGCCTGTAAGGTTGGTTCTCTTGTATAAATGGAGAAAGTTTAATGCAAGTAGTTGCAACTCATCACAGAATTTATACCAATGCTTGATTCCCAAACCTTCCTCTTTACACAACTGATACGTCCATCAGTTGGTCTCCAAGTTGTATCCAGTCTTTACTTTTGCTTGATACCAGAATGTTCTCTCAGAAGATTGCCTGCTTCAACCTACTCTTCACTTTCCCTGCCTTGGTCCCTGGGGTTGCTTGATTGTGTCAACCTCCCTTTTCTAATCACTTGTTGCCATTTGCATACACCTAATAAGAATTCTCCAGGATGTGTTTTGTCCTTTTTGTTACATCTCCTGTTCTGGTACGTAGAAGAAAACATAACACGTTGTTCTCTGCGTAAGTCACTGCTGTCTGGTCTCTAACTATTGGAATCTTCATCAGAGTCACCTCAGTTCTCTTTTTCCTCACCCTTTTTCTTCCCCACCCCCACCCCAGTGGTTCCTTCTGTACAGAATATCTGTTGTGGATGTCTTGAGTGATTCTCTTTTTTGATATCATCTCTACCTTTCATCCCTGCTAGATCTCAATTTGCGACATGTCTGATTCATCTCTCCATGCAAAATACACTTTAATTTCCAGTTTCTTCAGTGACACCAACCTCAGCTGCTGTTTCAGCTCCTCTACTTTCTCCCAGACACAGCATATGCTCCCCCACTGGCAGTGTTCTGCAAACTGTTAGCAATTTTTTTTTGGGGGGGGGGGTGTAAAAGGTGTGTGTGTGTTGTGACAAAGTTCCTCCTCTGCCTTGGTTGGTCCTGCACTTATTGGTGGATTTGCTTGCCTCAGAGGTTCACAGCAGCCCTTAGTTTGTCCACTTTTGCTACTGGCTCAAACCTGCCATTCACTCAGCTCACCTCATCACTGGAACTGAGGGGGTGGAGGGTCAGTAGGGCCATATATTGGGCACCGTAATGGCACCACTCCAGGGGGCACCTGAGCCAACCCTATGGATACTGCTTGGGGAAAAACCTTCCGGCTGATGTGCATGCGGCGAGTACACACCTGCTTGCAATGGACATGAACAACACATGTCGAAGAACACCGGTTACAAAAGGTAACAATCATTTATCCTCTATAGTAACTAGAGTTCTTCAAGCTGTGCGGTCCCTCTCTGTCGTCTACCACCCACCCGCCTTCCCCTCTGCTTTGGATTCTTATCCTAAGGGTAGTCGCTGTAGAGGAGTAACTGGAGAGGCAGTCAGTCTGCATCTCCCCTTATGCCCATGGTTGAGAGCATGAGGAGGGGCAGGGCATAGACCAATGGATACTGCTAACAAAAAATCCTCTGGTCACAGGTGCATGGAGTACATGTGTGTACATGAGGAAGTTACACATAAGGAGTGCACATCTCAAAGCATTACTGGGAAGTAACCTTTGTTTTTTGTGAAGTCATCTGTGTACGATACGTTTGGACAACAGCACTCGTTTCTTAGTATACCACAAAGTTGAAGTCCATTTCTCTATGGATTGCAAACCGAGCAAGCATATTTTTGAGACGATACATCTTTGTTGGTTTCTTTAAACAAGAATAAATTAACCAAAAGTTCTGTTTCAGGACACACTGCAGATCTCTCTCTCTACCTTCTCCAGCCGGTCCAAAAAAATCTGACAATAGGGTTTGCCCTTAAATGCAGCTGTATTACTAGATCTTCAGCGAACAAGAAAATTGTGGCTGTGTAAACATTTAGGCTACCATAAGCTGTTAAGAAATATCATGCTCTACAGCCATGTATACACATCCTTTAGCAAAGGCTAATCTGTGGGTTTGGGATAAAACTGCAGATAAGTTTTTTTTTTTCCCCTCAGCCAGTGACACCCATTGCAAATTATCCAGATCTGAATTCAAATTACAAACCAAAGGGCTTTAAAGATTAGGAGAGCTGTGGAACGCATAGAGGTGGACACTGAAGAAACTTTTCTAACTTATTTAGAGAGCAAAACTAACTTTGATTGGTCCACTCTCCGATGGCACCAGTACTTTCAAGTTAAGCATTGTTTCTCAACTTTCTGTAAAAATTTTTTCTATAGAAAGCTAACTTTAATAGAAGTGATGGTGTCTGATCAATTAGAAAACTAAAAAAGTATTACTAAATTATCAATTTTTGCAAACCAAAAAAGGCTATATATGACATGCTGAGAAAAGAATCCGGGTAGACAAATTACCGTGAGGAATGCACTTTGGACTGGAAAAAGATCAGCAGCATTAGGGTGTAGCATGATAAAGAAGATTTCTGAGATACTGTTTCAATGGTACTTCACACCTGTGAATAGAGAGATTGCATGGAGATAGATGTTGGAAATATTGTGGACATTTCCAGTCAGAGATTATTGAGGTGCAGTTCGTAACCAAATACCACAAATTGGAATACCACAAAGAGGAATTGAAGAATTAATCTCAGCTGCTGGGCTACTGATAGAAAAATAGCCCAACTACAGAGAAATGGTACCAAAAAAACAGGAGCGATTGTTATGGAAAATTGAACACACCAATTATATACCCAGCAAAGTAGACAGAGGACAAATACTTAGATGTTTGGTTACTTTTTATACTCAGAGTACTTTCACCTGCCAAACAAATGCGCAAACCTCTCCAATATATTTAAATTTTAACATTTGATGCACCTGGTCTGTTAAATGTGTGTAATCTGAGATTCATTCAGTTCCTAGAAAAAAATGTGTATGGGTGTTATAATGCTCACTCTGTAATAGGGTGACACCTGTTAAATAGAGATCTGATGATGATATTCCTGTATGTCTCTTTAAACAAAAACTCTCTGGTGTAAAGATTGTTGTTTTTGTTTCTGATATTTCCATGGCAAGGATTTGTGAATCTGTTCATTGCTAAATAAATAGTATAAAATAGTGGCTGTATTTGTCTATGTACAGCTTTTTTTTACTTCAGGAATTTGGGGATCCAAATGAAGGAAGGATGGTAACACAGCTCAAGGCTTGCCCCCTATCCGTTGTATAGAATACTGCACTAGCTTAGCAGCATGCAAATGCTTTGAAAAGAACCTGGGTCCTACATTATTTCATTCATGTTGAAATAGGGATTTTTTCCCCCCAAACAGATCTCCAGGTTGTGTGCAGAGGAAGCAGCAGCGCAGGAACAGACCGGGCAGGTGGAGGAGTGCCTGAAAGTTAACTTGCTTAAAATTAAGCCCGAGATGTGTAAAAAGGTAAAAAAGAAAATGGTGCATCTCCCAAATCAAACAGCCCTTAAAGCGCACTTACTCGTTCAGTGTCAGACGAATGAATATGGTTCATTACATGGCATAGACCAGGAACAGTGTGAAACCAGAGCTATGTATGCTTCTGTGCATAGCTGAGTCACTGCACCTCATCCTGACCATTTCAGTCCTGACTCTGACATGTCCCTCCCTGCCAGGGAACCTTAGTCCCAGTAAGAAGGATGCCTTAGTACTCCAGTCCTGGATTCCCTCCTCGCACACTCCCAGTGTGCCTCAGTGCTGAGCTGCCTCCCACTCTTACTTCAACCCTTGGCCTCTTGAGCACACATTGACACTGGATCTGGCAAGGAGCTTTGGAAACTCCCCCCATAGATCTATCACCTCACCTTAGTCCTGACCTGGCAGTCATATCAGATTATTAGACTTTGTTATAGATTAGTATGTGTATCTATTTAATTAATTGAATTATGCTGATCCATAAAGCAAGGCCTCTGATCCATCCTAGAACAGCTTCAGTTCACTTATTCAGCGGCAGCATTGTACTCTGTGATCCCTTATTTAGAAGGTTAGGGTAGCTTTAGGAACTATTAGGAACCAGTATGATTTGTGCTGCTTTCTTCTCCCTTCTTTAATGTGTAATAATCTTCCCTCCACAGGAGGTGCTCAACATGCTGAAGGAGAGCAAAGCAGACATATTCGTTGATCCAGTACTTCACACAGCCTGTGCTCTAGACATCAAACACCACTGTGCAGCCATCCCACCCGGGAGAGGACGTCGTAAGTATTGGCATGTCGTACTGCGTGAGACCTCCCAGCCACTGGAGTGACCTAAAACTGGGATCTTTCTTGGATGACTTGAGTCCTCTTAAACAGTAGATATTGCTTCCAGTTGTCATGGCTGGTGAATGAGGAGTACTGCCATTTGTGTGGTATGTGGGTGTCCTTCCCCTCTGTGTTTGGCTTCTTAGCTTGGAAATCTTTCCTTACATGGCCTGGTAAACATTAAGCTAGTTTTGTTCTTTCTAATGCAGTTTGAAATTAACATACTATTTTTGTTGGAATAATGTTAATTTCTGCTACAGAATCAGAAATCGGTTAAAAATGTACTGCCGCATACCCCCCTTGATATCGAAAGCATTGCAAGTATCTTAGACGTTCCTTCACGTTTCTCCTCCACAGAGGATGGACCTGATAGTGCTTGAAGTAAACCACTTTTCTAAATACATCACTCTGTCTAGTGCAGATGGGACATCTGACATGGGGCTTGTGTACACTTACCCAGGGGATCGATGCATCGACGGTCGATTTAGCGGGTCTAGCGAAGACCCACTAGATGGACCGCAGATTGCTCTCCCATCGACCCCTGTACTCCTCTGGAATGGGAAGAGTAAGGGGAGTCGATGGGAGAGTGTCCCCCATCGACATTGCATAGTGTGTACCTCACAGTAAGTAGATACAAGCTACGTCAGTTGTGTTATGCTATTCATGTAACTCAAATTTCATAGCTTAGATCAACTTTCCCCTGTAGTGCAGACAAGGCCACAGTCTGTACAGACTCCAGGCAGATCCTTGTCTTGTGTTGAACTTCCTCTTAAGGTCTCAGAGAAGTCACATGGGGTTTAGCATTCTTAAAATATTTGTAGTGAGCTGCTCTGTGAATCCTAAAATATCCTGTCAGTTCAGCTGAGCTTAAGCCTTGGATACCTGACGTTAACTCTTTAATCCCCCTCAGTGGGTCAGCATTCCTTGCCACTTCGATATTTGAAATGAGACCTTAGCTGGGATGCTACCTCTGAGGGTTAAACCAGTCTTAGGTTAATTTCCCAACACTGATTCACAGGAAGTGTGATGGATGGCTTGACTGTACAACTTTGGAAACAATCAATGTTCTGAGGCACTGGAATGCAACTTCCAAGCACTCTGTATTGTGACCTGTCCCTGGAGCTAGTTTGTGTGGTGTGATACCATGTTCTCCATTTTGCAGAGATGTCTTGTTTAATGGAGGCTTTGGAAGACAAGCGTGTGAGATTACAGCCTGAGTGTAAGAAACGCCTTAATGATCGGATTGAAATGTGGAGCTATGCTGCGAAGGTGAGGATGCAGGATGGGCTGTAAACCCCACTTGGCTTTTGGCATTAGTCACTCCACTGTATTGAGCAATGGTGAGGTGTCTGGGACAGGGGGTTCCCCCCAAACTTTTCCCCAAGGCCCACTTGTGCCACTGCAACAGGTAGAGTGAGCCACTATTCATACATTCTGAGGAAAATATATTAATTGTAATTAGTGCATACATATAAACTATAGCACTGGAAATAATGTGCATGTTTTCTTTTCGTTTTAATGTAAATAATTGTAATGATAGACATTCCTAGCAATATATACTCAAATAAATGCTTCAAGATCTTTGAAACCAAGCAGTTTTAGTAAAACTACAATTTAAAAAATGTTGTGTTCAAACGGAAAACACGTCTACATATACACCGTATAAAACTGAACAATAAGCAACACCTCAATGTTAACAAAGTTCTGAAACACATTGTGGTGTTTGTTTTTACAACAAAATAATTGTCCAACTTTGAACATTATATTGTATTTTCAGCTTTTTAGTTTGAAATCTGAATTTCTATGCTGTTTAAGTAAAGACCCAATCCTCCTCTCTACTAATTAGAAAGGAATAAATATGGTAAATAAAATATAAAATAACAGTTGTAGCATAATACACTGAAGCAATGGGTACTCATTTGATCCAGTAAAGGAGAATCCAAACTTCCTGTCACATCTTATTTTCCGATCACTTAATTTTTTTTTTTTTTTGGTTGTCTCATTTTATGTAGCTGTAAATGGTCTGGGGCTTTCATTATCTTCTCCATCAGTGCACCCTTCTTGTTTTTGAAAATTAAATCAACCCACGTCAGATTGAAATACTGCTTGCCGTTTTTTACGGTTGTAAATGGTAGAGTGTATGTACGTTGCAGTGAAACACACCGTTGTGCTCATGAGAATTAAACTTGACATATTGCAGCTTGCTTTTTTTAAATAGTTTTTCCTATACTCTCTACAACATATTCAGCTCAAAACATTACACTCCTACTGTTTTTACTTAGATTACGTGAGTCACGTTGCGTTAAAGATTTAACTAAGAGCTGATGGAGAGAATGCAGGTGTGCTGGCGGATCACCCGGGACCATTTCACAGTCCACAGTTTGGGAACCCCTATTCGGAGACTGAGACATGGTTCTTGTAGTTCAGACTATTAGTGTCTTGGGAAGAAATTGACAAGAGGGCAAGGCGGGGATTGTGCTTTCAACCAGTGGGAGGCTAAAGATGTCCCTCAGTCCTGGAAGTGACTGAGTGCAATCAACTGTGTTCTGTCTCTGTCAAGCAGAACAGTGGGAACGGACAGTCTTTCAGATTACAGATCAGGTGATTTAATAAACACCAAACAGGGTTCAGTTAATCAATGACTTGGTGATGTAGAGTTCAGGCTGCTGCTTTGTTCCATTCTGATCTTGCTGTGCCTAGGTATTGCAGCATGTCTTGTATGTCAGGCTGCATTCAGAGTCCCAGGCACACTCAGCCAGGTAAAGAACAAAGTTTTGACCTTAATTCAATAAAATGGAAAGGACTATCACAGTTGGGTGTGCTGGTCTCTAAACCACTCCCATTAGTCTGGACCTCCAGGCCTTTGGTTTTGACCTCTTAGTCTGTTTTGGCCCCAGTGTTTAGCTGGGCCTCCTGACAGTTCAGTCCTCTTCTGAGGATTTACTGATGTCCACTTGTAGGCTTTTCCCCAGTGGCCTTTGGGGAGGAATCTGGGCCTGCCCACTGCTTGGGGCCCCAGCTTTCATTGGTGTCCTACCCTTAGTGCAGGGCTCTTCTAAGCTCAGACCCAGTAGCTCTTCCATGCTCCCCTAGTCCTTACTAGCTCTGGGCGGTCCATTGTGCTGCAGTTCCTTCAGCCAGCCACACCATTCATGCTCCTCCAGCTCTAATGAGGAACTGCACGGTCTCTGGTCTGGCTCTCTAGCTCCTTTTTTAAAGGGCCTTGATTGGCTGCTTCCCTTGCAGCCACTCTAGCCTGCTTGGAGGACTTCATTGCTCTTTATCTGGGATGAGTGTGGCAGGACCCTGAGGCCTCCTCCATCCTATCACAAGGACCCTTAATTTATTTATACAACCCCTTTCTTGGCGTCTGGATCACTTGCATAATAACACGAAATCGTACTGCTCTCAGTGCGCCTTGGGACTAGTTCACAAGCAGGGCAAAGGGTGCCAACAGAGGAAGAGCTATGAGGGTGGAAGGGGTGATATGAACTGATGTGAACAGAAAGGCAGGATGCTGGAGAGAGCTAGAGGAAGAGCTGGGACGTCTTTTGGGCATTTAGGAGCTTTGTGTCCCAGTTGATGAAGTCCATCTCCTACAGGCCTGTTGGTACATCCCAGCTCATGTGTATTATGTAATTGTGTCCCAGAGGAAATTCAGTTATAAAAAGAGAGCATGCTGGATGGTTACAGGAGGCAAACGGGGAATTTATAGGTGTCCTTATCCAGCTCGTAAAATAGCGTCATTCTATGTGTTGTTAGTTTCTCTGCAAAGACTGACATGGAAACTGAAGTCCTGTTAATTATGTTTCTCACCTCACCCCCTAGGTTGCCCCAGCAGAAGGCTTTTCTGACCTTGCTATGCAAGTGATGACTTCTCCGTCCAAGAACTACATCCTGTCTGTTATCACAGTCACCATCTGTGTACTCTTCCTGTTTGGCCTCCTGTGCGGACGCATCACCAAGAGGGTGACACGAGAGCTTAAGGACAGGTAGAGCCTGGATTGCCTGCTGAAAAAAATGCCTGCCCGGTGCCCAGTTTGTACAGCCCTCCTCTGTATAGTCTGCCCACCCACCCCCTCTTGGGGGAGGAGAATAAAAAAAGAATTAGAACAGCGGCAGGTGTCGGATCAGTTTTCCCATCTTGGATCTCATCCATGGCATCTTCACCATCCTATGAAAGAGTCAGCGTGCAACATTGGCAGCCCAGTCAGCAGCTTTTGTTACCCCTTTGTTAGCGGACTCCTGTTACCTGCCTGTAGATGAGTCTCTTTATTGTATCGTTGGATCTGCCGTCACCAAATCAGACTGATATGACCTGCAGCTCAAGCAGTTTTTAAGTAAATTTTTAAAGGAAGAAAAATATATAACTACTAATCATATGAGTTAGGCAGTGTTTCTTACTGGGATGTACTCCTGCTTTGTGGCTGGGTAAAATTGAGGTGTAAATTAGAGGGTAAATTGCATCACTCACCACATTTGGCCTTGTTTCGGAAATCTTGCTCATCCTATCCCAAGCATCTTCAGGGCATAGTTTCAGACTGCTAAGGATGTCAGTCAGCAGAGTCCTCCTCTGAATGTCCTGTTTTTGTTCCTGTGGATTTTTTGTTTGAGAAGGTAATGCCCTCCAATTCCCGTTTTCCTCTGCCACTCACAGGATAAAATAAGATATTGGCTAGGATCAAAAACTCCAGTGATCTGATATGCCATTTGAGCCGTAAAGCGTATACTTTATTAGGCTAGGGAAAGAGTGTGAAGGTTAGGCGTAGAAGAGCCAGTCAGTGTAATACATTGATGGCTGCATTGTACATACCCTGATTAACTAGCCTATTAAGCTTCATTCATCAAAGGCAATACAGTTGAATTTTGTCACTCCTTTATTTCTCCCCTCTGTTGTCAAGTGAAGACACAACACCTCCCCCCACCCCCAATTAGCTGTTCAAAGATGGTTGTGATGATACATCAGCAATGCTCCATGTTGCCCAGTGATGTTGAATGAGATTGAGATACCAATGTCTGCTTCAATAGAAGGATCATTTATGGGTTAGTCAGTGATTCATCAGTTGAGTCTTAATTGCTTGAGTTAGAGCATTAAAAATAGAGTAAAACTTTCAAACCTCTAAAACACTAGTTGATATAGATGGAATTTGGCATCTAGGGATGTAGTTCAGAGGTGCTGGCCCTAAATGCCAAGCAGGAAAGTATGTTGATAGTGTGAGGAGAAGGACAGACATGTTGATCTTGAAGGGGAATAACTTTGTTGTCACACACTGATGTGCACACGTAGGCTCCAGTCCCATTTCCAGAACTTGATTCCCAGCCCCATTTCCTAGCTCAAGGGAAGCGTTTTGTAGAAACACCTTTAGCTGTGGTAACCATCGGTAACCATCTTCTTTGTTACCTAGGGAATGGAACCTCCTCTAGGGCCTCTCTCTGGTTGGGACCTGGGATACACAGGTTGAGTGCGTGGTTCAAATGTGGCAGTGTTGCACGAGAGTCGGCATGTACAGTAAGATATAGATATATATATTTTATTAACCTGTTAGATGTGTTCTCCTATGCGTGCTGGAATATAAATCATGTGCCTAACACTGTCCAACTAGGCTAATGCTTGATCCATTACTTTCTTTTCTTGCTCCCTGTTATTGCACTGCTAAGTCATTTCTGAAATTTCCAGTGTTGTGTATTGATCTGATACAAGATCGGGGCATTTCTGAATGTGGACCAGCTGATTCTGATTATGCTATGTAAACAGACTGATCTCTAAATATACTGTGATTGCTTTTGCAAAATGCTAGCGAGGGGCACAAAGTTATCTTCACCATGCCACTTTGAAGATAGAAAATAAACTATTTTTGAGACGCAGTCTCAGTAGTATGGTGATGACAGACTAGAAAAGCTCATGTGAAAGACGATTGTTGGTGGTGTCTGGAGTCGAAATATGAGAGCCAAGGGATTGTAAAGACTGAACAGGGGATGATGGGAGAACCTGAACAGTGGAGCAGGTTCTGTAGAAGAGATGTCACCTTGCTTGATGTGCTGTAGGTTTCCAAGCAGGTGACGTGTAAGTCATCCTTGGAACAGAAATGAAGCCTAAATTACTTCCCCCACCTTCCTTGCCTAATGCTACATTTCCCTAATTCTGCACGAGTGAACGAAGGTGAGGGCCAGGAAGGCAATGGCAGATCACATCACTTGCTTGAAGCATAAAAGGGTGTGGGTGACACACAAGTGTATGTTTGGCAGTTGCAAAAGCACAGGGTTTCACCTCTCACTCAGTGTCATTGCACCACTTTGTAACTGTCGAGGCTGCAGGTCAGACTGATGGAATGAATTCAAAGTGCAGGAGGAGGGGGAACAAGATTGTACATTCTCCCCATTGCACAGTCTTGCTTGTTTGGCAATCTTAGCACTGCCTGCATTTTGCTAAGGCACGTCCAGAGACTTTGTATTTGTGAGGGAGCATTTGCTACCTGTTTAACTGGAAGAACCCAACTAAGGAGGTGTAAAATACATTGACTAGCATCTTCTGGTGAACCCCAAATGTAATTGTAGTGAAATCTTGTAGATGGTTTGTCAGCCATGGTTCTGGCTGTGAATCGTGGTGAGGGAAGAAGGGAAATGCTGTTTTACTTTCCAACTTAATTTCGGTAGTGGAGTAGGTTAGGACATGGGAAGTCTTGATTTCCTGCATTTTCCATTGCAGTAGATGTAAGAGGAACGTTAAAGGCAAAAGACTAGTTGGCTATGTAGTGCAGAGGGTAAGAACAGAGTCGTAGATGGTAAAGAGCAGACATTGTTCTGTGGAATGCAGGGTCTCTTCTCGAGAGGGTGTGTGTGTGTGTGTGTGTGTTCGTTCCATTTGAATGCAGTATTGTCTCATTACTTTAACCAACTGCAGTCCTCATCCCTGATACTGTGTAGTGCCGAGACCTTCCTCATTTCCAGGTGCGTCTGTTGCTAACTAGATTGTTCCATTGGTGTGAAGCCTTCACTAAGCAAACCCCATGCACCAACTGCACTTTCTGAGTATTGCATTGAGCATCTGAATCTACCAGTGTTTGCCTTCAAAATTTCATCCTGAGACAATGGAGCTGCTGGGAGTGGGGGAAGAGGTTTAATGAAGCAGGAATGTGTGACATGACGTATGTTTCTGCGTGGTTGCCTTCTGTAACGGTATGGTCAGAAGTACAATAACGTACAGGCCGAAGGATCCTGTTGCAATTACAAAAGGGGAGAAAATAAAATCAAGAGACCCCCATTTCTTGAAGGGAACTGACATGGTTAGGACTGGGCAAAGAGAACTTTATCACTGGCTGCCACAATTTTAACCATTTCATATTGGCATGTAAACACGACTGTGGCAAAGGAGCACGTTTTTAGGGAGATGAGAAATATTCCAGTACAGCGTGTTAGAAATGCCATCCTAGCATGTAAGGGCCTGTGCATCTAGAGAAGGCCTCTAGAAAAAACACAACAAAATAACCAGTCTTGTTTCAAATATATCCTGATTTCTGAGGACCTGCCCCTTGGATCTCTAATGTAAACACATGCTGACTGTGTGTCAGGAAATGTCTATAGTGGGTGGTCATTCCTTAGAGCAGGAAGGGAAAGGGAAATACACAACTGTAAAATGCACTACGGCCTTGAATATAGGGAAACTTTTTACTTTGATTTAATGAGAACATTAAAAATACTTGGGAATCAACCATTGCAGAGGGGACTTGGTGGAAGGTGGCTTCTAAGATCTGAGGCCTTCTTGCCACTTCCCTACTCTTAGCCCTGATGTTCATCATTCCCCTCCAGCATTGACTTAACTGTCACCCCTCGGTTCAGGGAGCCTGCTCTCCATTCCATGGAGTATACTGTGAATGGATGTCCTTCCCATGGCTAAGCTTTCCTTCTTGGGGGCTTGTTCTAGATATTGTAGAGCTGATGCTCCTGGGAATGGCTTGACTGGCGTATCCAAGTGGGGGAAATAATTTGTAGTAAGCAATGGTGATCCTCTACACCCTGCCTTCCTCTTCTGCTCAAATGCCTAATGGTACATTCCGAGTTTCTCGCCAGTCAAGAGGATGTGTTTGAATAACATGAGAAGGATCATGCATCGCATGCACGTACATCTCAGTACTTCACTCTGGCTAACCAGGTGGTGGTTGCTTGCGTCGTCTTGTAACAAAATATCCTTACTCATTGTTTACTTATGGGTCAAATCCAAGTCTCTTGATTTTTCTTGCCTTTTGGTTAGCTCTGTCCCTGAGTTTTCTGGGAGGCAAGAAAACTCACTTTTCATATGCAAGTGGCTGCAATTAAGGGTGAGGCCAGCATTCCCCCTCATGCTTCACATGAAGCTTGTGTCCCTCCTCCTCTGCTGCTGCAGAAGGGCTGAAAGACCTTACTGAAGTAAGAATAATTGTCTGCAAGTTCCACATGAGGCTTTCTTCCAGAGTCTGGCACGAGATCCATGCAAACATAGTGATCATGGCCCTACGTGAGACTCTTGCGAGCATGCTCTGTGAAGATGCACTATATACTGGTGAGGGCTGAGCAGGGTAGCTGTTTCTAACGTGGTTATTGTTAGCGAAGGAGTTGCTTTTCTTTGCAGGGGATGAACAGGGGGAGAAGCTGGGAGGAAAATGTGATGTGCAAACTCAGTGCCAAAGGCGGTAAGCTCTGGTTTATCACACTCAGGTGAATGTGCTTAAGTTGGATGATGAGTTCTGTTAACACAACTGTTTAGTTCAGAAAGAATGTAAATGTTTGACTCTCTTTGTCAGCTTTTGGTTTTCAACGTTAATTTTGAGTTCAGTGTGTGACAAGATCAGAACAGGTCAGCTAGCTTTTCCCCTCCTATTAAAATATTTCTATATAGATTTATAAACTGTTTGTGGTTTGACTAAACCAATGAGTTTTTTTCACAATAGTGTCATGGAGAGGAGCAGCTCCAAACCATGTATTGTTGCTTTCCAGCTTCTGAGGGTAAAGGAGATCGGCTAACCTAGGTTTTCAGCCTAATAATGAGCTACAGTGTTGAGTCCCATTCACGGTATGTGCTCTAATTCACAGCAAAGGCTCAGTTGAACGGGAGAGAACACTCACTGGTACAGCCAAGATCTCAGTCTGGTAAATTGGTACCACTGCTTTTCTCTTGCACTGTTGGACCTGCAGAACCTGTCTGTAAGGGTGGGGGAGCAATGTACCCCCTTCTTTACTGGATAGGAGCAGCCTGTGCAACAACCGTTTCCAGAAACACTGTGTATTTTGATTGTGTATTTTCAAAAGATCTGTGTTTGAGGGTAGGTCACAGAAATGTCAGCATGCAAAGAGCACTAGAGAGATTGGATGTTTGTATAAGGGGAGATATGGTAACACATGCACAGGGAAGGGTCTCTAGGTAATATGCAGGGATAATATTGTGAGCCTCCCCAAGTACAGTGTACAAAACTGACCCAAGCAAGAAATCAGACTGTACAGCAAAAACTGTTTGAACTTAGTTCTTTTTTTAACGTAACATTAACAAGACTCTTTGTAAATTGTTTTCCTTTCTGTGTATAAAATCCTGGCCGTTTCTTGTTTTTTACATGTTCACGCTGTGTAATTTTGAGATGTTACCGAGATTCTGAACATAATGTGCTTTTTTTCTGTACAGATGAAATGGGAGAATTTAATAAAAAAAAAAAGTCTGCAGGTTTTTACTTGTTTTATCTTTGTTAATTGTGAATTAAAGGGGATTCACCCACAGCTTTGTCCAGAGTGAAACTTTCTAAAGCTGATCCTGATTTTGATTTTTTTTTTTTAATTGTTTTACTGGCCACCGAATAGACATCGAGATGAGTTGCATATCAAACAGCTATGAAGAGAGACTGAACAGAACCTGGCCACTTATTTCGTAGTTTAAAAAATCTGACCTTACTGCCCTAGGCCAGGTTTGAAGTGGTATCCTAGAGATGAAAGTCTTCGTAGCCCATTACTAATCTCCTGCCTGTTACACTTCAAGGGGTTCTCTTTAAAGACCGCCAATTTTTTTTACAGATATTTTCAGAGTGATCCTCCCAATAGATCAGATGCGTGCCTGTTTGATTCCCCTATTTCATCTCTGCTATCTGTGCTTTATGTGCCATGATGCTCCAAGAACACTAATCAACTCCCTAGTTAGCTTAAGAGTGAGCTATGCACATCACCCCAAACTCTCTGCTGGTATCCAAAAATTGCTACAGTTCTGAATGCCATAAGTAATGACTTAATTGTGCATTGAGAGGCCATGGCAAGTCACATGAGTTTGATTTGGAGATGTTATCCTAAACCTCACCAACTGCAGCATGTCTCAATGGAACCAATGTTTTCAGTAAACCGGAATATGTAACTTTTTATGGCTAAACAGAGTCAGTTTATACAGACCCAAGCTATAAATGGGGAGGAGCAGGTTTGCTAAAACTGATAGGTTGGAAAAGTGTTAGTTGTCAAATCAAGGCATATCCAACAGTCCATGTTCTCCTATAACACAAGAGTCCCAGTAGATTTGAACGGGCAGTCAGCCCACTAATTAGGGAAGCAAAGTTCCCAGACCAATTGGTCTGTTGCACTCCAGTGAACCAAATGAGAATGCAGGAGACTGGTTGTTCATGCTACATGTTGTTATGCAGACAAAACTACACAGGATCGTTTCATGGGACAAGTCAAGATGCCACATTTATTATAACACAATTTGATTTATGATCAATAACTAACACTCACACACACTGTTCTGCATCTGCTGTATAGTTACCAGTCCTGAACATAGCTTGAGTCCGTGGTGGGTGACTGGCCAGGAAAACTGGGCACAAGGAGGTGCTAGGTCACTGTCAGGCGCACACTGATGACCTTCGATGTTGGCAGCAGAACATTTCCCAAAGTCTTCTATCTCACCCATCCTTTTTGTGGGCTTTAGTCAATCTAGGAACCGCAAAGAACCAGCTTCGAATGCTTGGCCTCTTCTTCACATGGCCCCTGTCTCAGGGGGATTCCCTCTAAGGATCAGGCCATTGGCTGCCCTTAGTTCAGCTGGCTGGCATTTCCTACAGCCAGGCTCATCGTCACAGGCCACCGTCTCCCATTATTTACCACGCAACCAAGACCAGGATTAGTTAATACAGCCTCCCAGGACCCAGGGAGGGAGACTGTGGTGGAGAGGGAGATGTGGGGATGGGAACATGAAGGAGAGTTTAGGGGAGAGGGAGGGAGGCTGTGGTGAACAGAGAGCGCTGTGGGGATCACGAGGAAGACTGAAATGTGTGGGGTACAGATCAGACCCCAGCCTGGCAAACAAGGCACAATAATAACCCACCCAGGGTGCCAAATATTTTCACCCCTCCCCCACCCTGCACTGGATACATGGAGGTAAATACCAGATTTTCAGCAATAACTAGTGATTTAGGGCGCTCAACTGAGACCTTTTAAAGGGGTCTGTAGTGGGGCAGCTGCCCCACTCCTGCTAAAAGGGGCTTAAACAGCCCAGGAAAGGGTTGTGGCTGGGAGCAGGCAAGTTTCCAGGCTGATTGGGCAGAGCAGCCACAGCTGTGGCTGCATCAATTAGGGCCCAGCTGTCCCTGATAAAAGGGCCTAGAGTCTGGCGAAGAGAGAGTCTCCTCTGGCTACAGAGGCAGACAGGCCTGGCTGCTGGGAGTGTGAGCAAGGTATCTAGAGTGGAGCAGGGCTGGGGCAAGGCAAGAGGAGCTGGGGAAGGGGACAGGCCCAACTAGGGTACTGGGGTTGCAGGGGGCAGCCCAGGGCTCTAGAGGCAGAAGCAGTAGGCCAACCCTCCTTGCTAAGGATGAGTGGCAAAGATACTGCGGTCTGCCCCAGTGAACGGGGGCAAGTGGGGACTGGCAGTTGCCTAGATTGAGGCAAGGAGGGGATAGGAGGTGTGGGAGTTCCCCAGGGAGGGGAGACCCAGAGTGAGATTGTGGGGGTACTGCTGCGGTGTAGCACCCTAGGGAAGAGGGCACTGGGGTCCAGGGAGGGACATGGGGCCAAGCAGCAAGCGGGACATCGGTGTGCAGAGGGCGCTCCGGATGCTGGAAGAGCTAATTCCTAGATAGACCAGTGGGAGGCGCCGCAGGGTGAGTTGCCACTTCGCTACAGGGTCTGATTAGAAAGCAAGAGCACTGAAAATCAGATGCCTTTACAGTGCCTTAAAAATCACAAAAATCACTAACCACTTTTGGAAAAATGTAATCCAAGGGATTAAAATAAATTTGGTGTCACAGCCATAGGTATGTGGGAACAGGGTTAAAGGATTTAAATATAGGCCTCTTAGTGTAAGAAACAGAGCAACTGTCATGCTAAGTCAGCCTAATATCCTGGGACTTGTAGAAGCAGGGCTCACATCAAAAGCGAGTGGGAAAACAGCAGAGTACAGTCAGCGTGACCCAGCCTTCAGATAGCGATGTTTTGAGAACAGAAGTGAGAAAATACAGGAATGGGCAGGACATAACAAACTGCAGATGTTTTTAATTAATGCATGCCACTAAAATGTGTAAATGGTTGCGTGAAACTGCTTGTACTTTGGAGAAACTGAGGCAGAGATACTCTCTGTCAGCTGTGTTCTTCCCTGGCAATTGTCTGAATAAAGCTGTCTCTGATTTTGTTGCTTCCAACCTGAGTGAGGATTTTATTTTCTTCTTCAGGTGAGAGCCCTGAACTATGCCACAGGTATGAATGAGGCTGCAGCACAGGGTGGACAAAGAATAGTTACTATCCTGTCCATAACTGTTCTTAGAGATGTGTTGCACACGTCCATTCCACATTAGGTTCGCGCATCCCACACACAGTCATCAGAACATTTTCCCGCAGTGATATCCCTCAGGCCGGTTCTAGTGCTCTCTAGTGCAGACTGCTCAGATCACCGTATACGGGGTCCAGCTGTCTGCACCGTCTCAGTTCCTTCTTGTGGGCAACTCCAACAGAGGAGTAGGAGGGTGACTCGTGGAATGGATGTGAGCAACAGAGAACAGACTCCTCTCCCCAGACACTGATTTGGTCAAGAAGCTCCATGGTGGTCCAAGCTGGAGAGCGTTTGGAACGATAGCCAGCCATGCTCACCTGGGAAGCCAAGAGGACGCTGCATGCTGACGCAACCAGCAGGAAATGGAATTTAAAGTTCCCGGGACTTGCAAGGGGAGGGTGGTTGCTGTTTACTGGCTGAAGGACAGTGGAGTTCACAGCACTGACCGGAGCGGCCGCCTGGCATTGTGGGAAACCCCAATGAGGGCGAAAAAAGGCTCATTGTGTCCACACTGCATGTTTGTCGACAGTAATGGGAGTGGGGGGGACAAAAAAGTCCCTCATTTAGCTGGAAGTTTTTAGTCACCAAAACTGGGCGTTTTTCTTGACAAAAGTTGCGTTGCAGTGTGGGTGCTAATGCGGTTTTGTCGCCAAAAGGCAATTTTTGGTGACAACATTTGGTAGCGTAGACAAGCCCTTAGTTAAATCAGCCACCTAAGAGGCTGGGAGGGAGACTAGGTGGGAGGGGAATGGGGACAGGAAGGAGAATTTCAGGGAGAGGGAGGCAAACTGGTGAACAGAAAACATCATGAGGATCACAAAGACGACTGAAAAGTGTGGGGAACAGATCAGCTTGCAAACAGGGCAGATTGTGGGGGTTCAAAAACAACCCACACAGGGTCCCAAATATTTTCATCTCACTCTACACTAGATATACAGAGGTAAATGCGTACCTTTTCAGCAATCACTAATGATTTTGGGTGCCCAAAACCTTTTAAAGGGACCTGATCAGAAAGGGGAAGCACCCCGGTCTCTGAAAATAGACGCTTTTACAGTGTCTCAAGTCAGACACCCAAAACTTACTAATCACTTTTGGAAAAATGTGGGCCAAGGGATTAAAATATAATTTGGTGTCACAGCCATAGGTGAGAGCCAAGCCCACTAAGCTGTGTCCCTGAACAATGCCCCAGGTTTGGACATAAAACTGGTTACTAACCTTCCTGTAACGGTTGTTTTTAGAGATGTGTTGCACACGTCCAGTCCATGTTAGGTGTGTGCACACCGCACATGATTGCTAGAAACTTCTCTTTAAGTGATATCCCTTAGGTCAGCTCTAACCCTCTAGTGCTGTGCACTCATGTCACGGTATAAGGGGACTGGCCGTCCTCGCACCCCCTCTGTTCCTTCTTGCCGGCAACTCTGACAGACGGGTAGGCGGGGCGGTTGTGGAATGGACGTAAGCAACACGTCTCAAAGAACAATAGTTACCAACCATTTTTCCTCCTTTGAGTGCTAATACACATCCATTCCACGTTCGGTGACTTCTAAGCAGTACTGTGAAGAGGTGGGCTCAGCCTTCATGGACACGGAAATTATAACACTGCCCAACCAAACCCAATGTCATTTCAGGCTTGCTGAGTGCTGGTGTAGTGGAAAGAGAAAGGTATATCCCGACACCCAGATTGCCTCTCTGCAAATGTCCTGGATCAGACCTGGGCCTTGAACACCACTGAGGAAGCTGTGTGATCACAATGTGATCCATTATGAAATATGTAATGAAATATGATGATCCATTATGAAATTCTGTGAGCCGAAGAGGCTAGGCCCTTTGTCCCATTAGCTACTGCCTCAAAAAGCAGTGTGGATTTACGGATCAGAATGGTTCTTTCTAGATAGGACACTAGGGCGGACCTAACATCCAGAGTATGGACACGCTACTGCTCCCTATTCTTGTGCGGATTTGGGAAGAAAATGGGCAGGAAAACAGCCTGATTACTATGAAACTACAAGACTACCTTTGGCATGAACACGGGGTGGGGGTGATGATGTACCTTGTCATTAAAGAACGCTGTAGATGGAGGTTTGGACATAAGAGCTTTAATCTCTGAGATCCTCCTGACTGAGGTAATTGTACCAGAAAGGCGACCTTCCAGGAAAGGTACAACAGAAGCCACAATGCCAGTGGCTCAAAGGGGGGCCCATGAGCTCTGCCAGAATCAGGTTTAAGTCCCGCAGGAGGACTGGTTCCCAGATTTGCAAGTGTAGCCTTGAAAACCCTTGAGGACGTGAATGGACATTTTGTGGGATCGAGCTCCCAGCAGAGGGCAGAACATGGATATCACTGCTAGGTGCACTGTAACCAATGGAATCGCTAGACCTGCCTGTTTCAGATGAAGTAGATTTTCCAGAAGTCTGGAGAGCTGGCTTAGCGAGTGAGATGTGGGGCACTAGAATGGGGGGGGGGGCCAAGGGACCATGGTCCTGCCACTTTAGCAGTGGGCAAGAGCGGGAGGGGAGTGGGAGTGGTGCCTCGGGGGAAGAAGCAGAGGCACAGTTTAAGCGTTGGCACGTTCTCCCCACTTGTAATGAGGTTCCAGTGCCTCTAGTGTGATGACCAGACAGAGAATCACTTCCACTCGGTGAGGTAAGTAGCTCTGCTAGAAGGTTTCCTACTGCCCAGCAAGATCTAGCAGACCTGCTCCAAACAGGTCAGTTCCACAGAATTTAACCATGGAGCTTCCACACTGTCAGGCAGACAGAGCATTTGGCCATGATCTTGTGAGATCGGGTACAGAGAGAGGGAGCAGGTAGTGGGAGCCGCCCCACTCCAGCAGGGAAAGGGTTAAAAGCAGGCTGGAGGGAGCCTGTGCACAGCTGGCCAATCAGAGGAAGGGAGAAGTCAGCCTATCAGGGCCAGGCTGGGCCCTATAAAAGGCTGCAGGGCTGAGGGGAGCTCGCTCTTGCTCTGGCCGGGAAGGGAGGAGGACAGGCTCTCAGAGAGGAGGGCCACACCCGGGACAAAGCAGTGCTAGGCAGGGTAGCAGGGCAGGGAGAGCTCTGGCTAACCACTGCCAGACCGCAGGCTTTGAGATACAGGCCAAGTGGTGCACGGGTCAGGGGGATGTGGCCCAGGGAGCGTAAAGGAAGGCAGGATATGGCTGCCGCCACAGGGTCCCTGGGTCGGGATCCAGCGCAGTGGGTGAGCCTGAGTCGTCCCCCCTCTTCACGCACTGCACCTGGCCGTGGAGGAGTGTGGCCCTATACAGACTGGGGCTTGCCCCTGAGGCAAGGGGCTAGACTTTGGGGCTGTAGTCAGCCATTGGCAGGGCATGAACTCAGGACTAGGGGGTGAACGGAGTGATGGGCACAGCCAGAGGGCACTCTCCTGAAGCAGACACTGTAGACCACAGGAGTGACGTGGGCCCAAAGCCAGTGGGTGGAGACAGGAGAGTGGCCAACAGGTGAGACACCGACCAGAAGGTGGTACTGTCCACGGGCTAAGCTAATTCCCAGCGTGACTAGCAGGAGGTGCCATGGTTGTGAGTCCGACCCACTACAAGAGTGCCTGTGGTGAGTTCGTACCCTGTCGACTCTCCAAGTCAAGGGGAGGAGATGGAGGTACCCCACCTAACTATGCCTTGGTCCATTTTCTATGTCCCTTCTGGCAGACTGCACAGCGTGATCCAATGTCCAGGGCCCATCCACTGCCCCCTTCCTGAGTGGGGTAGCACGGCCTAACGGCCAGAGTCACCTCAGTGTGTCTCTAGGGCAGTGTGGCCCAATGGCCAGAGTCCCCTTAAGGCTCTTCCCCTTGTGAGATAGCATGGCCTAGCAGCCAGAGTCCCTTCAGTCACCTTTGTCAGCAGGGTAAGGTAGCCTAGAGGTCTGAGCCTGGGGTCAACCCATGAGGCGGGGGGGGTGCCCGTGCCCGTGCCCACCCAACTCCACTGGGCCCCAACCCAGGGCCCTAGCAGTGGGTAGCACGGCCTGCCACGGGTCAGTGGGGAATCCCACCGAAACACACTGCCCTCATCAGGGTGGGAGGTACCACTCCCTCACCCCTCCTGGTCACCCCCTACCAGCCCCCTTGCTGCAGCAGTCCATGTAATATCAGGGTCTTCAGACTCCTCAGCTCCACTCACTTCCTGGGGTCCCGGTAGCGGCTGGGCTCTAGTCCAGGTTTTGGACCTTGCTGGTAAAAGCTGCCACAGCTCCCGGGTTGGAGCCTCTGCCGGGCATCCTTCCTCCTCGGCAGTCAGCCCTGACTGAAAAGCTCTGCCAGCTTTTATACCTGAGCGTGCCCAGCAGAGTCTCAACGGAGGGGCTTCCTCTGCAAGGAGGGAAGGGTTAACCCACTCAGTCCCAGTGCGGGGCTGGTCCGCCTCATCACACAGCCATCGGAGTCACTACTGACAGGTCTAGAAATGTCCCAGACCAGTGTGACATGGCCAGGTTGGGGCTGTAAGAACAACCTTCACCCTGTCTCACTGGACCTTCAGCAAGACCCTGTGCACAAAAGGAATGGGAGGGCCAAGGGGGAAGGCACAGAACAGTGCTTTCTCTAATGAAATAAGAAGGCACCTGTGAGCGAACCCGAGTTGCAGTCACGCAGACAGCAGAATAGCTGACGTTTCCTGTCCTGTCTGGTTGTGAACAGGTCTACGAGGGGAGCACCCCTCCACTGGAAAATGGTCCTTGCTACATTGGGGCATGGGGACCATTCGTGGTGAGAAGAGCTGATCTATCAGTTCGTTCTCTGCTCCCAAAAGGTGAGAAGCTTCGACGTGGATCAAGTGCTTTATGCAGAACTCTCACAAGCAAATGGCTTCTGACACGGGGGAAGAAGAGCGGGTCACTCTCTGCCTGTTGATGTAGAACACGGCTGCTGTGCTGTTCCTAAGAACTCACCACCTTGTTTGCGATGTGAGATAACACCTGACATGCTGGGCGGACCGCCCTGAGCTCTCTGACGTTTATCCATAGCAAGAGTTCCTGCTGGGACCACTGACCTTGTGTCCTGAGGTGCCTGAGCTTGGATACATTGGAGATTAGTGATACCGAGGGTTGGGGCCTGACGAAGGGAACCCCCAAACCTACCACCAAAGGGCCTAGTCAAGGGAGACAAGGACTGGGGCAGGCACTGTGAGCACCGAGTTCAAATGATGGCTGTTTGGCCGGTACACTGAGGCCAGCCAAGCCTGAAGGGGTCTGAGGTGCAACCTCCCATATCACATCATGTGTGTGCATGTGGCCATGTGACCCAACAGCATGAGGCAAAAACAGGCTGTCATGACAGAGTGGGCCTTCACCTGTGATATCGGTGACACCACTGACTGGAAGTGGCTTCTGGAGAAAGGCCCCAGCTTGGGTAGAATCGAGCACCACTCCGATAAACTCTATCCTCTGAGCTGGGATGTGTCGAGTGCTGCTCATTTATCAGCAGGCCCAGTGCTTGAAATGTTGCTCGAACAAGGTGGATGCTGGCTTTCACCTGGGACTTGGACTGGCCCTTGACCAGCCAGTCACTGAGATACAGGTACACTGGCACCCCTCACCTTGTCAGGAAGGCTGCTGCCAGGCTGAATAGGACAACGGTAAACTGGGAGTGAGCTTAGTTCACAACAATCCTGAGAAACCTTCTCATCGGCTGCTTAGGCCACCAAGGATCCGGGAGGGGGATGGGAACATTTGTACTCCTAGCCTTTGGTGGAGACATCGTACTGCCTATCTGTCTGCCTTGACGTTGGGGGCAGTGAGGAAGGGAACTGCCACAGGGTTTTAACTGGACCCATGATGGCCTCACTGAGAGGCAGAGCTACCTTCAATGGGGCCGGGCCACTGCAGCCCAGATGTTGACCAGGCTGGTGGAGACTTTTTAACTACCTCCACTTCCAGCCCTAAGTTTGGGGTCACCCTCTTCCATAACTCCTGGTGAGCCTTGAAGTGTTCTGGGGTGGTGAAACACCCATCCCTGCCTCTTCTGGGGAGGAGGAGGAGGCAGCCTGCACCAGCATGGGGCCTTCCTCCTCTTCTTCTACACCAGCCGGCTCCCATAGCTCCAGGTTCTGAGAGTCGGGACCTGGCTCGGTATCGTAGTCGGGATCAGCTGCTGTTCGGTGTGAGAGAGGAATCCTTCTCTCAGACTCCACTGAGTAGGAGAACCTAGACAGCGAGCCAGGGGTTCTGAAAAGGCCATTGCATCTGCAATGGGCCATTTCCCCTTGGCCAGGCGATCGGAGAAACCCCCACCCCAAGATCCACCATTGCACAGGGCTGATAGGTGGGTACTGGTACCAGTCCCTCGGCTGGGTGCAAGATTCAAACTCCAACTTGGCTGATGAGTCAGCTTGTGGGGACGAGGGGGTGTGGTACCCGTCAGCTCCAAGGGACGGTGCTGAGAGCAGGGGGCCTGGTACCAAACAGGAGCTAGGGGCAAAGTGCTCCCTTCTGCTTCCCCACGATGTTGGCACTAACTCTTGCACTGCCAGCAATGGTGGTAGCGAACATGCCAGCAAGTCACTGGCCACCACAAACATCTCCAGGATGGATGGTACCGCAACCCAGCTGGTGCCTCACTGCCCCTCTGGTTGGGTGCTGGACTCATAGAGCCTGGGAACGGTATCACCTGCGCAGCAGGGGCAGAGGAGTGGCCAGACACAGGTCGCACTCCCCTACACTCCCCATGACTGTCCACTCTTAGAGATGGGAACCTCCCAGACAGCTGCTGCTTATGTCTCTTTCCTGGCCCTAGGCATTGGGAATGGTGCCAAGAGTCCCGTATGGAGACTCTCTGCAGCAGCTCTCTGTACCAACACTGAGGTACACGGTGCCAAGTTTGACTGGCTCGGCTCTGAAGCAGGTCTGAGTGCCACTTCCACCCGGAGGGAATTCAGCCTGGCCTCCTTGTCCTTCTTCAGATGTGGACTGAACTGGGGGCAGAGCTGACAGCGATCCGCAATAGGAGTCTCACAGCTAGAGTGCAGGTCGCTTGAAGGCAGGTGCTTGCCACAGGAGGCACCGGGTTTGAAGCCCAGAGATGGAGACATGCCCAGTTCCAGGGCCAGAAGAGACTCTGCGACGAGAGTCCAACTAACCATTTATAGCAATCAACTAAAGTCAAAAAGTGAGAAAACAACGGAGGGGAAAAGGGCTGGAGTAACAATGAGAGAATCACTAAGACTCTGGAGAGGTGCAGGCGGCTGGTCACGGAACACACAAAGATCCCAAGCCAGGTGCCTGAGAGGATTGGGGTGGATCAGGCCTCCCGATCCACCCCTCTTCTCCTCTGTGCTGCACTCCACAGGGATACCCAGGTATCCGGGGCAGGATGGGAATTAGTTCTCATTGCTGCAGTCTCGGTGCTAGGAGCCCGGAGGAATTGGAGTGGGAGTAGGGGTGGGGGGTGGGAGGGGTGTTACAACAGAGGGACATTCAGCAGTGCCAGGCTCTGAACGCATACGGATCATCCCTGTGCGAAGTGAGACAGCCCAACCCGGGGCCTGGCTGGGTGGCTACAGCCCGGCACACCAGGGACTGAGCAGGAAGAACGTCTCTGTACACATCTATCGATAGTGCGCAGGGGAACCCGCTTGACTCGGGGGTGCCAGTCGGGGAATATGTGCTGGGTTTGGGCTGCCAGGAGTAAGGAAGCTCGGGAGTCTCTGCACGTTGCAGGGGCTGATTCTCTCACTAACTCTCCAGCCCAAGTTGATGTCAGACCCTCGCCCTGAGGAGTGAAGAGGAATCTGTCCTGAGATAAACTCACTCTGGAAATGAGACAAAACAGACAACGAAGGAGGCTCACCGGTGAGCAGCTTCTCCCCAGGGAGGGAGGGAGGCATTACTGCCCACCTTTGTGACTTCACTGTGTGTCTCATGATAGTAAGTGGTTTTATTAAATCCCCAGTTCCTGGACTCATGGGATTAGGGGAGAGTCTCAGCTCTCTCTTCTTACAGCAGTAACTTCTTGTCCTTCTAGGAGCAGGGAAAACCCCAGAAATGTGTCCCCTAAAGGCTCAAGGCAGAGGGCAAAAAAAAAATAAGCTCCAATATTATTCCCAAAATATTCACAACATTTAAGCCAAACTCAGGGTTTTTGGGGCCTGACCGGTGATGTCTGAACACTTGGGGCTGTCGATATTGGGGTTTCCCATCACTCAGTGTCTGGGAACTGAGATAAGACATCTCAGTGCCCTGCTCTAGCTCTAGGGTCTTTGGGACGTTCTGGCCTCTGCACCTCTGCCTAGGAGATAACCACACACGAGGGGTGGGGGGTCCCCCAAGGGCAGCAGAAGCAGCTGCAAGTGGGACTGGGAGCAGAAATCTGGGGTGTTTGGGGAGGGGACAGTGAGAGTCCGACTTTGGAGGGTGTCAAAAAATGTCTTTTGCATGGATCCTCCATCCTGCAGCCCCTCCCCCCTGCCCCATGTCCCTTCGTGCCCCACACTGACACTGACTCCAGTGAGAAAATGCCCCTCAGGGCTGTCCCCTCCCCCTACCCCAACATGTATCCCGGTGTCCCTTCACCCTGTTTACATCAACCGCGCGGCCCCCACCCCATGTCCCTGGGTCGGGTCGGGTTGGGTCCTTCACTCACCCTTGGTCCGGTTGTAGAGCTGACTCAGGGTGTTCAGACTCATGTTGAACCATTTCTGGTAGCGCCATGCCCACCAGGTCATCTCATCCCAGAACTCCGGGCCCTCGTTCTGCGCCATCCACACTGGGCGAGGCTCCACCCTCTGCGTCTCGCTGGTGTATTCGAAGATGACCTGATCATCCACGTAGCCGACAGCGCTGTACCAGGGCCGCCTCGGGCCAGACTCTGACATCGCCATGTGCAATGTGCACCTGGCGTGCAGGCCTGAGCAGGGGAGATTGGGGGAAGGGAGAGTCATGTTATCATGTTCTTATATGTGACAGCACCGGTCATGTGGACCCATAACAATGAAACAGGACAGTCCTCCTCCTCTCTCCTTCCCTTCCTCCAATTCCTACCTTCCTCTCCCTCGCAGATGTGGACATTTTTCATCTGCTCTCCTCCTAACCCCTCCACTCACCCCACAGACCCCATCCCATCTCCTGATCTCCCTCACACCCGCTCTCCCCACTCCATTACTCTTCTCTTTAACCTCTCACTCTCCTCTGGCTCTTTCCCCCTCACAATATGAACTTCAACATTTTCCATCAGAAAGACCCTTGACTCTGCCTCTCCAGCTACAGCCCCTTCTCCCTTTCATCTCTCAGCTCACTGAATGTGCCCCTGCAATCGCTGTCTGGAGTTCCTGTCCTCCACCTCCATCTAGATCTTCCCCACCCAGCTTCCACCCCTTTCATTCCAGGGAAATCACTCCTGCCAAAAACTGTAATGACTCCGCCTAGCAAACACCCCGACTCAGTGCTCCATCCTCACCCTCCTTCGTTTGTCAGCCACCTCTGACACCATTTACCACGCGCTTCTTGAAATCTTGTCCTCCTTGGCTTCTTTATCTCTGTCCTCTCCTGGGTCTCCTCTGACCTCTCTAATCACTCCTTTACCATGTCCCTCAGACGATCTTCCTCATTCCCACTCCAGCCCTCTGTGGGGTGCTATCCCCCCAGGGCTCTGTCCTTTGTCTCCTTCTCTTCTCCCTCTACACCAGGGGTGGGCAAACTTTTTGGCCCAAGGGCCACATTGGGGTTGCAAAATTGTATGGTGGGCTGGGTATGGAAGGCCGTGTCTTCCCGAACAGCCTGCCCCCTAACTGCCCCCCTTGAAACGCTCAACCCATCCAACCCCCACTACTCCTTGTCCCCTGACTGTCCCCTCACAATCTCCAACCCATCCAACCCCTCCCTTCCCCGCTCCTTGTCCCCTGACCACCCCCGCCTGAGACCCCCC
>ML677343.1:189418-222736 GCA_007922305.1 Dermatemys mawii | reverse complement strand
GCTGTGGGCTCAGGCTAGGCGCAGTGGGTGTGTCTATGCAAATTGATCAGCTCCAGAATTATTTTCTAAGACTCACTGCAATTCCCATAGTTTGCCACCAGATGTCAGAATATATCTCATTCCTGACACTGCTTACACACAATACAATTCCCTGGGCTACTTCCCCACAGCAGTCCCCGCTTCTTCAAACTCCACTTCACTCTTACCTCAGGGCCTCCTTCCTTCTGTATGATAAGTTGTCCACCACTCAGTCTCACCAACAGCATAACTTCCTTCCACAGCTCCTGACACCCACAGCCCACCTGACTAACTGGGAGGTTTTTATCTGGTTTCAGCCAGTCCCTGATTGGCTTCAGGTGTCCCAATTAGGCTAGCTGTTTCTACTCCTTTCTAGAAGGTTCTTAATTGGCCCCAGGTGTCTTGATTGGTCTGGAGTAGCCTTTGTTTGGCTATCCAGGGAACAGGGACCTGCACACCCTGAGACTAATGTACCTGCCTTCCAGCACTCTCCTATACCCTTCTGGTCTGACTCCGTCACACTGGAAACGAACTGACTGCAAATCGTGCAGGTGGCTCACAGTGAAGGGGTAGCGGCGGGGGTGGGGGGTCGATTGGGTCCACGGGGCAGGGGCCTGATGAAAAGGTCCAGAGGGCCTGGGGTGGAGGGTGGGCAGGGCGTGCCCTCTTGCAGGACCCGGTTGAAGTAAACCCGAGCAGTGGGCGGTGAAGTGGCCCTCACCTCCTGAAGTATGCGCTGTGGAGTACGAGGTCTGGAGAACCCCATGCGCTGAGCGAGCATCAGGGGGTCCAGCCAATCTCCCCAGTCATAGTCCAGGTGGTCTCCATCTCTGGCACACTGAGGGGGACTCCGCCACCTGCCCATGGAGCTGGGGGTTGTATAGCAGGGGCTCCGCGAGGAGATCTGCCCCCCGGGTGGCCGCCACGGACCTGGTCGCTGAGAACAGTTTCCAGATCCGGAGGAGGCCTTGTAGAAGACCGGCAGCCTGGAGAGGTCTCGTGGAAGACCCCTCGGATGGAGATAAAGGAGCCGCCGGTCATATCGGAGCCCTCAGAAATGGCACAGGAAGGCGTGCGCCAGCACTCTCCACATCAGACTATCTGCTCCATAAAGGAGCCTCTGCAGGGCCTGGAGGCGGAAGACATGGACCTGAGAGCGGAGGCACTTCAGGCCCTGCCCTCCTTCCCCCAGGACCCCTGCAGAGACCCAGTGCAGTCCTGGCCAAAAGAACCCCAGAATCGCCATCCGGAGGTCGGCCAGGAAGGGCTGCAAAGGGAGAAGCGGAGAGTGCTGCAGGGAAGGGTGGGGGGCACGTGCACCTGCAAAAAGTCAGTTTATGCTGGCTGCTGCTTCAGCCCAAATGGTGGAAATAGGGTGTGGCTAGCCAGGCAAGCAGCTGAGTCCCAGAGGCAGGAGCTGAGGCAGATGGTGAGGATCTAGTGTGGGTGGGGGTGGGACACAGATGGACCAGGGAGCAGGCTCCACACCACACCCACCCTGTCCCCACAAACACAGTCAAGACCCCCACCACAAGAGCACAGTTTGAAAGTTACTCAGTCTAAGAGGCCCCCTCCATGGTGGTCTGCAGGGTGTCTACACGCTCCCCCAACAACAAATGGCCCTCGTCTTCCTCCTCCTCTCAGCTCCACAGCTCCCAGGCAGCAAACACAGCAGCAGCTCCCGGCAGCAGTCTGGTGGCCAGGCAGGAAGGACCCTTCACAGATGGCGGTGTCCACAGCAATGGCTGGGGTCCTTCACTTCCCTCCTCTGGGGAGCAGGCCAACAGCCCCCACCCCCAGGCCCTGCAGCAGGAGGAGCAGCAGCGAGTAAGGGTTGGCGGGAGGGAGGTCCAGCAACCAGGCAGCAGAGAAGGGGGATAGTGTCTGGCCCAGCCAGGGGAGTAGCTGGAGCAGCAGCAGGGAGGGCCCAGGGCCTAGGAGTAGCAGCCCTCTTCCTCCAGGCCACAGGGCTACACTACAGGAAAGCAAGTCTCTGTTCCCTGAGTGACCAGAGCAGGGGCTGCTCCAGCCTAATGAGAACACCTGACTCCAATTAACCTGCAAAGAGGCCGTTAAGCTAATGCGAACACCTGACTCTAATTAAGGCCCCTCTGATACTATAAAAGGGCTCACTCCTGTCAGGCTGAAGAGAGCCAGGGGAGATGAAGTGCGGCTGAAGGGTTGAAGAGATGCAGGAGAGCTGTGGAGAAGTAGCCCAGGGAAATGTAGCAACTCTATCAGTGAAAGGTTGACTGCCAGCAGCTGCTACCATTAGGGTCCCTGGGCCGGGCCTGGGTTCCCCCTACAGCACATGGGGCTGGATTCTGTAGGACTGGTGTAAATCAGCTGGGCTTCACTGGCTGTGGCAATTTGCATCAGGTGTGGAGCTGGCCCTAAGACAACCGTGGGGCAGCAGGAGGATCCAGCAAGAGGCTGGAAATACAGGGGGATGGATCCCTATGGTGTTCTGTACCCCAGCAATTGCAGCATGATCCCATTGGACGGTGGCTGGGGCCCCCGAACCCACAGCCTCCGGGACTAGGCCTCAGTTTACAGTACAGGTGGGGCCTGGGCAGTGCCAGGGTGAGCTTCCCTCATGCTGTCCCACCGTGGGTCAGCCTCTTGTGGGGGTTACAAGGTATTCTGGCCTCTAGGACCAACGGGAAAAGCTCTCAGAGTCAGATGCAGGAAAAGGGATGGAGTCATATCAAGGGAGGATATGACAGAAAGTCATAAAATCATGACTGGTGTGGAGAAGGTGAATAGGGAAGTGTTATTTCCCCCTTCACATAACACAAGGGCCAGGGGAACCTGGGCTAGATGGTCTTTTGGTCTGACTCAATATGACCGTTCTTATCCATCCGCTCGTCTCAGCCATGCAGCTAGACCATCAATGGGAATGTTTTCAAGTCACTGCCATCCCAGTCATCCTTGAATTGACACCTCAGAGGGAAAAGGCCCCGTATCCCTTAACCCCAGAGTCAGCTGGTGCCCCCACCCTGGAGGCAGATCAGAGCTAGCAACCTCTCAGGGGCAAACTTGCCATGTCCCCACTCCTCTGAGCCAGGCAGTCCCCTCTTCCTGCTGCCTGATCAGAGCTGGCAGCCACTAGAAGGGAAAGCACCCATGTCCCATTCCCTTCACCCCCGGAGCCAGCTAGTTCTCCATGTCAGAAACCTCTGAAAAACTCAGGGTGTGATACACGTCTGATGGGGAGACGTTAGGAGCATCTTATGTTATTTTCTCTAAGTAAGTTTTCTCTCCTTGCACTGGTCTGACCTCTTCTTTTTCCCCCACCCAGAGGCAAACGCTCTTTTTGTCTAACCTAATCTATCTCCCATTCTCTCTTTCTCTCTCTGCAGTGGAGGTTACTCTGGATCTTAAAACAGCCAACCCTCAGCTCGTTGTGTCCAGGGACCGGAGAAGGGTGCGTCTGGGTGACGAGCGGCATGAAGAGCCCGACTATGATGAGAGATTTGACACTGACCCCTGTGTCCTAGCCTCTGAAGAGGTCTCATCTGGGAGCTATTACTGGGACATGGAAGTGGGGGATGCTGGCTACTGGGCTGTGGGGGTGGCCAAGGGGTCTGTGCAGCGGAAAGGACCTCTCAGACTCACCTCTGAGCATGGCCTCTGGACCGTGGAGATGCACATGGGCAGATACTGGGCTCTCAGTACCTCTCTGGCCCGTGTGTACTGCAGGAGGCTTGGCAGGGTTAGGATTTGCCTGGACCTCATGAAGGGGCAGGTGGCCTTTTACAATGCCGACACCTCGGACCATCTCTACACCTTCACTGCCTCCTTCATGGAGGAAATCTTCCTCTTCTACACCAAGGACAAGAAGACCCCACTGGTCATTAATAGATCATTATGGGATGGATTCCTCTGACCGAACTAGTCCATCCCCCATAACTTGACTTGCATGTGCCTCTCCTGCCCCCCACACAGGCTGAGCGGGAGCACGCCACTCGCATCTGCACAGCAGCCAAACGTCCCCCTAATTTTGGCCGCCCCAGGCACCTGCTTCCTTCGCTGGTTCCTGGAGCCGGCGCTGGCCCCAGGGCCCTGGGCTGCAGCCCTAACGCCCCTTTTGGAACCTGGCCCTGCAAGCCCGGGCTGGAGGACTCAGGAGGAGCAGGGGCAGCACCGTAGCCAGAGAGAAGCAGCAGTTTCCCCTTCACAGCATCTTTCCAGTCTCCTTGGTAGCTGTCCTCCCAGGCACTTCCTAGGTTCTTGGATTAGCTCAGCTGCTAATCAATCAAGCTCACAGTTTCCAGGACACAGTTCAGTGCAGTGTCACGTCCTCCCTTAGGTCTGGTCTGGTCGATGACACTAGCAAGGTGCACATGGGGTGTTTTCAGTCAGCCCCAGGCCCTTTTGCCACCCCAAGAGCCCTTTGGGTTTCAAGCTGGCCTGCCACTCCCGCCCCCGTCTCATCTGCCAGGGAGTCAGGAGGGCAGTGAGTCCCCATTACCCCATATGTCAGCCATCTTAGCTGCAGCCTGGAGTGCCCGGGCCCCTAGGCTGGTGTAGAAAGTGACCCCTTGACCCAGCCTTATCTCTGGGTTTCCAAGGATCTGGTGAGGCAAGGGGGTAGGGTGCTCCTGCACTTTGGCAGGCCCCCTCTAGAGTCATGTCCCCACCCCAGGGCTGGGCGTATGCAGGGAGCTCATTTCCCCTCTTGGGGTTCACCTGCTGCCCTCCCTCCCAGGACAGAGTCCTCGCTCAGCCTCCATCCCTCCACCCCTCCCTGGTGGGCTGTCATTCAGTTTCTTTTGGTTAAGAGACCGGCCATGGCCACAACCATTCTCCAACATAGTCTCTATTACCACCACGGACCTTCTAGCTGCTTTACCTTCGCTGGGGCTTCTCCCACTCCTGGAGAGAGCAAACCTGGCTGCCAGTCATCTTTCCCGGCCCTTGTCTCCCCCACACTCAGCCGGGGGTCTCAGCTACCACCCTGCTCAGCTCAGCCTCTACTTCCCCAGTGAGAGTGGGCCGTGAGCCTGCTGTCTTGGGCACAGCCTTTGAGCCAGTGGGACTCCCACATTTCCCCTGTGGTGGAGGTGGGTGGGGGCCATTCCTCTGCCCCATTCCGATCCAGGTGTCTGGTTACAGATCGAAAGGTGTCCTGAACTTAACAGCCTTGCCTGTGTGTTGCAAGCAAGGAGGAAAAACACCTCCTTCTCCCTGCCAGCCGAGCTATTTGCATTTTCATCCACACCTCCTTTCTGAGCCTTCTGGCTCACTTGGTTCGAATCCTCAGCTGGTACAGAAACAGGGACTGAATTTTGTCTCAGAGTAATACAGTCATTCCCCAGAATGAGATCCTGGAGATCCCCATCTACCAGACCCCCCATCCCTCCCAATCCTTCCTGGGTCTGCACAGGGACCTGAGCCATAGGTAGCATGAACGGCTCCCCATTTCGGACCTTAATCCAGGTTACACAGCCCTTCAGGCCTGCACTTTAAGGGGTTGCACCACACAGGGTGTGACAAGGGGGTCTCTCTCTGTCCCAGGATCTTTCCATCCCTGAATGTCTTCCCATTACCCACCACTTCAGCTCCCACTGGGGGTCAGCTGTGCCGGAGCCCAGGAGAGTACAATAGCACATGTATATCGGTGCTGTCACTGTGCGGAGGAGTTGGCTGGGTGACTACTTTCCTCCAAATGTTCAGTCACATAATTCACACTCTGAGGTTGAGCTGTAGGTTGCCAGTCAGCCCCATAGGCACAAGGAGGTGGCATTCCCTCCGGCTGCGCTTTCACCAAGTTAACCCTTTGAGCATTTTGCCCACTTATGCTCTGTTTTTCTGCAGACATTGCATGTCAGGTCTCTGAGATCCCTTGGATGAGGTCTACCCGCATCAGTCCCCCCCGCCCACTTTGGGTTAATCTGCATCCCACTTCTGGGATGCCTCCGCTGGTTCCCTTTCCCTGATCTATGCTTAGGCCAGTCCCCTTTGGGTCTCTCTTGATATCCAAACCCACTGTCCACAAACTCTTCTACCAACCTGCCTGCACTACACGGAGCCTGAGGCTGCTTGTCCACTAACCATTTTATAAACTTGTGGGGACAGAGCTCATAGAGTTGTTCCAACCCAACCAGATTATGCAAATCCTCCCACATAGTGAAACCTGCACCCTTACCTCATTTGTGGAGATACTCTCCCCTCAGGATGGTGGCTTCTATATATGTCACACTCTGGATCTTCTGCACCCCACCCCCCACCGCCCAGGACCCTTTCCTATAACCCCAGGTGCCAAATCATACTGAAGCAGTAAAGTCTTTTTGAAACACTTAGCCACCGCTATCAACTCTGTCTATTCGGCTGTACGCCTCTGTACCTTTGGGGGCCAAGTAAGGGAGTGAGACTGCGGAGCTGTTTGCAGGATCAAATTACATGCCTTGTCAAAGGCTATGAGGTAGGCATCCATATCCCCCTCCTCATCTGGAGCAACCATTTAGGGTCTAGGCTGCCTGCAGACTTGGCATCCCCAGGTCTTTCCCCACTGTGACAGGCTGGGTCACAGAAACCCCTTTGGGAACTGCCACCTGATGTGCTGGAACTATCTCTGAGCCCGTTTTCTCTCCCAGCTTGGGACTCCAGTGCTCTGCCTGGTTTGAGCCAGACACACATCCCCAACACGCTGCAGGCTTCACTGAAAACAGCTTAAGAAGTGTTCCTGTCTCCAACACTCAGATACCCAACTTCCAATGGGGTCCAAACCCCAAATAAATTCATTTTACTATATAAAGCTTATACAGGGTAAACTCATACATTTTTCACCCTCTATAACAATGATAGAGAGATGCACAGCTGTTTGCTCCCCCAGATATTAATACTTACTTTGGGTTAATAAGTAAAAAGTGATTTTATTAACTATAAAAATAGATTTAAGTGGTTCCAAATAATGACAGACAGAACAAAGTGAATTACCAAGCAAAAAACAAACAAACATGCAAGTATACACCTAATACAGTAGGAAGCTAAATGCAGGTAAATCTCATCCTCAGAGATGTTCCAATAAGCTCCTTTGACAGACTAGACTCCTTCTAGTGTAGGCCCAATTCTTTCCCCTGGTACAGTCCTTGTTCCAGCTCACTTGTCCTTCAGGATAAGCAACGTTGTTTCACTGCCTCCTTAGACTGGACCTTTAGCACTGCCGGGTCCCAGCGGGAGCTCTGTTCAGCAAGTCCTACTGTGATAGAGTCCCGGTAGAGACAGGTCCACTCTTCAGGGATTAATGTACCACAGCAAGCATTTGCAGTGACACTCACACCATGTGGTCAAAACAGTCGGGTTTATTAATCAACTGGACACAGCACAGGACGTCCTTAGGTTGGCACAGAGAACTGAAGGTTAAAGCACAGTTCAAGTCCATTCTGGTTAGGCCAGAGCCCAGCCAAGCTGTAGTGAACCCCATTGTTCAAGTTCTGTCTGTCTCTCGGTCTGACCTCCTTGGTCACACTCCAGGGGAGAGCCTGACACCTTCCAGCAACCAGCTTTGATACCCCGCCTCACACCTTTCCCATCTTTGTTCTCGAGCTGGGGGATATTGCTCAGCGTCCCTGTTGTGAGGTGGGGAGATCTACCTCCCTCTGGGTCATTGGGTGCTAGGCAACAATGTCTTGGTGAAGTGACAAAGAGTCCTGTGGCACCTTAAAGGCTAGCTAAAAGTATTAGAGCATAAGCTTTCATGGGCTAATACCCACTTTGTTGGATGCATGCAGTGGAAGTATCCAGGGGCAGGGATAAATAGCAACCTGGCAAGAACCAGGCTGGGGATAACAGGGTTAGTCCAATGAGGCTGAACCAGCTTGTTATCTCTAATCAGGGAGGGTGAGGTATTCCTCTAGTAGCTGAACTGGAGGTGTGAATAACTAGAAAAGAGAAACTGCTTTTGTAAAGTTAGCTAGCCACTCGTAATCTTTGTTCAATCCTTGATTGATGGTATCAAATTTGCAAATGAATTGCAGCTCTACAGTCTCTCTTTGTAGTCTGGTCTTGAAGTTTTTTTTGCTGCAAAATGCTGACCTTTAAATCTTCTATAGTGTGTCCAGCGAGGTTGAAGTGTTCTCCTACAGGTTTTTGTATATTGCCATTCCTGATATCTGATTTGTGTCCATTTATCCTTTTTCGTAGGGACTGTCCAATTTGGCCGATATACATAGCAGAGGGACATTGCTGGCACAGAATGGCGTATATTACATTGGTAGATGTGCAGGTGAATGAACCAGTGATGATGTGGCTGATCTGGTTTGGTCCTGTGATGGTGTTGCTGGTGTAGATGTGTGGGCAGAGTTGGCATCGAGGTTCGTTGCATGGATTGGTTCCTGAGTTAGAGTTATTATGGCGCGGTGTGCTGCTGCTGGTGAGAATATGCTTGAGGTTGGCAGGTTGTCTGTAGGCCAGGACTGGTCTGCCTCCCAAGGCCTGTGAAAGTGAGGGATTGTTGTCCAGGATGGGTTGTAGATCACTGATGATGCGTTGGAGAGGCTTTAACTGAGGACTGTAGGTGATGACCAGTGGTGCTCTGTTGTTTTCTTTCTTGGGCTTGTCTTGCAGCAGCAGGCTTCTGGGTACACGTCTGGCTCTGTTGATCTGTGACCTTATTTCCAATGTCTTGGTGATGAGCTTTGCCATTGTCTTCTCATTGGGGCTTGCCTCAGCCAGTCTTTTCCAAATGACCATTTAATCTCAACCAGGTAACATTCATACCCATGTCTCTTAGCCTGCCCTGAGAGCAAACAGTTCCCTGTCTCCCACTGGTATCAAAGCAACATCTAGGGGCCATGTAAATAATACAGAACACTCCCACTTCATGATACACCTGTCTGGTTAGACTGAGCGCTCCCTGGGCAGGGACCCATCTGTGCTCTTTGTCTGCAGAGCTCCTAGGACCACAGGGCCCTGATCCTGACCAGGCCTCTTGGCACCTCTGTGCTCTAAACAAATAATACTAGTAATGGACTGATAATAATATACAAGGGCTTGACCAGAGCTGTGCAACCTTTACAGAGACCCTTTCCACAGCACTCACAGTGGGGAGGGATACAAGTGTGGGAATTACACACACGCACACACACACACAAACACATCCTCCAGCGTTTGTCCACCTGTACATGGAGATGGGTTGGAGTGGCTGCACTGGAATGGTGCCCAGGAGAGGCTGCACCAGGCCTGCTGGAGGTTAAGGCTGCTTGTGGCCATGTGGTGTTAACACACCTGGCCATGCTCAAGGGACAGACCTGGGGGGAAACCTGTCACAGATACAGGGTTACCTGCACCTTTGGCCCTTCTCTAGGCTCTCGGAGTGAACCTTTCCAGTGTCAGGGCTTGAAATGGCATGGTAAATTGTACTCTACTGTTCAGCCATTAGACAGCACTGTGTGTAACAGACCTTATATAAGCTAACCTCCGCCATGCTGGGTAGAGCGTTAAAGGATCTTGTGGGAGCCACATCTGTGGTGTCTCTCTGAGCCGAAGGCTCTGTCATCAGGCCAGATCTGGTACTGGGGCCTGACCTGCTGGTAGCAGCCCTGTAACCTGCCACCTCCATGGGGGACATGACAGACCTTGCACCTCTGTTTCCATGTGTATCTATATCTGCCTACTGACGTTTCCACTCCATGCACCTGATGAAGTGGGTTTCAGCCCACAAAAGCTGATGCCCAAATATATTTGTTAATCTACAAGGTGCCCCAGGACTCCTTGTTGTTTTTGCCAAAACAGACTAACACAACTACCCCTCTCAAACACGTTTAATAGTGAGGATAATTAACTATTGGAACCATTTACCCAGCCTCGGGGTAGATTTTCCATCACTGACCAATTTCAGATCAAGAGGGGATGATTTTTTAAAAAAAATATCTGCTCTAGCTCGAGCAGGGCTTATCGTGGGGCAGGTCTTTGGCCTGCGTTACACAGGAGTCCAGACAAGCTGATCACAACAATCCCTTCTCGCCTTGGAATCTGTGAACTTGTGAAAACAATGATCAAATCCAGGTCACAACTGAGACTGACTCCATAAGTCTGTGGGTTAACAATGATGTTGGTTTGGGTCATCAACCCATTAAATCATCCAATTAATACAGGAGATGATCAGATCCTGCGGTTAACATAAGAAAGCACTGGCGGCAGAGAGTCCTGTGGCACCTTAAAGACTAACAAAAGTATTGAAGCATAAGCTTTCGTGGGCTAATACCCACTTCGTGGGAAGCTTATGCTCTAATACTTTAGTTAGTCTTTAAGGTGCCACAGGACTCTTTGTCACTTCTGCAGATCCAGACTAACATGGCTACCTCCTTGATTCTTCACAAAAAAAGCACTGCTTTTCTTTCATCCTGCAGCAGGAGATGGGAGAAGGCAGCTATTGTGATTTAAGGAAATCCTGTTTAGACACAGAGACACTAGAACTGGGATGTGTGGGAGTGGCGGAAGCTAGCACCCCCCTCAAGAGAAGTATTATGAGGCTGGGGAAGTATTAGGAGACTGATCTAGTTTTTGCCGCCATGCTTTGTTCCGCTCAGGCTGGGTGGGGCTCCGTGGCTGTGGCACGTGATAGTCTAGTCTCCTGTGGGCTGCAATAGTTTGGTTTAAACTATTGAGGGTGCTGGGTGCTGGGTGTATTGGGGGCCTGTAATATAGAAGAGATCTGACCGGAGGATCTCATGGTCCCTTCCGGCCTAAAACACTAAATTTAGCTGGTGTAGGACATACCTGTCACTTTGGGTTTAGGTTAAGCCTTCCTGGATGCTGTGAACCCCATGATCAACACTAGGGCGACCAGATGTCTCGATTTTGTAGGGACAGTCCTGATTTTTGGGACTTTTTCTTATATAGGCTCCTATTACCCCCCACTGCCTGTCCCGATTTTTTACACTTGCTGTCTGATCACCCTAATCAACATCCATCCAGAGAACCAGAGTTCTCTCCCTTCCCCTGATTCCATTTCGTTCACCAATAATGTCACAGAACATGGTTACTGGTTAGGAATCAACTTTCTTGGAGCCTTTTATCCATTTTGGACAATGTGGTGTTTTGGGACAGGGTTTGACACATGTTCTTACCCCTTCCATTCATCAATGGGGGTCAGTTCATAAATGACAGGACTAAGAACCAGGAAACACTCACTGATTATAAGCAATTACAGGTGTTAATCAGAGCTGAACAAAAGTTTTCATTCAAAAAATATCTTGAGGAAATTTGGCCAGTTTACAAAAAGAGATTTTTTTGTGTGAAAACATTTGGATTTCTTGAGATTTTTGTTTGTATTATTACAAAATTTTCAACTAAACCTTTTATTTGGGGGTGGGAAGGGTCCTACGATGTATTGTTTATTGGGGTCTGTTCTATTTTATGTAGCTTCTTATACCACACATCATCATAATATCAGGATATCTTCTGCTTTGCCAATTTTGAGTGCTCAGCTTAGTCAAATGATGGGATTTTCCATTTTGGAAAATTCCAAGTTTTGAGAAGAATAAAAAAATAATGGAACATATTTAAAAAATGAAAAAATAGTCCATTTCAGAAAAACAACAGAACAAAAAATGTCTTTGACCAGTGAGAGGTGCTATGCCCCCCATGTCATATCTCAGGAACACAGTGCGATTGGGGAGTAGACCCAGAAGAAAGGGTGGAGCTGCCCAGCGAAAGAGGTGGTGAAAATATAGATCGGGGCCTCTATACCAGGATGATAAAATGACACCAAGCCCCGCTCGTAGTCTAGATACACCCCGATCTTCCCGGGGCTCCCAGTCAGGGGCAGGAGGGTCTCTGGGGTGGTGCGAGCCCGGTAATGGCTCCCACACTGATCCACGGCCCAGATCTTCTCCTCAGGAGAAAAGTGAATCCAGCCCTTCCTCCTGACAGACTCTCTGGCCACCCCCACAGCCCAGGTCCTCCCACCCCCGACCTCTACTGCCCAGTAGTGTCTCCCTGAGGAGAACCCTTCTAAGCCCAGCACGCAGGTTTCACAGTCAAATCTCTCAGGATTGTCAGGCACGTCCTGCTGCAGGCCCCTCCATCTCACAGATCTCTGATTCTCAGAGACCACGAGGCTGGGATGAGCCGTGTCCGGATCCAGAATCACGTTCACTGCAGAGATGGGGCAGAGCATCAGGGACAGTGCCCAGCCCATCGGGGCTGTTTCCCACTCTCTGATTTCCAGCCTCTACCTCCCGGGGGCCTGATTCTCTGTATTTCACTGCAGCTTTCCTCCCAGGAACTAGGGGCAAATAGTTGCCCTGAAAGAGCTGGAGATGCCTCTAGCTCCCATTGGGCCTGTCTGTAACCTCTACAGAGGTCCCTGTGAGGAGCGAACTCAGGTGTTACACACACGGACATAATTTCAACCATTACAAGAACTCAGTAGTCACCCACCACAAAATCTGTGCTGTGGGGCCACTACCACGTCTCCACAGCTAAGACCACAATGGAGTTTCCAAGCTATGCTTGAGTTGGGAGTCCTCTATTCTAACACCCACAGAGTTGTATCAGACTCAAATTTGGTAGATTTGGTCTGGGTCTGAGGTAGAATTTTTCTACCAACTTTGAACTGAATTGGCCAAAGGGCTACTGATTGACAACTCTGTAAAAACAGAGATTTCACCAGAATCCAAAAAGCATTAAGACAATTACCCGCAGCCAGTTACGGTAGTTAACAGTTTCCTAGAACCCTTCCAGTTCATGAAATCAATTAACAACACGACACATGAGAATTCACCATGTGTGTCCAGTAAAACCCCAACTCTGAACTATAATTACCAACTTCTGCGAGTACCTACGCCCCTGAACTGACAGCAGGTAAGTACCCTAACCCTTAGGAGCACTCTGAGTTATTGCAATTACACTGGAGGACTCGTGACTCCATAGTTAAGCATGAACATTGGTTTCTTGCAAGGAAACTGGGGAAGAACCTGGCATTTTCATTGACCATACTGCTCTGGCATGTCTGCACTTGCTGGGCAGCGGAGTGGTGCAGGGGGCCTGACATTAAAATACCAGCTTCACTTACCTGCATTTTCGCTGACTTTACTCCAGCCTGAAATCAAACACACCAAGAAGTGAGCACACCCCGGAGCACAGACTGCCGGGATAGGACACAATGTCATATGGGGTGGGGGAAAGGGGGAACACAGCACTTACCAAGTTCAGCCAGAGATTTCACTGCAAACAGAGAGACATGGGTATGCAGTCAGTTCTACAAAAGCTCCTGGGTTAGGGAACGTGCCTTTCAAGGACCACTTTGTCCTCTCCACTGTGGTCTCTGCTGGCCTCTTTCTGCTTTTTCTGGCCCGAGCTCCATCCTCATAGATCTCTCCATGGATCACACCCCCCTTTTTGACATCTGGCCCTCACTGGGTTCCCATGCCCTGCCCCAGATGGGCTCACCTGTAGGGTAGTGTCCACACTCCCCATGTGCCAGGCAGCTTGGCGAGGGGCTAGCCCTGATAACGTGGGAATGAGGCTTTAATGAGCTAACCCTTGGTCCTGGACACTGGATCTTAGCTCATGGGCCTAGCAACATTAGCTGGCTCCTTCTCATTGAGTTTGTGCCTCAAAGTGTCAGAGAGCACTAGTAGACTTTGGGACTGTGCTGAGGCTCTGTTTCCAGGGCCTCAGGATCCAGGATTCCCCCCTTACCCTTCAAATTCAGTAGCAAAAAGGTCCATTGGCCCATGCAGACCCACCAATTTTGGATATGGACACTCCCCTGTGTGCGGATTTGAAAGGAGGGGACTAAAATGAGGCTTATGATGGAAACTGAGCAGCAACCTTGTTTATGGAGCGGTCACCCCACTCCATGATTAGTCAGAGCTCCCCATCTGTTTGATTCCCAGAGCCTCTCCTGACAGATAGGGCAGAGACAGAAGCCAAACTCTGTCTGACTATGTACAGTGAGAGAGAATCGTTCCAGACATTTACCTCTCTCGTTCTCCAGCTCAGCGCGCAGAATCTCTGGAAGAGAAAAGGAAGAAGGAGGTGAGGTTTCATGTTGGTGCATTAACTGGGTTATTCCTACTGTTATTTCAGGGAACTTGTCCCAGGAACTTACCTCTCTCTTTCTCCAGTTCAGATTGCAGATTTTCTAAAGAAGGAAGAGATTGAAAGAGGTGAGATTGGGGGGGTGGGGGGGAGGGGAATGGTCCCCTCTAATACTAGCAAAGAGCTGTTATTTTACAGAAGATTCACAGAGTTTAAGGCCAGAAGGGTCGTAGTCTGACCTCCAGTACATCACAGAGCTTCGACCCTCACTCGGTCACCCCTGTACCAGGGCTGAGGCAATCATTTAGTCACGGGTATTTTTAGAGAAAGTTGTGGACAGGTCATGGGCAATAAACAAAAAAATTCACCACCTGTGACCAGCGACTATAGTATAAGAACCCCTAAGTAAATCTTGGGGGGGAGGGTGCTGCTGGGGGGGGGGGGCAGGGCCAGTGGCACCAGCTGCCAGGGGCCATTGAGCAGCAGCTGCTCCGGCCGCCTGAGGGACCACTGCTCAGGGGGTCCCCTGGAACCATGGGCCTTCTTCATCCTAATCCTGAGAGATGTCCTGATCAGACCAGGCCAGAGAGAAGGACCCAGGAGGCCATGCCACTTCCCCCAGCTCTCGCTGATCCTGAATACCACTGGCAATGTGATGTCTGCTCCCGCCAGTGTGTCCTTTTTCTGCTCGATATTATTTCTTCTCTTTCCTGTCTCTCTCCTTTTTCTTTCTGTCTAATAAGAATCTGCCTTAGCTGACTAAAAATGCTTATTTTGCAGCATTGCTGTGATCCTGTGACCAGAGAGGCTGATAAAAGTAGGTAGGCATAGCCTAGCCAAGACAAGGGTCACTGCACAGTTCAAGCCTGTCTGTACTAACTTCTCTTCTTTTCTCCAAAAAGGTCACTTATTCCCATCTTTAACACCGTCTAAGAGACTGTCAGCCATCATGGAGGTATGGGGGGCGGAGTGGGGGAAGGGAGGGTCCTTCTAAAGTCTTTCACTAAAGGCAAAGGGAACAGGGGATGTCATTAAAACAAAAGTCCCAGGTAATACTTTACATTTCAAATGCTTTACCTGTTTTTCCTTCTTTTCTGTATTTTTAATGAAAGGTTAAAAAAGATTTTTAATGGTGTGTTTGCCATGGTACAAACAGGCTGATACCTCTGGATACGAAACCCCAAAGGTGATTAATGTTGGACAGTGACATGGTTGTGTTGTCATCTTTAACTGTTTATTCCATCTAAATTACAACAACAGTGTTGGGGTTCTGGATTCCAGGCAATTATGTCGTATTACGTTAAAAGCATTTGCATGCATCTAACATCTCTGTGTAGGTGCTGGGAGTGTAACACTCATCAGCAGAAACTCAGTCAGGGAGGTTCTCACTTCAGTCCCCTGGGTGATGGCCAAAAGGGCAGTTATCACATTCATGGGGGCTTATCCAGTGTTCGTATTGACTGTGACAGAGAAAGTACATAATCGACTGGTGTGTGGGTCACATGTTCCCCCGTCCCATTCTACAGAAGAGAGGAGCTGTTACAGCCCCAGCTAGAGAGCCTGGCTCTGTGAATGGCTCACAGGGGGGCCTGTAACACACACTCACCAGTGGTCACATCCACAAGCCTGGTTTTTAATATATCATTATTAATAACAATAGCAGTAGTAATAATAGACACTCACGTATCTCTCTCTTCAGTTCAGCTTGCTCAGCGTCTAGAGAGGGAGAAGGTGACATTTAAGACTGCGGGTGTCACGTTTACAGTGACACCACTCCTGTTAATTAATGTCACTGGGCTGTAATTACTAAGGCTTGGTGCACAGACAGCATTTGTAGCTATGGTGGTTAGGGGTGTGATGTTTTACCCAAATAGTGATAGTGGTACAACTCCCTAGTGTGTTTGCAATTACACTGGGACAAAGGTGCCTCATAGCATTATAGCTTCCCCCCTGTCCTTCATGTGCCTATCCTAATTAGATTATAAACTCACTGGGGCCAGGACTGTCTCCCAATGGGTGTGTGTGGTGCTCCTAGGTGCTACTGTGATACAAGTGACAATACAGAGCCATGCCCAGTTTTCCAGGTCTCATTCCTGCTTCAGACTGAGCGATTCTGACACCCACTGAGCACTTAGGGACAGGTACATTCTATTCTACGATGAGAACCGAAGGGGTGACTCTACACCTGGCGCTTCTCAGTTCACATACACAGTTGTGGCTCACCTAGGATCCCACCCCAGGGTGAGTTCAGCTCCTCTCTCCCATTGCTCGGCCCTCTCCCTCTGGCCCTCTCACTGACTTCACTCCATTCTCTCTTCATGACACGGGACCGAAGCCCCCTGGCAACCTTCTCTGAATTCAGGAGACCCTCTCTCCAATCACACAGCATTCCTTCCCCTCTGTCACCCACCTTTCGCTCTGTGCTGCTTCCAGAAGCAGTAGCTGGCCAAGAGGATGAGAAAAACCACACCAGCCAGGGTCACTGACAGAGCCACCTGGCAGGGAGCGGTCCTTGGGAGGAACACGTCTGCAAGGCAAAGTTGCATTGATTTGAACCCAGACAGAATCCATGTGGCAGTAGCAGGAGTGAGGGGAGCCTGCAGCATCCTGCAGCGCTCTGGGAGGATCTCACAGGCACGTTTGGTCTGGCTTGTGAGAGATGAGAAGTGGCTCCTCCCATGAGGCTGACGGGAGCCCAAACTTTAGCCTGGTCACTGAACTTGGCTAGGCCCTGGCTACACTGCGGATAGGCCGTCTGCTGTGAGAGTGTTTGTTCTGCTGGGGCCGAGCACTCTGGCTGTGCTGGGCTCTGACCTGCTCATGTCTGGCCACCTGGGAGGCTGCCCAGGGCACTGTCAGAGGAGCTCGCTGCCAGCCAGCATGGGAGTGCAGCAAACTCCCCGAGGCACCCTGTGAGGGGGCACCCAGATTTCTCCTGCTTCCTCCTGGCAGAGGAACATGTGGGGGAGCCGCGATGCACAGATCCTGCTTGTCCCCGCAGTGTTCTTCCGTGCCCCCGTAAGGGGCTGTGTGAGAGGGGGCAGAGCAAGGAACAGTGCCAGGGCTCCCTGCATCCACGTCACTTTCCCTCTCTGGGCTGTGCTGTGAGGCACCAGGAGGGGTTAGGGGAGACGGGGTTTTTCATTATTATTGTTGTTGCATATTTTACAAATAGTTTCACACCTAGGTCTCAGATTAGAAGTGTGAAGTCCCACTGCGTTGTACCAGTGAGAACCACCTCTCAGCTTGTCTCACGAGCACAAGATGGGTCCTCCTCCCCCGTCTGCCTGGTTACCTCCTTCCCTTACTCTATTCTTGGGAAGGGGCAGTGGGACCCTGGGGCTGTGGGGAGCCGGTGGAGGCCGGGGCAATGGGAGGGCACCCATAGGGGTCGGGGCAATAGGGGGACACTGCATCCATAGGGGCCAGGGTGACAAAATACAAGGCCACCCGGGGTGCCATTTTCCCGAAGGCCGGCCCTGGACCTGCTATGTGCATTGTTGCTGTTTTCTCTTGGCCAAGGCGGGGGTTGAGGACAGAGCAGGACAGGTTCTGGTTCGAAGCGTCTCTTATAACAGCAGCAATGCGAGTATCAAACAGCCCGTCAGCCTGATGGGATATTCTCTCCGTCGCTGGTGCTAGTCGCTGCCCTCTGAGGTCTTTCCACAGCACTTGGGGCTCCGGATACCATCCCGCCGATTCACACACCACATAGATCCCTCCATCCCGATAGCCATCGACAGAAAGGTGAGGGGTGGAGCCCAGACCTGGAGGGGAATGGAGTGAATCTGTGTCACTGCTACACCCTGGGGCCACGTCACTGCCAGAGAACTGCACTGGTGCGGACTGGAGTGGTGGGCCTGGCAGTGTGAACCCCAGCGGTGTAGCAGTGTCCTCACTCGCCATGACGTTACACATACGGATCTACCACATGATGGGTAGGTCCCACACAGAGCTCCAGTCACCCCTGTGGCCACACAGACTTCAGAGGATCTAGCTCACAGTTTGTAGATACCCCACGCTACCTACAGCATCTTCTATCAGCTCTCGGAAGCAGAGGCCTCAGTGAGATTTCCACAAACTTTCTCGGTGCCCAAGGGAATTGTGGGAGAAGGGGCCACACCCTGGGATGAACAGCCACGTCTGGGGTATGTCCCCAGAGTGGAGGTCAGGGAAACAGGTGGAGCTTGATCCCTGCTCAGAGAGGTGCCCCAGTAGCTGAGCGGGGGAGGAGCGGGACATGGAGTTGGTTCTCCAGGGGGTGAGGAGCCGGCAGGAGGGTGCATCAATCCCATTAGCAGCCGGCCTTGTTCCCTAACTCCCCGGTGCCTTTCCGGTGAGAGGTGAGTAGTCTGAACAGACCAGAACCGTGGGGGTGGGGGTGAGACACACCATTGGCCAGTGCTCACTGGTGCTGGGAAGGGCAAACAACAGCCCGTGTTACTGACCAGCCACCTCCAGCTCCAGCAGAGCTTCTTCGTAAAAGGTGGACGATTGGAAGAGGCAGCCATAAGTCCCTTCATCAGAGGGGGTGATTTTGTGTATCCTCAAGGAGAGAGTCCCATTAGCAATACCGTCCTTCAGTAGCTGCGTCCTCCTTCGATACGGTTCGATCTGCTGGCCAACCTGATCTCTCCCATCCCGATAGAGATGGATAATTTCAGACAACGTGGATCGGAACCAGCGCACCTCCATGCTCTCAGCACTCATGCTGGGGGAGAGGTGACAGGGTAACAGAGCATCTTCTCCCACAAGGGCCCTGATGGGGCGATCGGGTCCAATCACCTTGAAACTCACTGTAGAAGGAACCAGGACAAATTAAACTGTAGCTAACGTGGAACTAGGAATATGTCATGCCAATGGAAATGGGAATTTACTGTAATATTTTTATCAGCAATGTGTCTCCCTGTCAGACTCTGTATTGTTATCTCCTGAATGCACAGGGGTTAAAGTGTCTCTCCAGACAGCTGGAAGACACGAGGTGTCTGAAATATGTTGCCCCCTGGTTCCAGACCAGAATAATTCAAATGAACTGAATACAACCTGCACCTGTGAATGCAGGATCCAGTCTGGAAGAGAAATAGGAAGAGCCGGCAGTGGGGCATTATCCGGTAATGGCTGGGGAGCCAATGCAGGTTGGATCTATGAACTCAGAGTGGTTTGGCAGCAGGAGAACAGGGGATGAGGAGTGTCAGGGAGCCAGTGTTAAAAACAGCATTCACAGACACACAGGGTCTTTCGTTCAGGACTCAGAGGCAAAGCGGGCGGGGAGGTGGGGGAAAGAGAGAGAGACACCAGATGGATCCACAGCAGCTTGGTTTGGTGGAGCCCTGGCTTCAGCCACTCTGAGCCGTGTTTTAACCTCTGCCCCTCTGTGCTAACCTAAGGATTTCCCAGCACTGTATTCCAGCTGAGCAATACATCCTACCCTGTAGTCACTGGGCAGAGCTCACCATGAGAAAGAGGAGAGCCGGTCTCAGAGGCATGGAGGCCAGCTGGCCTACCCTCTTGGAAATGTGACCCCTTGAGGGGCTGGCTTGCTGAAGGGGTTCCTCCCAAGAGATATTTTAAAGGCAGGGCAGAGCCCCGACATAGTGACAGTCCTATCAATGGAAGCAATGTGATGCTGTGAGCCCCGAGAGGCTGGGGGACTGAGTGTGGGACTAGAAGCCAGGAACACCTGCATCCTGTTCCCAGCTCTGCCACGGACTCTGATTGGCCTTGGCCCATCGTGTACTGCTGGATTCTGGCCTTTTCACATTCCTCCGGCAGAGTAAAGGGGGTTGGGCAATTCCCCCCCTGCAGGAGTGGCTCAGGGCTGGCATAACTGACTGTATCCTCAGAGCACCAAAGTGTGTCACATGGTGTGGCTGCAGCACTTGGCATTCTGCCAATACCAGGGCTGCAGAGCAGCTGTGGAGGCTGCTGCAAGCTAGAGCAACCCTAGGGGTGCTCTAATTGATACGGGGGAGGCTATTGCAATCCCTGGAACAGCTCAAGATCCAGGAGATGTAACTGTGGCTAAAAGCCAGGCTCTATCCTGGGCTGTGCCTCCTGAGAGGCAGAATTTCATCTTTAGATTTGGTACAATATCTCCTTAAGGGCTAATTACATCTCCTAGGTGATCATCTTACTGAGACCTTTACTGCACTCTTAGGGAAACATTAAATGCTCCTTCTTCTAGAAATCAACTCCTCTTTCCTTGTCGTTTTTTTCTGGCTTCCTATAATGTATAAAGTAAATATCATTATTGTGCTTTACATTCCACCTGCTTTCAGCCAGGTCTCAGAGTTAGGCAAAACACGCACAGGGACTGTAACTGATCACTTGATCAAAATTACTGATGGCTGAAATTTTTTCATCAAAACATTTTTTGACCAAATGTGGCTTTTTGAGCAAAATGAAAATTTTCAATTTCAGTCAAAACTTTTATTTATGGTTTTTCAACAAGAAGAGAAAAGTTTTCTCTGAAAACTGAAAAAATTTCAGTAAAAATACATTCTCAGTAAGTATTTTTGGTTTCCTTCCCAGTTTTTGGACAAAACAAACAAAGAAAAAAACAATTGGTAGGAAATTTTGAAGAACAGTTTAAAAAAACCCAAACTTTTTAATAAAAAAGTTAATTAAATAATTAATAATAATTAATTAAAATTAATTAATTTTGATTAATTAATAATATTTATAATTAATTAAAATGATAATTTAATAAAAAGTTAATTCAAAGCTTTTTAATAAAAAACAAACTTTTTAATTTTTGCCGTTTGAAAATCATCTTTGTAACTTCATGTAAATTCTCCCAGAGTTTGGAAGAGCGTGAGCAAAGCCCTGCTGTGCCTGGGAGCTACTTGTTGTTTTCCCACTCTCCCCACCTAACCTCCATGCTGTCCCCAGCCAGTCTGCCCTTTTGTTCTCGGCACCCGAGGTGAAACCCTGACCCCCCGGCACCAGTGGGAAGATTATTACCAGGTGTCACCCAGTATCTCCACTACCCAGCTCTCCCCTGCGTTGTGGACACTCAGACTCATCCCTGGCTCTCGAAACTCTCCACTGCGTTTCTGGACAGAGGTTTCTAGTTGCTCAAGGCAGGACCAGGCTATGGGCAGTTTCTAGTTGTTGGGGGCCGTTCTACGGAACTGACAGTCCCTGCAAGCAGGACCCAGCTATACATCCCACTGCCCCTAGGGGCAGGACACCTCCCACTCAACCAGAAATCAATCCGCGTCATGGACACAGCCACCACGTGCTGCCAGCTGGGGACTTGCTGTGGGGGCCTCTTGTAGGCCACAAGACACATTTATTGTCCAACGCTCCCTGGCTCCTCTGCCCACCCACTGCCACCTTTGCTGCTCCGCTCCTAACCCCCGAGTTCCCTCAGACAGAGCTCAGGCTGAGGACCCAGCCTTTCCCAGCACAGCTGCTGGCTTCTGTGGGAGAGAGACTGGACCCGAAAGCCCCAGGAATCCTACCTGAGTCCAGCCGGTGAACGTGAAGAGAAATGAGGAAAATGGTGACGCCGAGCAGCGGCAGTGCCCTCACGGAGCCAGGGGACATCGAGGCAGCCTCCATCTCCCTGCTGTCCAGACGAATGACCACACAAGCCCTGGGCGAGCGAGTCGGTGAGCGAGTCCCTGCGATCCAGGACAGGAGAGTGGTAAATAGGCAGAGCTGGTGCAACTACGCTGACTCCCTGGAGTGCGACAAGCCCACGCTCAGGCCAGACCTGCCAGGGGTGCCCTGCCCAGCGCCTGCAGCTGAGGCCAGATTTTCCAAAGGGCTCAGTGCATTGGGTGCACGGAAAGCGCTGACTGCTGCTGACAGTCTGGTCCAAACCCAGGCCAGCTCCAGCACTGGCACAGGAATAACCCACTCTTAAAGGGACGATTTCTAGATAAGTTCCAGAACTACTGGCCGAAAGCTCCTGACCCCCGGCCTGCATGTGCCCTCGGCCCAGGGAACTCCATGCTGGTTCAGAACTGCAGCCCTGTGCCACAAAGAGGGCTCGGTGGGGGGAGTCTTTCGTAAACCACACACAGGGCAGCCCCCTCTGCCACCCGGCTGCAACTCATAGCGGGAGGAGTTGTTCTCCCAGCCTCCATCCCCTGCCCATCTGGGAAGGAGACTCCAGCCTGCCCAAAGGGGAGTCTTCGCAGCCCTGGCCAGTCCAGCACACAGGTCTTGTGTGGGTTGTCTCTGAGGCAGCCACTGAAAGGGGGGGGGCGCAGTGTGCGGCAGGGCCCAGGGAATGCTGTATAACTGGGGCCCTGGGTTGTCACAATCCAGCCCACAAGGGTGGCATCCCAGAGCAATCCCAGCTGGAGTCAGTGCACGCCGGCTATACAGCTGGCTGAGGGCCTCAGGCAGCATCCTGAATCACGACTGGGATCCCACAGGACTCAGCAAAAGTCTCAGGCAGAGAAAGTCCCCTCAGGGGAAATCAGGTTTCTGGCACCAATAAAATCAAACAACCTAGCAGTGCTCTGGGGAATTATCTCTGTGTGCAGCTCAGTAACAGAACAGGGGCATCAGCAACATCAGGTAACTGGGGAAACTGAGTCATGGCTTCTGCAAAGAAAATTCATACTTCATTAATCTGTTAGAATTCTCTGGATGTGCCAAAAGGGATCACAGATATAATTTATTTGGACTTTCTAAAGGCCTTTGGCGCACTCCCTCTCAAAGGGCTAGTAAAGAAATCAAGTCATGGGTGAGAGGCAAAATATTGATCAGAAGCTGGCTTAGCGACAGTGGGAATAAATGGTTCACATTCATCATGGCCAAAGGTTAACAGAGGGGCCTCAAGGTTCTGTACTAGGCCCCGTGTTCTTTCATAGACTTATTCATGATCTGGAAGAGGGGTGGGATGGGTGCGGAGGTAGTGATAGATGATGGTGACACGAAGATATTGAGAATCAGAGGGGTAGCCATGTTAGTCTGGAATTGCAGAAGTGACAAAGAGTCCTGTGGCTCATTAAAGACTAACTAAAGACTTATTGAGGTTGAAGATATTGAGGTTAGTCAGTCCGTGAGAGGGCTGTGAGGAACTTCAGAGAGACCTGACGAACCTGGAGAATGGGCAACAGGAGAGTAAATGAAATCCAGTGTCAATAAATGCAAAGTACCTTACACCAGAGGGGAAAGTCTGAACTCCTCATCCAAATGGACTGCATCCACTCAGGAGAGGATCTGGCCATCACAGCAGTCCGCTCAATGGAGACCTCTCCTCAGCGAACGGCGGCAGGCCAAGAAAGCTAACAAAACAATTCTCTGTGGGGCGGGAGGGGCTTTTGCCAGCAGCACTGCAGGAAGCCTGCGATTCCTCCGGTAGTGGTGGGCCTGGGAAGGGGAGAGGCTGGAAGGACCCTTAGCCCCGGATTTCCAGCTGTTGCTTAATAAAGCTAATCTTAAAAAACATTACATAATATTTACACAGGTTACGAAAAGAGTGTCTGTACATCTAGGTACAGTATAGTGCTTAGTTTATCCATAAAGACAAAGTTTGTTTTAAAAGTCAAAAATACTTGAAGTACATAATCAGCAATAACCCAAATTTAGGGGATTAAATTTAACAAGTGAGTTTAGATATTAGAATCCAAGTACTCGGGTTCATCACTCATGAAAAGTTGTACCGAGAGCTGGTTGGGAAGGTAGATATTTCAATAAGTGAAAGTTGTCCCTCAGTAATTGAGAATTTAGGGACGGTTCTCTGTTGGTATTCCACTGGGAATTGAGCCAGTTAGGCTCTTTCTGTACCATCGCTGGGTACTCAGGTACTGGCCACACTTTGCTTTGCACAGCATTGTTTATTTGTGGAGTCACATGCCAAAGAAAGTGGGTGGGGGCAGTTGGAGGCTGCATGCGCGGGCAGGGGGGAGAGGAAAGCAGGAGTTAAAATAACTGGTGTCCCCAGGCAACTCTAACACCTCTCCTAGAGGAAAACATGCAAGACTAGTTCTGATATTTATTATTGGCCTGTCTGTAGAGTGAAATACCAGTCAAAATACCCCTGCAAAATGCTCCAGATGTCTGAACAATTTATTAGAGTCACAACAGCTGCCGTGGACCCAGCAAAAAAACATCATACACACACACACACACACACACACACACACACACACACACTCTCCCTCCCGCTCCCTCTCTCAATGAACTCAGCCAGCCAACAAATCAAAGCTGCAAAACAGCCCCATTAGCCACCCAGGAACAACCCTCCACCCTTTCCCATAACTCCGTCCAGTAAAGAAGGGCCCATCCAGCTCTGGTGAAGGGGCTGGTCCCTTGTGACATATCCTGGAGCTTGACAGGGTCTTTCTGATTGGAAGCCAGGGCAGGGAGCTCTGGGGTATGAGGATATTGGTGGGGTTAGAGCAGATGCAGTGGGAGCATGCCAGCTGCTGCACCCCTTCATAGGGCTGCCCTGCCCTGCCCCTCCCCTGCTGACACAGGACAAGGGATTTAAAAACAAGGTAAAGGATGAAAACTTCCTTCCACCTACCTCATGAAACCAGGAGAAACTTCTCAGCAGTTAGAGAATTGCTGTCCTCCAGCGTCTCTACAGTCAGTTACATGGGCCCCTAATCCAGGAGGTGCCTCACAATTAATGAATTAAAGTGAGGCTACGAAGCAAAATGATTTTGGAAAAGAGAATCAGTTGGGTATCAGTCTGGTCGTGTGTCATTTTCTTTAATGCTTGTTCAATGGCTGCGGAATTTGTTCTTTTTCTTCTGCATGTAGCAAGGCTGAAAGTGAAAGAGTAAAGCAGAACAAGGAAGTTTGCCAGAGGTCAAAAAAATCATTTTTTCTGCCTTTTTGGCAAAACTAAACACCACAACCACTACTTTTCCCACAGCTGCTGGCCCCCAACTCCTCACAACCTGGACAGTAGGGTCAGGGCCTCCCTCACTTATCCAGCTCTGACTCAGGTCCAGCTCCCCTACCAATGCTCCCTATTCTGAATATCCTGGGTTAAGTGACTTGTCCAACATCCTGGCTCTACCTGCAGCCTCCTCCTCATTCCCTACGCAGATATTCGATCACATTACAGAGGTGATAGGTAAATTGGTCTGTGTGTCTCACAGCGCTTAGCAGAGGTGGCTGGGCAGAGCCAAACACACAGATTTGGCTCGGTCAGTCTGACATCTGGGAGGGACCTGTCCTGATCCTAACTATACTAGCTTGTGCAATCTCTCATTTTCAGTCTGCTGTTACCTCATCTCTTAGAAGGGGGACAAGGATCCTTGATGGTCTCCTGGGGTAGGGACATGACACCTTGATCAATAATAATACCGTGAAGTGCAGAGAACTGTTAACACCAGTGAGTGGAAGAGGTGAGACTAGCCCACATGGTCTCCTGGCTCCCAGCCCAGTTCACCTCCCTCTGGCCTACCAGTGTTAATCTCATTCTGTGCAGGGGGCCAAATTCCATTTCATTATGATCTCTGGGCCACGGCGTCCATTTAGGGCTCACCACTCTCCTCATTCCAAATTGGCACCCTCACCAGCCTCCGTGGGAGATTAAGAGCAGTAACAGAGGAAATTCCCTGTTCATTATCATCACCGTGTTACTTCTCCAGGGCCTTGTTATCATGCTCAGCATCACTCAGGGAAAAACGCTCACCACTGTGACCACCCTTCTCTCGGTCCTTTGCTCCTCTTTCTTCCCCACCCTCCTTTTTCCCTGCTTTCCTTTTTCTCCCCTGCCTCTTCCTGTCTTCCCTTGGCATTTCCTTCCCTTCAGCTACTCCCACTTCACTTGCAGGGTTGCCCTCCCGCCCTCTACCCTAGTCCAGCTACTAAATGGACAGCAGTGAAATAGTTAATGCTCAGGTTTAAACCCAGTTGTTGGGAGCAGGGGGGAAGCTGAGGTTCTGTAGAATTTAGTATTAGTGCTGGGCCTTCTCATTCTGTGGTTCAAGAAATCATAGAATTTAAAAGATGCACACGGTAGAATATCAGGGTTGGAAGAGACCTGAGGAAGTTCTCATCCAACCTCCTGCTCAAAGCAGAACCAACCCCTATTAAATCATCCAACAGATTTTTGCCCTATATCCCCTAAACATCCCCTTCAAGGATTGAGCTCACAACCCTGGGTTTAGTAGGCCAGGGCTCACACCCCTGAGCTAACCTTTCCCTCCTAATAGCTTTGTATTTTCCATTCTGGCCCTTGGTTCAGGTCCCACACAGACAATCTCAGCAGTGGAAGTCCATTGCTGTGAGTGTGTCTCCTGTCCTTCGCTGTGTCACCGATTTGCCAGAGTAACCCAATGCGGGAGCACTAGGAAACCTGAGACGGTATTGGCCGGCAAGCCTGCAGACACCAGCGGGAGATACACGTGCAAAGAGCTCAGGGCTCATTGGTCCTCGGCTGAGTCTCTGAGTCCCCGAGGCAGGAGGAATAAAGGGCTCTCTGTCCCTTGGGGATCAGAGGAATCCCACTAGAGCAGAGGTGGGCAAACTACAGCCCGTGGGACCGTCCTGCCGGCCCTTGAGCTCCCAGAGGCCGCCCCCAGCCCCTCCCATGCTGTCCCCCCTCCCCTGCAGCCTCAGCTCACCTCACCGCCAGCGTGGCTGGCACCCGCCTACCTCCCAGGCTTTCCAATAAGCCAGTCCTGCCAGTCTGAACAGCATGGTAAGAGGGCGGGTAATGGGGGGGTTGGATAAGGGGCAGGAGGTCCCAGGGGGCAATCGGATGAGGCAGAGGTTGGGGGGGGAGTCAGGGGACAGGGAACGGGGGGGGTTGGATGGATGTGGGAGTCCCGGGGGGCCTGTTGGGGGCAAGGGTGTGGATAGGGGTCGGGGCAGATAGGGGACAGGAAGCAGGGAGGCTTGGATAAGGGGTGGGGTTCCAGGGGACAGTTAGGGGCAGGGTGTCCTGGGAGGAGCGGGGGGGTTTGATGGGTCAGGGGTTTGGGGGGGCAGTCAGGGGATGGGGAACAGGGGGAATTGATAGGTATGGGAGTCCAGGGGGCCTGTCAGGGGATGTGGATGTGGATAGGGGTTGGGGCAGTCAGGGGATGGGGGGTGTGGATGGGGATTGGGGTCCTGGGGGGGCGGTTAGGGGTGGAGGGTCCCGGGAGGGGGCAGTCAGGTTTCAAGGAGCGTGGGAGGTTGGATGGATTGAGGATTCTGAGGGGGGCAGTCACAGGGCGGGAAGTGATGGGGGGCAATATGAGGCGGGGGCCAGACTGTTTGGGGAGGCACAGCCTTCCCTACCCGGCCCTCCATATAGTTTCACACCCCAATGTGGCCCTCTGGCCAAAAAGTTCGCCCACCCCTGCCCTAGAGGATGAGTATTTTTCATTCAATGTAGGTAAAAAAAATCAGTTCACAATCAAAGTGCCCTAGCTCAGCAACACCTTGTTCAAATAACTCCAGGTTTCCCCAGTAACTTGATCTCACCCCGACAATCAGTCTGAGCTGATTTATCTTTTGGAATTTAGAGAGGGTGAAAAAAGTTGGTTTGAAACAAAAACTTAGTTGCAGACTGAACTCTGGAGCTGCTGCTGCCTCTATCTCCAGCTCTCCTCCAGGGCTCACACTGATTTATGCCAGCCGATACCTGGCCAAGCTTTCCAGTGGTGGAGGGTTTACCAGGAATCCAGGTTACGGTGGCACATCTTGCATTCACAGCACACACAGCGAGAAGTTAAATGAAAACACAACCTTTTTTTCCTTAGAATTCAAAACACACAAGAACCCAACTCTAAGAAGAGAGACAAAGTGGGCTGCTCCCTAAAACAGAGAGGCACAACTCTCCCCACCCTCCTTTAAGCTGAGTGTCTGCAGACTGACCACTGGTACAGTCACATGCTTATCTACAGAGGCCTCTAGCCTATAGCTGGCAATTCCAACACTGTCAGACCTCAGGACACCCCAGCACTGAGGACCTCAAATCTCTCCTATGCTCAGGCAGCCATTGAGGGTCAGCACAGCCCAGGGAAGTGGGTATTACCAGGCTGCCAGGGAACACACTGGCTTAGCCCCGTACTCAGTGACCCACTCTTCTGGGAGAACCCTTTAGAGAACAGCAGAAGTAACATCATCAGCCCTGCGTCTGGGTAACTCTCCCCTTTCCCTGGCACAGAAAGACCCTCACGACCCAACGCGCTCGAATTAACTCCTCCCTGCACCAGTGTTATTGAATCTGGCCTAGGCCATTTCCTTTCTTTTAGTCTCTTAGAGCAGAACTTCGCTGGAGTGAGCTGACAGCAAATACACACAGTCAACAGCGAAGGAGAACGAGAGAACACACAGTCCTCGATGACAGCTCACAGGAAAATCACCAGAACAGGAGTGCTGGAGTGGAAATCTAATGCCAGGAAATAGTGCAGAAGAGTGAATAAACACTGTGTTACAGGGTAATGGAAAAGGGACCACAAAGATCTCGGAGCATCTTAGACGTTTCTGCAGCAATATTTAAAGTAGGGAAGCGAGAGCCCCAGACAGACTCCCGGCCATGGGAACAGATCCCATGAAGAACAACAGAGCCTCACCCAGAGCAATGAGGGCTGACACTCATCTTCCTGCTGGATCCTACAGGGAAGAGCCGAGGCTGGTGCTGGTGGTGGAGGAAAGGCTCCCAGCTTCAGAACTGCCAGGTCCGCATTGCAAGTGACCATCTCATTATTTATGGTAGCATTGCACATCTGACTCCAGTCCGTTCATACAGCTATTGCTGGTTAACTTACAGCAATTTTATCTGAACAGAAACATTCTCCATGCATCCAGCAGCTTCCAACTGAAAGTGAAACCATGGCTGGTAAATTACAGGAAACTGTACACAGAGATAAAAGATTTAAAGACACACACACACAGTCCTAGTGTGGTGACGGCTTTAGTTTTTAAGGCATTTCCTTGCTCGTTCAGAGTCACTGTCACAACAATCAGTTGTATGTCTGCCATGCACACACGCCAAGGCTTTCTGCCCCCACAAGCACTACACTTTTCTGACTGTAGCAGTGTGCCAGAGGGGCGCAGAACTAATCAGACCTCAGCAGTAGTCCTTGACCAAGGCGGGAAAGGCCTCGCTGCAGTTACAGGTAATTCACAAGTTTTCTGGTGCAAAATAAAACAAACTCTCTGAGAGGCCACATTCTCCTTCCACAATGGGGAATAAACAAGAGCCATACTCTGCGCGGCCTTCTCACAGGTGGGTAGTGTGAGCACAGAGCGGTTTTCCCTCCCTCCTTGCATGGCCTATATCAAGTCCCCCTCCCACCCTGTGCCAGCAGGACTAGAGCAGGGCAGACAGGGCAGGGCAGCCCTATGAAATAGTGTAACAGCCGACATGCTCCCACTGCATCTGCTCTAACCTAACCAATATCCACCTATCTCCAGAGCTTCCTGCCCTGGCTTCCAATCAGACAGGGCCTGTCTGGCTCCCAGGTACAGGAAAAGAGACCAGCCCCTTCACCAGAGCATAAGGGGCCCTTCTTTATGTGATAGAGCTACAGGAGAGGGTTGTTTCTGCAGCTTTGATTTGTTGGCTGGCTGGCTGAGAGAGAGATAATGTTTTCCAGCTGGGTTGATGCCAGTCATGCCTCCTGGGTATTTTGACTAGTATTTCTCTCTACAGACAGGCTAAAAATAAATATCAGAACAAGTTGTGCATGTTTTCCTCTAGGGGAGGTGTCAGAGTTGCCTGGGGACACCAGTTATTTTAACTCCTGCCTCCCTCTCCCCCCTCCCTGCCCCTCCTCCCCCAGCAGCAGTGTCCCACCACTCAGTCAGCCCCTCCAGGAGACTGGGCTCCCCTGCTCAGGTTCCCGCGCACTCTCTGCCTCTGATGGAAACATTCAATGCAAGCTGCTGCTGGAGGCTGAAGAGGGCAGGGAGAATTGGTAGCTGCAGGGCAGTGAACTCCCAGCTCCCTGCAGCCTGCGGCTGTCCCACCCACCTTCTTTGGCATGTGAACACACAAATAAATGATGCCGCACAAAGAAACAAGGTGTGGATGGTATCTGTGCCCAGGGGCAGCATTTGCACAGAAAGAGCCTGACTGGCTCAGTGCCACGTAGGGTGTTAGGCAAGAGCTGTTCTGGGTTTGTCTCTCGCACCAACCGAAGCTGAGCCAATAAAAGATATTACCTCACCCACCCTGTAAAACAGTAACTGGAAATCCAGGCTCAGAGCTCAGGGTCCTTCCAGCTTCTCTCTTCCCTTCCCCATCCCACCTACTACACAAAGAACCCCAGGCTTCCTGCCCTCCCTGCAGGAAAAGCCCCTCCTGCCCCACAAAACAGTGTCTTTTTTTAAAAAAAAGCTGTGAAACCAAGGAAAGTTTTAACGAATAACCTTTCAAAAGTTGAACATGAATAAGATGGAGCATTGAAGCAGTTTTGTAGCTGATCATCACGCTTCTAAATGTAAAATAACCCAAAGTCATGTTTTAGGGTTAGTGAAATAAAAATGACAGTTGTGAGTTGTGAAGACATCTAGCTTTTTGCTGAAGAACTCAGGAACTAAATCGTTCAGTTTTTTAAAAAGCAGGAAGGAATGTGGGGAAACTGCTTCATTACCACATAATTTCTCTCCTCATGTAATAACTCAATCCTTACATGGATTTTGTCTTTTTAAACATTAGTTTATATTCAAACACACATGTAAATACAGCATAGCTGGAGTGACATTTCCCTCCGTGCTTTGCATAACATTTTACCGTAATCCCTCAGTTGAGGAGTGTCATGTTCAGGGTCTCGAAAGGGCCTCCCCACTCCTCCAGCAACTATGGAAAAAACCCATCTCAGAAACCCAAAGGGGCCAACTAGGCCCTGGCAGAGAGGCTAGGGCTACATGGGTAGCAAGCAGGGGTCACTGCACTGATCTGCCCTGATATCCTCTCGTCTGTTGTCATGGATCCATAGGGTTGGTGCTACACTCTGGCTTTGGAACAGTCTCTCAGGAAGCCCTTTGATGTGCCAGACTCCTAGAGGTCTCACTCTTCCTTCAGGATAAGACATACGGCTTCACTGCCTCCCGTGACTGGACCTCTGGGCCTTCAGCCCTCCTGCTGCACACCAGGAGCCCTGCTCAGCGAAGCCAGTGGAGATAAACTGAGACAGACTTGTCCACACTTCAGGGATAAAGGCACTACACCACGCATTTGCAGTGACATTCAGAGCATTGACTAATAAACCAGGGTGACCACCTGTCCTGAATTGGGCAGGACAATCCCAAAATGCACAGTTCAAGTCACATTTCCAAGCTGAATGACTCCAGCAGAGCATCTCCCTCTGGGTTAATTGTTGCAAGGTGTCAATGTCCAGGCAATTGGGTTTACCAACTTCTTCTCAACTGCTCCATTGGTTTGGGGATTAAGGCCCAGAAAGCCAGGTGACATCCACACTTATTTCTTTAAGCCTGTCCTGAGAGCAAAGAGTCATTTTTTGCTCCACTGGGTAACAATGCAGCATACTGGGTAAACTGAGGCACACGTAGAATTAATAAAATTATTACAGAAAAATTCCCACTTCATCACAGCTCTTCCCCCTTTGAGACTGAACCGAGCAGGGTCACATTAACCAGGGACCTGGGGAAGTTTGAACCGCAGTTGTTATTTATCGATGTCACATCATCTTTCCAGTCTCCTTGGTAGCTGTCCTCCCAGGCACTTCCAAGGTTCTTGGATTAGCTCAGCTGCTAATCAATCAAGCTCACAGTTTCCAGGACACAGGTCAGTGCAGTGTCACGTCCTCCCTTAGGTCTGGTCTGGTCGATGACACTAGCAAGGTGCACATGGGGAGTTTTTAATTCAGCCCCAGGCCCTTTTGCCACCCCAAAAACCCTTTGGGTTTCAAGCTGGCCTGCCACTCCCGCCCCCGTCTCATCTGCCAGGGAGTCAGGAGGGCAGTGGGCCCCCATTATTCCATGTAATGGAGGCTCAGCCTGGGGTGCCCGGGCCCCCAAGCAAAGCAATGGTCTGGTGCAGGCAGAGGGGTCCTGGCGCTAATCCTGCTGCGCTCACCTCCCCCTTGGAGCTCCTGGCTTTCTACACCTCTGAGTCTGCCCCACTCTCCTGGGGTGGTGGGAGCAGCCCCCCAGCAAAGGTAATGCCTGGGGGCTCCTGGGTACTGTCTTTCCCCTGCACTTCAGCGTGCGGGTTGGTTGTCTGTGGTCCCTGGGAGCGGAGTGGGGGGTAGTAGTGACACTGGGGCTTGTCAGTGCTGGCTGCTGCACCCCCTGCCAGTGTGAATGCCCAGAAACTGCCCCCTGCACTCTGGGGAGGGGAGGGCGTGCAGCGCACTTCTGGGGGAAAGGGCCAGTTGTGGGGCATGTTGGGTGTGATGGGGAGCTGGTGATGACTCGGGGGGTATAGGAGAAGCAGAGTGTTAAGGTGGGGGTTGGTGTGATGGGGAAGAGGGAGGGAGGGAAGAGTCTGGGTTGAAGGTGGGGGTTGGCTCAGTGTGGGGTGGGTAGTAAGAGAGAGGGATGTGACAGCCTTGGAGTGAAAGTGTGTGACGGGGTGGGCAGTAGCAGGGAGATTGGAGAGAGCCTTTGTTAGGGGATTAGTTGTGTGGGTGGAGACACTAGGAGAGATTGGGGGGAAAACCCAGGTGTGAAGATCGGGGTAGGAGCTTGAGGCTGGATTGTGGTAGCCTTTGTGGTAAATTGTGTGTATGTGTCTCTCAGTGGCACTTTCTCCCTGCAAAAGATGGGCATCGGCAATTTTCCTCCTCACACTCCACCCCAAAGATTTGTACATAAGAACATAAGAAAGGCCATACTGGGTGAGACCAAAGGTCCATCTAGCCCAGTATCCTGTCTACCAACAGTGGCCACTGCCAGGTGCCCCGGAGTGAGTGAACCTAACAGGTAATGATCAAGTGATCTCTCTACCGCCATCCATCACCCTCCTCTGACAAAGAGAGGCTAGGGACACCATTCCTTACCCAGCCTGGCTAATAGCCACTAATGGACTTAACCGCCATGAATTTATCCGGTTCTCTTTTAAACCCTGTTATAGTCCTAGCTTTCACAGCCTCCTTAGGCAAGGAGTTCCACAAGTTGACTGTGCGCTGTGTGAAGAAGAACTTCCTTTTATTTGTTTTAAACCTGCTGCCCACTAATTTCAATGGGTGGCCCCTAGTTCTGCTATTATGGGAACAAGTAAATAACTTTTCCTTATTCACTTTCTCCACACCACTCATAATTTTATATACCTCTATCATAGCCCCCCTTAGTCTCCTCTTTTCCAAGCTAAAAAGTCCTAGCTTCTTTGATCTCTCCTCATATGGAATCCATTCCAATCCCCTAATCATTTTAGTGCCCTTCTCTGAACCTTTTCTAATGCCAATATATCCTTTTTGAAAT